>CM049473.1:50847431-51389431 GCA_026873135.1 Eucalyptus urophylla | reverse complement strand
TCTGAATTTAAGTTTGATGTTCCTATACTAAATGGTGAGAACTATAAAGTTTGGAAGGAGTCAGTTCTTCTTCAATTGGGGTGGATGGACATTGACTATGCTATAAGGAAAGACGAACCACCTGCTCCTACTGATTCGAGCACTCCAGCTGAGATAGCTCTTTATAACCAATGGGAGCGGTCCAACCGCGTTTGTGCCATGTTTATAAGAGCTAAGATATCTCCTAGTATTCGTGGTTCAGTTGCTCAGCATAACAATGCTAAGGCTTTATTGGAGGCCATAGATGCGCAGTTTGAAAGTTCTGAGAAGGCGCATGCCATGACCCTAATTATGAAGTTTTCATCATTGAAGCTCACTAGTGTTAGAGGTGTGCGTGAGCACATCATGCAAATGAGGAACATTGCAGCTCAGCTTAAGAACCTTGAGGTTGAGATATCTGAATCATTCCTTGTGTATTATATTTTGAACACTCTCCCACATCAGTATGCACCTTTCAAGATCTCTTATAACACACATAAGAATAAATGGTCTATTAATGAACTCATGACCATGTGTGTTCAAGAGCAAGAAAGACTGGTTATGGAATTGGGAGAAAGTGCTCATTTGGCAACACAAGGAAAGAATAAGGGCTATGGCAAGCATAAGGGAAAAGGTAAAATACCTCCCCAAGCTGACATTAAGAAAGAATCCAAGTGTTTCTTCTGTAGACAGAAGGGGCATATAAGGAAGGATTGTGTCAAATTTAAGGCCTGGCTCGAGAAGAAAGGTAATCCAATCTCTTGTGTTTGTTATGAATCTAATATGACTGATGTAAGTCACAACACTTGGTGGATTGATTCTGGATCTACAATCCATATTTCGAATTCCTTGCAGGGTTTTCAAAACCACCGGAAGCCAGTGGGAAGTGAACAAAGCATCTATTCTGGAAACAAGATGCGTTCGCATGTGGAAGCTATTGGGACATATAGACTAGTTCTCAATAGTGGTTTTGTTTTAGATTTGGAAAAGACCTTTTATGTTCCTAGTTTTTCTAGAAACTTAATTTCAGTTTCAAGACTTGTACCTTTGGGATACTCTTTTAACTTTTCAGATTCAAACTTTAGTTTATCATTTAAATATGAAATTGTTGGGAGTGGTATTTTGTCTGATGGTCTTTTTCGAATTAATTTACAAGACAATGCCTATTATGATGCGATGCATGTTCATGATAAAGCTGGTATGAAACGATGTGTTGTGAAAGAACATTCCTCTATGTTGTGGCACCGGAGATTGGGACATATCTCCATAGAAAGAATTAAGCGATTAGTAAATGATGGAGTACTTGGTACTTTAGATTTTACTGATTGTGATATTTGTGTGGACTGCATAAAGGGAAAGCAGACTAACAAGTCAAAGAAAGGTGCCAAGAGGAGTACATAAATATTAGAAATCATACATACGGATATTTGTAGTCCAGATATGGACTCATGTGGTCAGAAATACTTCATCTCCTTTATAGATGATTATTCACGTTATATGTATCTCTACTTGATTCATAATAAATATGAAGCATTAGATGCCTTTAAAGTATTTAAGGCGGAAGTAGAGAAACAATGCAATAAGCAAATTAAGATCGTGAGATCAGATAGAGGTGGAGAATTCTATGGTAGATACACTGAAGATGGACAAGCACCTCGTCCATTTGCAAGATTTCTTCAAGAGCATGGGATAGTTGCCCAATATACTATGCCTGGTTCTCCGGACCAAAATGGCGTAGCGGAAAGAAGAAATCGGACTTTATTAGACATGGTGCGTAGTATGCTTAGTAGCTCCAAACTTCCTAAATTCTTATGGACTGAAGCACTTAAGACGTCAGTGTACATATTAAACCGAGTTCCGACCAAGGCTGTCCCAAAGACACCTTTTGAGTTATTTAAGGGTTGGAAACCGAGTTTGCATCATGTGCGCGTTTGGGGATGCCCGTCTGAAGTAAGAATTTATAATCCACAAGAAAAGAAGTTGGACCCAAGGACCATAAGTGGGTATTTCATTGGATATGCCGAAAGGTCCAAGGGATACAGGTTTTATTGTCCATCTCATACCACTAGGATTGTGGAATCAAGAAATGCTAAATTTCTTGAAAATGACTTGATCAGTGGGAGCGATCGACCAAGGGATCATGTTCCTAAGGAAGATCATTCAGACACTCAACTTTCCACCTCAAGTTTAAGATTGGTTGTTGCTCATAATGCCCCTTCAGTTCAGCCGGCTATTGAACAACCAATTGTTGAAGTTCCACAACCTGCTGATATTGATCCAGTAGATCCAGTTGTTCAGCAATTACCAGAAACTGTTGAACAACCAGTTGAGCAACATGCTCCTCAAGAGAATGTTGATCCAACATTGAGAAGATCTACTAGAACAAGGAAATCGGCTATTCCTAGTGATTATATTGTGTATTTACAAGAGTCTGACTACAATATTGGAGCTGAGAATGATCCTGAAACGTTTTCACAAGCCATGGATAGTGATAAATCCAATTTGTGGTACAATGCCATGAAGGAAGAGATGAGTTCAATGGCATCTAACAAAGTCTGGGATTTGGTTGAGTTACCTAATGGTGCGAAGGCCATTGGTTGTAAATGGGTCTTCAAAACTAAGAAAGATTCATTAGGTAACATTGAAAGATATAAAGCTAGACTTGTTGCCAAAGGATTCACTCAAAAGGAAGGAATCGATTACACGGAGACCTTTTCTCCTGTATCTAAGAAAGATTCCCTTCATATTGTTTTGGCATTGGTTGCCCATTTTGATATGGAATTACATCAGATGGATGTGAAAACGGCGTTCCTCAATGGAGAACTAGAGGAGGAGGTTTACATGAAACAACCTGAAGGATTCTCCTCTAGTAAAGGTGAGCATTTGGTGTGCAAGCTTAAGAAATCTATATATGGCTTGAAACAAGCATCCCGCCAATGGTACTTAAGGTTTCATGATGTTATCTCTTCATTTGGTTTTATAGAGAATGTCATGGATCAATGTATATACCAGAAGGTTAGTGGGAGCAAAATTTGTTTCCTTGTGCTGTATGTGGATGATATACTACTTGCAACCAATGATAAGGGGTTGCTACATGAGGTGAAACAATTCCTCTCTAGGAGTTTTGACATGAAGGATATGGGTGAGGCATCTTATGTCATTGGCATTAAGATCCATAGAGATAGATCTCAAGGCATTTTAGGACTATCTCAAGAAACCTATATTAATAAGGTCCTAGAGAGATTTCGGATGAAGGATTGTTCACCAAGTATAGCACCCATTGTGAAGGGTGACAGGTTCAATTTGAACCAATGCCCGAAGAACGATCTAGAAAGGGAACAAATGTGCAACATTCCATATGCTTCTGCTGTTGGAAGCTTGATGTATGCTCAGGTTTGCACTCGACCTGACATCGCTTTTGCTGTGGGAATGTTGGGAAGATATTAGAGTAATCTAGGTTTAGACCACTGGAGAGCTGCAAAGAAAGTGTTGAGATACCTTCAAGGTACCAAAGACTATATGCTTATGTATAGACGGACTGACAACCTGGAAGTGATCGGTTATTCGGATGCGGACTTCGCGGGTTGCATTGATTCACGAAAATCAACATCTGGATACATTTTCATGTTAGCTGGCGGAGCCGTGTCATGGAGAAGTGCCAAGCAGACTTTGACTGCTACTTCCACTATGGAGGCTGAGTTCGTATCTTGTTTTGAGGCTACCTCGCATGGTGTATGGTTGAAGAGTTTCATTGATGGGCTTCGAATTGTTGATTCTATTTCTAGGCCATTAAGAATATATTGTGACAATTCAGCTGCAGTTTTTATGGCTAAAAATGCCAAAAGTGGCAGTCGAAGTAAGCATATCGACATTAAGTATTTAGCCATAAGGGAGCGTGTTAAGGAGAATAAAGTGGTCATTAAACACGTTAGCACTGAATTGATGATAGCTGATCCTTTAACTAAAGGCATGCCACCGATGAAGTATAAGGATCATGTAACTAGTATGGGAATAGGTCCCATTATGTGTTTTGTCGACATATGAACAATTATTGTTGTGTGGAACTCTTATTCAGTTGTAATGTTGATTCTCAATTTTTGTGTACACATTTTGTTGTTTATGAGAATAACATTTATCCTTGATTCTGGAATAAACATGAGGTTTATTCATTAAGATATGTTGTCACATATAGGCTGATATTAAAGAAATAAGATGCATTGTGATACATGGAAGGTATTACTCACTCTTAGAGGACATGTCGCCATGATCCATGTGTTTTGTTTCTTTTCTTTAAGCATAAAGTTTTCGTGGAATTAGTTGAATGATTCGTATGATGAAAATGATGGGATCAAGTGGGAGAATGTTAATTATATTTTAGTGATCCCATATTTATACCCAAATTTTCTCCTAAAGATTACGACTATTCGACATGAAGTTTTCCACGCTTCGTGCCTTTTCGTTGACAACCGTTCGTCTTGATGGGAGACGATGTATAAATAGAGACGTACGTTCATTTCTGACGGGTGATCAAGGTCTAACACAAAATCCTCACATTTAGAATACACCATCAGTACGTGAGGAAATTTGGTTAGTAGAGTGCGCCTATTGCTTTTTTGATTTTCAGGAGATTCGACGAACGTGAATGCAAACAATGGCTGGAGGTTTGTCTATAAACGATCTTGGCTTCCGCATATGAATTTTTATGTCTTACAGGTCACACTTAATTGAGATTGACTAGAAAATTTCTTGACATAGAGATGAGCTACACGGTTACAGGATGTGCGGGGATCATTGGATGGTTCGGGGGTCCGAAGAATTGTTGAATATACATGATTGGACGAGGGATAACACAAGCAATTGGATTTAAATTACGCTAGAAATTTTCCTTTTGTACTTTTAATTTTTCTAAGTAAGCCATTCTATTGTTCACCGGTATATATATAAGCCCTCCTCTTTTCGTAAGTATTCTATCCAAGTCTTTTCAACATCAAATTAGATCAAATTGAGTTGTGGATAAAATTTAGTTGATATGGATGCTTAGATGGATGTTGTGGACAAAAATTTAGCCACTATGAAATGTTTTAAAGCATAATGCGGATAAGATTTAGGTATTCTAGACGTTAATGTCGGGAGAAAAAAAAGTTATCCATGTCATACTTTGAAGGTCATAAAGGCGAGGTTTGGTCAAATTTTGTGTTAGAGATATTAAACTAGAGATTTTAAGAAAGTAGTTGGATTTTATTACACAAATTAAAAGTACATGGATTTGATTAGAAAATACACAAAAGTATAGAAACGGAAGGTAGAATTTATCCCAAATGAAATGTCAGAATCATTGGGGCGTGTAGGTCGGCTTAAAAGCAACCTCTTAAAGATTGGTAGATCAATTATATATAAGCACGCTCATCGTATATATCCACTAGTGCTATGACTCAATTCTTTCGACTCAGTCCATTGGTTGTGATGATCAATGAATCCATCAACCGAAGATATTGAAAATGTGATGGTAGGGTGGGGGTCAGATTCGGATGGCTTTGCGGGTTTGTGGATTGGAACATTCTTCCTTTCCCGTGGGACCTCGCTTAAAGCCAAAAAAACTGCGTACCAAATCGAAGCAATGACTCACCAAATCTCTTTGTAGGTTGATGGCGCCGTGGGCGCGCAATGAAAGCGGAATTACAAGGTGGATGTCCACATCGA
This sequence comes from Eucalyptus urophylla, assembly GCA_026873135.1. Classification (NCBI taxonomy): domain Eukaryota; kingdom Viridiplantae; phylum Streptophyta; class Magnoliopsida; order Myrtales; family Myrtaceae; genus Eucalyptus; species Eucalyptus urophylla. Next base: position 51,383,713 of record CM049473.1, on the reverse strand, counting down.
TGCCATCACATTTCTTTCGTGCATCCGGACTCGTTCACTGGCCACCCGTTTCTTGTTTTTTCTCCCATCGACAGTAACCCCCACAACCCTTTGGTCCTTCTTAAATATGTAAAAGCAAGCACCTTGGGGTAACAACATTGGGTTATAAACAAGGATTGCATTGGCAAGAATCCTGAGACAAACTTCTTTTCAATTTAGCGATAATAAGGTTACGTTTAGTCATCCGGATTTCTAATCAGGATAAGACTGAATAAAATAGGATATGAAATCCTAAGATTTTTTTATATTTTATCTATTGTTTTGTGAATCACAGTATTAAAGTCGGATATGTTCACACCTGCTACACACACCAGCACACACACACACACATATATATATATTTGATATAAATGGCATATCATATAAATGAACTGATGTTCATAAACGGAGATAGTGAAAATCTCTGCTATTCCTTAATTTATTTTTAATTTATTTTTCCTCTTTTTTTATATTTATTTTCATTATTATTTCCTTTTTCCCCTTTCATCATTATTTAATAAACTTTTATCAAATAGTAAACTATACTAACATACCTAAAATATATAATAAATATAAATATTTTAATTTATATATTGAATGCTTATTATAAGATAGAATTAAAATTGAATATATAAATTAAAATAAGATTAATTAAAAATAAATTTTTATTTTTTATTTTTAATATCTTAAATTAGAATTCAAATATTATTTATATTGAAATATAATTTCAATTTTTTTAATTTAATAAGTTTTTTTATTCAAGAAAAATAACTTTCCTATTATGAACATTAGAAATCCTATCTACCTTTATTCCACCTCCCCTATGGAATAATTTTATCCTATCTATATTCCCTTTATATCATACTTTACCCTATCTTGAGCGAATATCAAATGTTGGATATGATAAATCATATCCTAGTCTGAATTTTATCCCTAAGTGTTTCGGGCAAAAAGTGAACGGAATTCTTTATAAAGGAGTATTGGAATTAGTGATCTTGTTCCACACATGATAAGGTGATGCGAAATCAAACCTACTTTTTAGGAACTGGAGTTCTTTTTTAGGGAGTTGTTGAATGTGAAATCCGTGGAGATTGCCACGGCATGATTGCGCGTGCGGCCTCATACATGTACCCGTTTCATTTGACAGAGAAAACATCTGGATAATTTATAAAACCTATAATATTGCTTCATCACCTGTCGAAGATCTCTTCCTTCTGCATCTGGGAAGTGCTCATTTGGCCATAAGAACTTGCTCCCTACTTTAATGAGCGCCTCGCTGTCTTGGGCCTTGGCTATGTCATAATGGATAACCCACCTTATTTTAATCCCTTGAACAACCACTAACCAAAAAAGATGGTTTCTTGATCATTGAAAGGAATCCACGTGAAGAGAGAGAGAGCGAGGGAAGTCCGGCACTCACGCAATTTCTATTCTTTCCAAAGCAAAGAAGAAAGCATATAATTAAAAAGACGATTAACCCTCCTGAATTAGCTAAGCGATAGATATTCATGTCTTTCCTTTCGTGTAGAAATGTCTAGAGTTTAGCCTTAAGCCTCAATCGAGGCGGTCTTCATTATAATCAAATGCGATGTTGAATTAAAGTTACTTTAGCCGCAATGGTCGATGTTATTGTAAGAGATTCAATCGATTGGAGAGTTGAAATCCGAGGATGAAAAAGCAACGAACGGTCTAAGCTCTTCTTGTAAGTACTCGCCAACACCTGAAAGCCGAAATCGGCCTGCCACGTGGCGAAGACCCTTTTCTTTCCCCATCTCTTGTCCCCCTGTTCGTTTACGACATTCCATTTTGCGCTTTCTCTCTTCCCAGCAGCACGACCGCAGACAGCCCCGCCCATCACCCGTTCACTGGAACTGCTCCATGTCTTGACAATCGTTGACCACGATCGGGTTAGATCTCGGCACTGTCTGTGGAATCATGTCCGTGTCGAGAAGCCTCAGCGAAGTGTCCGAGAGAGACACTGTGGGAGTGAGCTTGGATCTTGTTTCGGCGGTCCGGCGGAACATTGGGTTCTTGAGGACGGTGAACGAGTCGCTTTGGCTTCACGACAGACCCGCCATTGTTGAGGCTATCCGGAGGTGGAGAAAGTTCCCATCTTGAGCACTTTTCGAGTGGCCTGTGATCAAAGTTCCCATCTTGAAGCCATGGGTTCTCTTCTTTTTGCAGGTATGATGAGCTGTGGATGCCGTTGGTTGCTGAAATCTCAATGGGGTCGGCGCCTCCCGTGGTTCTTCCTCCTCTAGATATTGAATGGGTTTGGTTTTGTCATACACTGAACCCGGTAAGTTTCAGTTGATTTTGCGATATGCTTTTGAGGACTCTGTTCTGTAATGAGTATGAAGGATTGAAGTGGATGGAGTTCGTGACCGTTTGTAAGTAGGTAACTTTGTGTGGAAAGTAAGCTGATTTCGACTGCTTGTGCTGGTGTTCGTGGACGTCGCTCATGTGAAAACGAGGAGACTATCCAGTTAGAGTTTCCGTTAACTAGTTCATTCGTTCGAAACTTTGGATGTTCAATTAGATAATGTTAAGGCCTATCGAGATGCTGTCTAGTTTCGAAGTTTGATTATTAAAAGTCACTGCTTCCAGGTGAACTACGGGCAATACTGTGAATCAAGATTCTCGACGCTGATCGGTAAGCCGACCATCTTTAATGAAGAAAATGAAGAATATGCATTAAATAGATGCAGAGAAATCTGGATGCACAGATACCCATCTGAGCCTTTTGAGAATGAAGCCAATTCAGATTCCCCAGTCCCGCTTGTGAGAAATGAAGATCTTTTGAGTGAAGTGTTGAAGCAAAGGACCTTGTATTCGAAGTTCTCGAAGCCCTACATGACTGAGATTATGTACCTGATAGCAGCGAGACAAAGATATAAGGGATTTTTGTATATCTTGTCGAGAGTTTCAGATAAGTGCAGCTGCTTCGTGCCTACTTGCGATATTCTCATCATGTGGCTAACTCATCAGGTGAGATTAATGGGTTCTATTTATTTCTTTAAGTTCTTGTTGGGTCACTGATGTTTAGATAAAGCGTTTTCTTGCATTTTTGTTTGGTAGAGAGATTTGGTTTAAGAAACTACTTATTTGTCTGCGACTGTGTTTGCATCTTCTAATATAAGATTTTTTTAGGATTATTTTCTCTTTCATATATAAATGACTAATTAAATACATCATGAAAATTGTTGTAAGATCTTGCAAACAAACAGAAACAGATGCTGAATTACCTTTTTCTTTCTTGTGGAAATGAATATACAAATAGCCGCATTATCTTACTAGAATTTCTGCTGTGGCAAATAATGATTCAGAGCTATCCAACAGTATATGCAGAAGACATGAAAGAAGCGGAGTGTGATGTCAGCAAGGTGGCAAGAGTGTGGGAAACTGTCGAGGAAGAAGAAGTGGAAGAAACCAAGAAGCTGTGGGAAGGAACGTTTGATCAACCTTATGAGAAAGCAGGAGGCCAGATCGCTTTGGACCATGGAGGAGTACCCTCGTCTAAGCCACCAGTATACTGGGAAGTGTTTGACACTGATGTCAACACCAGATACAAATCCTTGATGCCTAGATTCCTGCTTGAGGTGAGACTATTGTTCGATGCATCCCTTCCTCCATTGTTGTAGTGGTCATGGTCCACTGAGGTAGATTTACTCAAGTACCGAAGTCTAGGAGATGAAATTTTTTTGACACGAGGGGGTTAGTTTGCAAAATAATAGAGTTCTCTGCCTCTGCCTAGGCCAAGGTATGATTTGGAAAATTATGCAAGCATAGCTCGGCAAGAGCTTTGGTAACTTGGAATGATTCAGTTTGAGGGGGTTCATTTGTATTTGAATGCGGCGGTTAAAAGAATTAATTTCATATAGAGGCTTGTGGGATTGACTTGAGGGGCCAGGGAGCACCAGTTTTAATACGTCTATGGGCTTTACCATCAGATCCTTTCTCTTTATGAATCCACAGCAATAGGGCACAGATGTTATTGGTGGTTTAGAACGTTGTATAACGTCTTATATCCAACTTAACTTTGTTCAATTGAAGTGCGGTTCTAATGGGCATTGACAATCAGGATAGTGACAAGGTCTAAAAGTAGTTTCTTAAGTGGATTGTATATTAGGACAATTTGCTGAATCATGTGACTCAGGTTGTGTTGGCAGATGTTTGCTTTTATGCATCAAATGCTACCTGAGAAAGTGGTTAATAAGTAAGCTTACGCCTGACTAAAAAGCTGAAATTGCACTGACCGCACATATTCCAGGTCTGTGTGTTTGCGAGGCTCGGTCCAAAGATGAAGCTGATACAGGAGAAGATAACACATAATTTTGTGCGTCTCCGCGCTGTACGATGCCACAAAGAGCTTAAGAGTGATAAGCCCCTATCCAGCATTTTGTATGATTCCTGGCAAATGGTTTGGCACCTCTACTGTGAGTTTGGAACCAGGGGTGTTAATCTTGAATTTCGTCATCGTGGTGGTCGCTGTTTCAAAGGAAGTAAGTTAAAGAATGCTGAGGCATTTCTTTGGAATGATTTACTGAGGGCACCGACTCTTACTTTAGGCAGAGAAGTTGAGCAAGGGGTTGGTATTTTTTCTTCTATAACTCCACCAGCTCAAGCTCCCTATCTGTTAAAATGTGTGCCGGATAGAGTCACTGATGATTCGGGAACCATGATCTCCGATGAAATACTGAGGATGAACCATTATCGGCCTCAAGAAGGTCGATGGTTGTCAAGGACTGTTCTTGATCATGCAGGAAGAGAATGTTTTGTCGTGCGAATAAGGTAAAGTTCTGCTACTTTTCTGTGTATTGGGAGTATCAATCAGCTGCGAAACTAGTTATTCCTTGCTCATAATTTCATGCAATGTCATTGTAACAGTACTTCAGGTAGATTATGAAACCTGAGATTGCATGATTTCTTCTAGCTCCCAATGACATAAGTTTTGACATTGTTGAATAAAAGGGTGGGAGGTGGCTTCTGGAGAAGAGGTGGCGAAAATCCATCAAATGTTAAGTGGGAAGACCGGATTACCGAGATACGTGAAGGTCCTTGGTCATATGTCGCTGGTTCCATCGGCAGAGCTCCTGGTATGTTCTTAAAACTTTTCCATTTTCTGTGTGTTATGAGTCCTGGTGTCATCTTTTAGCAGTCAATACCGTAATGCTGAGGAAACGGTCTTAGCCATACACTTGTACTTTTCAACCTTGCTGGTTTATGTCATTTCATAGTTCACTCTGATCTCTTGTCAACTTAAGGCCCATTTGACAGAGTTTTGCTTTGGCTAAAGTTAAAATTAGGATCACTCAAAGATAAGATTAATAAAAGAAAAGGTCTTTACAGCAAAGGAGCTACGACTTAGGTCTTCGCAAGCAAGTGACGTGACATGCGAGTAACACTACTTATCCCTCCATGTTAACTTGTATTTCTGAGATACAATGTCAATGCTAAATTTTCAGCTGCATAAGTTGACAGTGAAAAATCCTTTATGGGTATAAATTTGAGAACTGGGTAGCTGGGAGCTTGTGCCGATATTCTCTTCTATGCCCTAATGGGGACTCGAGCAATTTTTCTTACTCATGTATTTCTCGTTGTTGAAGGATCCTGAAACAAATTGCTATTATCTAGTGCAGCAAAAGTAGTGGGTACAGCTTTGCCAAAAGAGCCTCCAGAGCAGTGGGATGCTGCGTGGCAGTTTTCCTCTGGAGATGAACTGATGCTGCGATTGGAATCATCAACATCGAAATCAGGCCTCTCATTTTCTTTGAGAAATCAAACGTCTTCTGATTCATCAGTAAGGCCAGAAACATTTTTGAGATTTACAATCTTCAGGCACATATTGGTTTGAATTTTCAGGCAAATATGCACCGATTTCAGGTGAAGTTGTTGATAGGCCGGAGAATGCAATACAAAGTCAAGAAAGTCAACCCCAAGAGTGATGCTGAAGAAACAGAGCTGGACGATAAAGGAGATGAAGGCCTGGACTTGGACGAAGAAGAACTGAACTTTGTAACGGTGGTTCGTCTCACTGAGGAACACCCAACAGGAAGAGCAACTGCTCTTATAAACTGGAAGCTATTGGCGGTGGAGTTCATACCTGAGGAGGATGCGGTTTTTGTGCTTCTTCTTTGCATTTCGATTGTGCGGAGCTTGTCCGAGATGAGAAAGGAAGACTTGGGGAAATTGCTCATTAGGAGGAGAGTGAAGGAAGCGAAGCCTGGAGCCCGGAACTGGGGATCGGTAATACTTCGCCCCTCTCCTGCTTGTTCTACTCCTGTTTCGCCGTTCCTTCAGCCTTGGCATTGGAATGCCAAAGTGGTATTGGCATCTGATGGGGCTGATAGCTTAACGAGGCAACCAAGCTTTATTAATTCGGGGGCGGAAGGCAGTGATGCATTGTACAAGAGAGGGATCATGCCATGAGCAAGCATTCAAGAGCGAGCGCGAGGAGTGGAGAGAAATATCCAGAGCTTGCACGGTTAGTGTTCAGTGATGCTTCACTTCGATTCTGTGTAGTATGATGTCTCACACCATATATGCATCACTTTGGAAATAATGAAGGTGTATTATAGACGGAAGAAAGAAGAGATTAGTTAGGTACTCGCGATGGTCTTGCTTGGATTAAATTATCTTTTGCTCATTTTTTGATGTTAAGTATCATTTGGTGATGTGTTCAGCTGGTGTGATCGTGTAAATTTGAGTTAAAAGGGTTCGTTGTATAGTGTTTTTCATGACATAGTCGAGTAACTTGGAGTTGATTGTAAGAGGCCGACAGATCAACGATCAAATAAGGCGATCTCGTGCTATAGTTTTGTAAAATTCAGATGCAAAATTGATTGGAATACATGTCAAGCGGACAGTAGATCTGGCTTATTGTACCGAATGGATGGATCACTTACGTGATTTGTCTCTCCGTAGGGTCTGGATATCACTTGTTATAAGGGGGAAAAAAAGATGTACTGCAATTCGCTGATCGTCACTTTTCAATTGAACTGATGCTAGATTATGATTAGATTCTCATTATACACGCTTTTAAAAGTCTAAAACCTACTTGGCCTTGTTATCATAACTTAAGAGCAAACATTAACTTAGGAGTCATGCCTCAGATCAACTATTTCAACAAGTTACAATATTAACAAATAACAATCTCCTAAGTCTCATCAGCATCCTTTTCTGCTAATCAAAGATTATGAAAAAAAGAAAGAAAGATGAAAGCTTGCCGCTCGTTATGTTCTTATACATATAACATAACATATGATTTAGAACGAATGCAGAAGTCGCTCACTTCACTCTTGTACGAGGCTAGCAAAATTTTCATATAATGCGATCACATAGGGCGGAGCTAAGGCAGTAAAACCTCTTTTCTTAACCTGGGTTGAAAGTAGATTTCTAAGAGACCCACTATAACCCATCTTGTTTGGGCTTTTCCCTTTAAAATCCATTATGACCCATATTTTAAGCCCGATGCCGATCCACATATAATCTACTTTAATAAATATGGAAAAGAAAAATATGAGTTTATGATCCATTTTGACATTACTAATGAGGGAGCTCGAGTCGGGTCGTGAGCTAGGACTTCACATGGTGTATGGCAATGTAGAGACGTGGGTGGGCGCCACACTAAAGAATAAGAACACATGGGTGGACGAGTTATGAATGGCAGCGTGAAGGTAGCAGTGAGGCAAAGGATGGTTGTTGATCTTGCCCTGGCGAAGGGAAGCATCTGCAAGATGTCCGTCCAATTGAAGAATGCGCAAATGTTAAGTCGGAGTTGTTCTACACTGATGTTTCTATGCTCCTTCGAGTTTCAGTCATATCTCGTTGAGATTATGTGCATTTTGTCATAATCTTCTTACCAAGTCTCGTATAGTATAACGTTTATTTTGTGATCAATCGCTGGCTAAGCAACCCATAAATGTTTTGAGACCTTTTATTTTGTTGGTGTTGCTTATCCAACCGCTGATCAATCCATGTTGCATCTGGAGCTTTTAGTGATTCTACTATTGAGGTCATTCCACCATAAGCCTCCAAAAGAAAGGGCCAGTTGAGAAAACAACAGCTGATGTTATGAACCATGAGTACCTTTCTACCTTCAGCTCCTTGATCTGCACTTATATCAGCAACACCAACAACTTCTTCAAGAGCGACCTCCTACGTATCAGCTAATCATTTTCTTAGTCGGTCATTTTTTCCAAATTTTTATGGTGGAATGACCTTAGAAGTAGATTTATTAGATGATGAGAAACTTCAATTGCCGATAAAGATACCAGTAGCGGTTTATAGTTTTTTGAAATTTTAATGTGTGATGATATTGTCCTTAAGGTATAATTTGCCCCATTATTATTGCTACATGATTTAAAAGAAATATGCTTTCAGGATATATATCAAAATAACAAAGAAACGAGTTCAATAATTGTTCAATTTTCCTTTTGGAATTTCAACTTGAACGTGCTTGTCATATTTGTGTGAGCAAAGAGAAGAAAAGAGAATGCTATGAAAAAAGTGAAAGTTGCTATAATAGTTAATGTGTAATTTTATTGAGAGATAACCAAATAGCACATCTTTTGAGAATATGTTTCCTATCAAATCATCATCACTTTTCAAGATCAACGGTCACTCCTCTTCATGTCAACAGCAATAACATCTTCTTCTCTTAATTATTTATAGGTAACAAACTATTTCGATACTAAAACTCTCTATATAAGGACGGCTGCTCCTACAATCTCTAGAAATCATTCCTGAATTGCTTGGTCAGCATTTGATCACAAAATAAAAGATCACATCCATTAATTTATCGTTATACAGTATGAGATTGTATATCAAGATTACAACAAAATACACATTTAATTTCAACGAGATATGACTAAAACTCGAAGGAGCATCGAAGCATCCATATAAACAATAATATACACTTTTGAGCCCCGGAATGTTGATGATGCAACATTGATACAGGTATATTTAGTATACAACAACTCAAACTCTTCACGTTTGTGCTTTCTTCAATTGAATGGACATTTTGAAGAACGCTTCCCTTCGCCAGGGCAAGATCAACAACCATCCGTTGCCTCACCGACACCTTCATGCCCCCAACCATAACCCGACCCCCAAAACCATCCACACAAGTGTTCTTGTTTCTTAGAGGCAGCGCGGCACTTACCCACGTCTCCACATTACTCATGTGCCATACGAAGTGCTAGCCCATGACCCGAGTTCCCTCGTCAACTCGGCGAGTGATTCATGGAGTCGCCCATTCTAGTAACAATTAAGGCGAAAATTGCTGAGAATTAGAGTTAAGATTGAATCAAGTATGAATCGCTAAAATTGTATCACATAAAAATGAGTCAATATAAGTTAAATGAGTTAATTTTGGTCGGACCATTTTCAATCCGATCCAATCTCAACCGGAACCCTATTTGACAGGTCTAAGTGATTAACACAAACTCCAATTCTTAGCAATTTTCTCATGCATATTTGATCGAGACACTTTATTGCATAAGCTCGGTCTATCATGGCCCAAGTGATATGAGCCTCTAGATCATTTAGCCAAGGATTTGATCACCAAAGTAAGACAACCATGACATAAAAATCACACAAATACCGGAAATGCTGTCCGAACTTAAGAAATAGTAAATAAATAAGGTTTGATATGCAGTCACAAACATGTCAATCTCAATATTGGCGTAGGGGAATATAAAATAGTCGAGATATTCAACTCACCAAAGTCAAACTTACATGTGTGGACAGCAAATATAAAGAAGGAAAAAAAGTCCAACCACAGCTCTCCATTTTTTTCTCTTGTCATTACCCATTCTATACAGTTTGATTGTTCAAGATAAGTAATTTAAGTGAAATTTTAGCAAATTTTAGGAGACGTAAATACGTATATCATGTATTATTCTGTTTATTAATATGATAATCCTCCCCTGAACTAATTGTGTGTTCTTCAGTTTCGGAACATACCGATTCAAAGTCTGAATTTATAAGCCATCCGTAGGCATCATTGCATTCGGACAATAAGAATTCCTTTAGTTAATTAAGTACGAAATGGGTAAAGTATGAGATCAGAAGACGAAGTGTACGAAACCTTCCCATCGATAAGATACAATTCTCATTAATCATGCGATCTTCCGGTCATTAATTAATTTGGCTCAGTAGACGTCCCTGGAAACAAACTCCAAGTTCAAACCTCACCAGGATGCAATTAGCAAATGATCAGTGATTCATTGGAGACACTTGAATATCCATATATTGTCAAATAAAGCTATGAACATTCATCAAGCGCACATGACACATCCACAAAGCTTATTCAATAAGCTGTAATCCCTGTTCTTTAACATCTCAAGCAAGAAAACATATGAAAAAAAATTAAAGAACCAAAACGAATGAGCAAAGAACATTTACTAAGAAAAGAAGAAATAATCGCATCATCAAAGCTTGAGAGTCAAGTCAATTCCGGATGGATCAGAACCGTCACTTTGAGGCACTTCTTCTTCTGGATGATCACCTTCTTTCTTCATTGGTCTGTTATTATCCTGACGTACATCGACTTGAGCTTGGTGCACTACAAAGCTAGCGCTTCCATCAAAAGAAGTAGCAGGAGGAGGAGGAGGAGGAGGAGGAGGAGGCTCGCCAAGCCCAGAGGCACCGCCATATGCTTGAAGACTCTCGACCCTCGTCCGGTCCAAAGGCGGTCTCGAATTCGGGTTCACGCCGGACACTTGCCTTAGACCCCCGAACCGGTACCCTGGAAGCACGGATGACGGGTAAGAAGGCTTGTGAATCATCGACTCGTGGCGGATCCCGAGCGCCCTTCCTATACTCCCATATAGAGGCATTTGGGGAACACCCGAGTAATAATACGACATGTGCGGGTGAACCCCGAGCAGATCAGCTTCCATCCCCTTGCGCTGTTTGGCGAGCGCCCGCTCTTGCTTGTGCGCGTTCTGATGCCCACCCAAAGCCTGCGAGGTAGAGAACTCTCGCTTGCAAAAGTTGCATGCGAAAACCCTGGCTTTTGGGACCTTGCAATTCTCATCTGTCGATGATTCGCCGCTCTTCCTAGCATTGGATGGCAAGCCTTGGTTGAAGAGCTTGAGGTCTAGGTCGGTTGACCTAACGCCTCCGTCATCGTCGTCATCGATGGGTATCTCCTGATTCGCCACATGATGGTGAGGGGCAGGTTTGGGCTTGGCTTCGGCTTCAGCTTCGGCTTCGGCGGTCTTTTCATTCATGGTCAATCTGTTCTTGGCCTTGTGACGATGATTATCACAAGCTAGGGTTTCTCCAGAAGCTGCTGAGATGCTGGGGCCTTCTGAAGGGCATGGCACAATCGCCATTGAATGAAAAGATCTTTTGACCTTGCAAGCTTATGAAAGCAAGGGTTCAGTCTATTTAGGAAAAAATAAGTTGGACAATCAATCCTTTTCATTTATGGCAAAGAATCTCCTCTCATAGTTAATGACTCAAACCCAGTTCATACATATATCGAGCAAGATATCAAAGATGTAGAGTGGTCATGTTATTTTACCAAATATATCTTGAACTTCCCTTCGACTTGCTCAAACAATTGATTATAAAAACGGTAAAAATATGGTAAAAATATGGTTCTATGGTTGTGAAATACCCACCAACTCATGCGTTTAATGTATGTTTGATTAGGGCATATCTCCACATTAAATATATGTGCCGACCAATTGCATCTTCTACATATAGCAATGAAAATATAAGGGAACACTTAAAAAGTATGTTCACTTTAGGCATGCAATGTATGGAAAAGATAGAAAGACATTTAAGGTACAAAGATATTATTTGATTCAAAATTGTCTAGTTCTAATAATTTGGTAGGTACATTCCACAAATCGTTGCCTTAATTATGCTTTTCCAAATTATGGAACCAAGATTTAGTTCATGTGCTCACTTCGATATATGGTATATACAAATTAATTTATTGATCGAGTCGAGTAAAACTACAATCAAGAACTATTTGACTCTAGTTGAAAAGAGTTCATCACTAACACTAAAGTTTAGATCGTGCAAAATTAACTTTTGTACATACATAGAAAATCATTCATGTATTTCCTTTCAATTGGATTGTGTAACCATGCCATGCTTATTTATTATGAACTTCATAGCAATCCACATCTCTTCATTAACTCTTTTAAAATTAGGAAAAAAAGTAAATAGAATCAGATTACTTCATATTTATGGCACGGCCCCTTCCATTAATATATTTGTTAATCCTATCCTCACAAAATATTACATATCCCTACCTTAGTTCCTTCTTTAATAGGGCTTTCTCGACCTTGTTCATTAAGAAATGTACCAAATTGGCAAATAAGATAAAATCAAGTCCTTGAATCATATGCGAGATATTTTCACGATAAGGACCTCTCCAGCCTAAGATTTTTCCCAAGTATAAATCATGGTCCAACTTTTCCAGATAAATTTCTTCTGATTATCCGATCAATCATATCTTTTAGTCATATAAAAAAAAAGTAAAAAAGATTCCTCTTGTGCAATATTAGCTCGTGATGACTTCAAGGCTGACCGACTTGGCAAATATTGCCGGAAAAGAAACCACCTTTTGAACATGGGCCAAGCCCTCCTATATATAGTAAGAGTTGAGTGTCGAATATTATTGCAAGAGTCACTAAGATTCATGTTGGAATGGAACCTTAATTCAATTTTTAGGTTTGTTGCATTCTCCTTTCATCATTTTGAACTCAAACCAAGTTCACAAATATAGAATATGATAACTGGCGTGCAACGCACGTGCTTATTATGGCAGCAAGACGGCAATATCAAAGGGAATTTTGTTCGAAATTTTCTGCTTTGACTCAATTTGAATAAGCCTCAATTAATGTCATTGTGGCATGCGAATTTTTTTACATTAATTGATAATATTTGGTATATCAAGATAGTCATCAATTGACTTGGATTTTTTTGATCAAAATGTTTAAAATTTCAATTAGGTTACAAAATTGTGTGACGTAGAAAAAGATTGAAAGATACCTTCCCTGTTCATGATTTTTTGAAACGTGATTCCTTACGAGGAGTCATAATTGAAGGAAATAAATTAAAAATATGTGTTTACGAAATATTAGTTGATTATATGAACAATGGTTAAAAAGCTATCGTACTTAATTTTTCCCAACGGAACCAATATACTCTGAAAGACGCATAGGATATTTTCAAAGTTGAGATTTCTTGAGTTAAGATTTTCCTAATGTCCGAGAGCTTTTACTAATGATTTTAGTGGGGTCTTTTGACTTAGCGATGTTAGAACATATACCAATTTCCTTGTTTATATACCGCAATGTAAGATATCATCCGAAATTGCCTAATATCGTCATATTTTTTTTATCCAAATCACTTGTCACCGAAATAGCAATCCGCATTATCTTAATTTGTGCCATTGAACTTAACCCCTAAAATGGCATCATGCTTGACAATTTATCTTGACCATCGGGTGAAAATAAAAAAAGAAAAGAATAAAACGATTCCATTCCTCCTATTGAACGAACCAAAACTCCTGCATCTCCGCTTCTTTAAGTTTAGTCGCTCTTACCTGCCAATCTTTAATAAAGAAAGACAAGCTTTAACTCAACTTTCAACCAAGTCCAAATATGTCCAATTTGTGTTGCCTTAAGTTTTTACATTCACCCATAAGTGTCTTACAAGGTAAATTCATGGACTTGTTTTTTCTATTGAACTAATTTTGATTTTAAAGAGTGAGGATTGTTTAAATTTTCATATTGTTTGTTTTTCTTTCAAGGTAATTAGAGCTTTGATTTGTTCCAATCAGGGTAAGTTAAGAACCTAATGGACTAAGTTGGATTGATTTACTTGATACTCTTGATCTTGTTTGGTTGTTGCTTGCTCATTTAATTTAAATTTCAATTTGAAGTTTAGTTGGGCTTCAAGATTGGCATGTTGAGGTATGGTGATTTCTTGCCTGAATTGAAATAGATGGGGTTTATTTCATCTTGAATGGGAAAAAGTGATAAAATGGTAAAACTAGACCCAAATAGGCATTCTAGTAATTTTTTGTATGTCTAGGTCCAGAAGATTTCTGAAATTGACAATAATCTTTTTATAGTGATATTTTATAATTCAAAATTTTAATTAGTGTGATATTAAGTTAGATTAATAAAAGGAAATCAAATCAGTTCAAAATAACTAGTTTTGAAGTTTTAGAAGCAACTTTGTAATTACACCAAGTTAGGGGACTAATCTACAAAACTGAAAATGTTGGGGGCACTTCACAACATTAGAAACCTCACGGTAATAGATAGTTAAGTTAATTTTAAAATAATTGCTTAATCCATATAATATATATTGAACTAGTCAATTTGAACTAAATTGCACCATTAATAGTAGTCAGTTTTGATAATTTTAGGGGTGTAGACATTGCAAGTACCAAAACTTGGCATGGGGGGACACTTAGGGCACGCATGATAACATTTTTGGAACAGTCAATTTTTTACCAGAAATTGATTTCTCAATTTCTATTTTTTGGGCGAGTTTCTGAGCAAAGAAAAATGTTTGATAACAACTCAAAATTTTTGGTTCTGGAAAAATAATTCGTTTGATAACAAAATAAAATTTCTATTTCTAGGGGGGCAGCAACAGGCATCTAGTGGCAGGTGTCTGGCAGTGAGCGGGCGGGGGGTAGTGATGAGAGTAAATGATGAGAAGAGTTTTCATTTCTCACTTTTATTTCAGAAATAAAAAAGCTAAAAATTTTAGCTTCTAATTTTTCCTCGAAGGCTATTTCTAAAATAGAAATCTACTACAAAAATAGAAAAATAAAATTGCGTTACTAAACGAATTTGTGTTTCAAACCCATTTCAAGGAACAGACAAATAAAGAAATAGAGAAATAAAAATTTTGTCATGCGTATCCTTAAGTGTCGAAAGTTTCAAAAGGTACACATAAGTACTAAAATTGGAGAAAAAAGGAACATTAAGGTCAACGGTGAGAAATTCTAGTCAAACGACTGACATAGCATTTTCCTATGACTTTTTTTTTATTGACGTGGCAATTTAAAAAAAAAAACAATACATGTGGCAATTTTTTTTTTTGAAAAAAAAATGCATGTGGCGCTATAAGCCCCTAAAATCAAATTTTAGTATATATTAATTAACAATAAATCAATAAACTAAATTATTTTTAAAAAAGGGAAACAATAGGTTCGGCAAGGGTCTCCACAACCCTCATCGCTGTGACCCCATTGTCGCTTGAAAGGTTGCCGGGCCATGAGCAATGGCCAACAACCCTGGCCTACCATTTGCGAGGGTCGCCAACCCTCGCCTAGATCGTCGGCTGCTGGCTAGGGTGGGGTCATTCGGAAGTTTTGACACTTAAATATTCACCCATGCCAAGTTTTAGCACTTGTAATGTATTTGTCCTGATAATTTTATAATATTCATGACATGTTTATAGTGTAAATGAAATATTCCTTATGTTTTAGATAACAAATGAATGACTTTTAGTACTCAATTTAATTATTATGACTTGATTAAGTGAAGATGGGAAGTTAGGGGTAAAAATTGTAACATGAGGGATTTTATTGGGGGCAATTATGTAATTCTTGAAATCTAGAATAATAGGAAATTGGTTTTAAAATGATTAAGGTGAATTTAATCAAACATGGTCTTAATAATGAAAAATGTATGAATTATTTAAATTATAGAAATGTCGATTCTCTTAGGAAAAATTCATCTAAATGATTTATGAATTTGCATTAGTTCTCTACTAAATGATGATAACATGGTGTTAAGAGGATTAAAATTTATATGTTGAAGTGCACATAATTATTTGATTATTATTTATACGAAAAACGCAAAAGAGATTAGTGTGTTATTATTTGTAATTGTTATTATTGCAAAATGTGTCCCTTGTTATGTGTTAATGATTTGCATATCAAATGATGATTTTTTATTAGTGGTTTTGCAAATGATAATAAACAGATATTTGGTTCTATTAGTTATATGGGGAATATAAAAAAAAATAGAATGATATTATCTGAGCTATTTCTATATGATTGAACATGGTAATTACGATGCAATAATAATTTGTATATCGATGACACCATGTGATGAAGGCTATTGCCCACGGCCCATTGATGAGAGGGCGAATTTCCTTGCATGAATACGTGTATAAGACTATAGGGAAAAAATAGATGTTCTGCAGTTAAGATGAGTATTTACAAGGTTGAGGGGATAAGAAGTAATAAGAATTATACACGATAAGATATGGCTTGTGTAGCTTGTGATGTGATTTTATGAAATTGCTATTATCATGTGATTGTACAATGGTGTATTTTGCATCTTTGATATAGGGGGCACTAGTGACAATGCGTTTATCATTTTGTCCCCCAAAAGTCGGTGGTGATTATATCTTATTGGTTGAGTGAATCTTGACTAGTGATGAGTATAGAATAGATACTCATATGTGTATATTGATGAGCTATTTTGTAGTATCCGCGCATCATGAAGCTAGTACATTCATTTGCATGCATTTGAATGATAAATTGAATATTATTTATAGCTTGTATCTTTATTCATTGCATATATGATTGTAATCATTTGTTGATAATGTATGACTTACATCTTAAATAAACTTTAGTAATAAGTTTGGAAAGAGCATATGAATACTTGTTGTTTTTAGGATAACATTATAAAAAATCAAAACTATACTCTTTATAACATAAAGACTTCAAAGGTTTTTTGTATCATTAAAAACTCTAAATTTGCATATTGTGACACAAATATCCCAATTTTTCTTTTTTCTTTTTTATAAAAAACTCCAAACTTATATTAGTGTGGCAAATATTCATTGAATGAAATTTCAATAGAAGGTATACATGTCATATATGTGTAAGTAAGGTTTTTCTTGTGACAGAAAAAAAAGTTGAGTATTTGTGTCACGGTAGACAAGTTTAGGTTTTATGGAGACAAAAAAAGAAATTTAGAGTTAAAAAGAAGTTTAGGGTAAGTTGGGTCACAATGGGCATAATTTGAGGATTTTGGTGGCATATGCCCTAGTTTTTAGTATGTTGATATCTTTATTCCATTAGCAGACAATTGTTGATGGAAATTTGCTATGGTTGTTTAGTGCTTGTAACGTTTTTTTGTGAATATGTAGATTTTTATATGCTCATAAAAGATTAATTGGTTAACATGTTCGACTGGGATTAAATTATTAGCTTGAATCATGTAGAATACATGTTGCATTTCTTGTGTGATAAATTTTCTACTTTGAATATGGAAAGTAGTTAAAGAATAAGTTGAATACATAATATAATCTTTCAAATGAGTGATTGGTATTTCCTTGAAATGTTATGTGATATTATTTGTTTATGTTACTAAGCTATTATGCTCATCGATCGAGTAGTAAGATGATCTCTTACCTTGGACTTAGAGTTTTTTATCTATTGAGTTTAAGCTTATCCAAAATATTTTCTAATTTTGTTGAGCTGGAACGTAAAGGCATTTAGATTAGTGCTTCCGATGATTTCTTTGAAGAATGGATTATAGTGTGCGGTAAAAGTAGGAGCATATCTTTTATAACGGGAGTTTCAATTAAGCATAAACAAAATTAGGGCTAATTCCATAAAAAAATCAACTTGAGGTCGATGGACAAATCTGACCAATTTTTTTTTTGTCTAATGAAAAAGCATAAACTTTAGGTCGAGGGACAAATCTGCCCAAACTTTTTTTTGTCTCATCAAAAAGCACCAACTTTAGGTTAAGTGACAATTCTGGCCCCAATTTTTTTTTTTTTTGTCTCATAAAAAATCACAAACTTTCACTCATATCCAAAATCTAACCCCTACCATTAACTTTCTATTTGAAGTTAACCTTATTTTAGGAGAAAATGTTCTAACTGTGAGGTTGGTGGATCTCATCCATGGTTTCTCTTTATGGGTGGTGATCTACAGTTTCATATTACGACAAAACGATAAAATCTAGCTAGAGAAATTTAATCTAGAGATTTTTTTTTTTTTTTTGCTAGTGAAGTATAGGAGACGACACAAGTTCACCTTTATTCTTCAAGTTGTGGCTCAAACAAAAAGAAAATGGATGGTGTTAGCCAGCAAGTGCACATGGATTTATTGGTAAGGACAATCAATGAATCTAAGTCAAGGGGATCT
Source organism: Eucalyptus urophylla (assembly GCA_026873135.1). Classification (NCBI taxonomy): domain Eukaryota; kingdom Viridiplantae; phylum Streptophyta; class Magnoliopsida; order Myrtales; family Myrtaceae; genus Eucalyptus; species Eucalyptus urophylla. The sequence goes on along the minus strand of CM049473.1, from coordinate 51,365,532 downwards.
GGATTTAGGATTTAAGTGAAAGTTTGTGATTTTTTTTCAAAACAAAAAAAATTTATGCCAGAATTGTCACTTGATCTAAAGTTTGTGCTTTTTTTTGTAATTAACCCAACAAAATTATGTATGTTGTTGGAGGTTGAACTATTTATTTATTCAATGTTTAAATTTTGGGTGAGATTTTAGACCATGACAAGTATGGTTCTTTCAAAGGCAATTGTCCTTCTAATATCATTGACGCATCATCTCTGTTTCCATTGTGCATGTTGTTTTTGGCTTCCTAATGTTTCTGCTAGAATAAGAACGCAAGACGCATGCAAGTCGTGCTGGTTAGCAAATTTGCAATTAAGTTGGCTACTTCAGCCCACCAAACTTATATAACTCTATCACACGTGCTTAGAGAAAAAGAATGTAACCACTATTCTTCATTTTTCCTTTTGCTATTGCCCATTTAAATTATTTGATTTAGGGATGATCGATTCCAAGGTAAATAAGCTACAAACTAAGAGTTGAAAACCTACCTAATTAGAGTCAATACTTAGTTTTTGGAATCGAAAACCAAACTGATCAACTTAGTTTTATGCCAATTCTAGAGTCAGTTCGGGAACTGGCTTTTTTTTTTTAATCAAGCATATTTATCTTGGGCATAATTGTCCAACTAGTCCTAAATTTTTTGGTAATTTACCAATAAATTCATTCTAACCAATTTTGGCCATAAATCATTACATGGACGATTTTTGCGATTTTTCTTTTCTTTTTGGCTGACAATGATATCAGTGATTTTATGCTAAAATTGATCGGAAGTACTCTATTGAAATATCATTAAAATGTTTAGAATAAATTGAATTAATTCAAAATTTTATGATTGAATTAGTTACCATTCAATAGGTTTAGGATTTTTTAGACAATTTTTTCTTTACCTTATAATTGTATATAAAATTTTGCCTACAAAGAATAAACATAAGACCAAACAAAATACTTCATCACAAGAAAGTAGAAAGTGTTTTAGATATTATAGGTCTTGAGTTGGTTTTGAACTTGTTCAATTGGTCCTATAAGCCGGTTCTCAAGTAGAATCAACAATTCTTGGTGTGCAACTGGAACTAAATAGGTCAAGGCTGACCCGAACTTTTTAACCCGAAACTGAATAAGTACCTGGGCGGACTAGCTTGGAACCGATCAGAACTGATCAGATAAGGCCGTTTTGTTCCTTAGTTGAACCGGCCCTATTAGTTACCCTTTTGATTGGTCAAAGATACAATTTTGCATGAAATTTCAGCAAATTTTAGGAGACTTAAACACGCTTATGGTGTATTATTCTGTTTATTAATGCGATAGTCCTCATCTAAACATGTGATCTTCAGTTTCGAAACTATTGATTAAAAGTCCTATTCATGAGCCATCCGTATGTAACATTGCATTCCAAGGATAAAATTCGAAGTAATTAAGTACGTGTTGGCTCTGAAAGAAACTAGCAGGCAAGGAAGTGTATCACTCCTTCCGATTGATAAGATGACCCTCCTCATTAATCATGGAATCTTCCAGTCATCAAATAATTTGGTTTACACCATCGTTTGCGTCACTGGAAACGACTCCAAGTTCAAATTTCACGAGGATGCAATTAAGAAATAATGAGTGACAAAGATGAAGAGACAATATTGGAGACACATGAATAGGCATAGATCGAGTCAAATAGGCTATGAACATTCATCGAGCATATGTGAACACTCGACATGCACTCTACACCGTCCTAGCTCATTCGAAAACCTATACTCCTATAATCTCATAACTCAACGAACAAAACATAAGAGAAAAATACTAAAAAAGAAACCAAATAAATGAGAAAAAAAAGTAAGAACATAGTCGTATCATCAAAGCTTAAGTGTCAAATCAATTCCGGATGGATCAGAACCATCTGTTTGAAGTACTTCATCCGGATGATCACCTTCCTTTTTCAGTGACTTGCTTCCATCAAAAGCAAGAGGAGGAGGGGGAGACTCACCAAGACGAACGGCGCCGCTGCCATATGATTGAAGACTCTCGACTCTCGTACGATCGAAAGGTGGTCTCGAGTTCGGGTTCAAGCCGCAGGCTTGCCTTAGACCCCCGAATCCGGGAAGCACGGAAGATGGGTGAAATGGCTTCTGAAGCATCGACTCATGGCGGACCTCCAGCGCCCTACTTATACCCGAATAAACAGGCATTTGAGGAACACTCGAGCAATAATACGACAAGTGCGGATGAAACCCAAGCAAGTCAGCTTCCAAACCCTTGCGCTGCTTGGTGAGGGCCCGCTCTTGCTTGTGCGCGTTCTGGTGCCCACCCAAAGCCTGCGAGGTAGAGAACTCTCGCTTGCAAAAGTTGCACGCGAAAACCCTAGATTTCGTGACCTTGCAGTTCTTATCCGTTGAGGATTCGTCGATCTTCTTAGCATTGGATGGCTCGCCTTGGTTGAAGAGCTTGAGGTCTAGGTTGGTTGAGCCAATGACGCCGTTCTCATCGTCCTGTACGGGTATCTTTTGATTTGCCAGATGACGGTAAGTGGCGGGGTCGGCGATTTTTTCATTCATCTGTTCTTGGCCTTATGAAGATGATGATGGGTTTCTCCAGAAGCAGCTGAGATGCTGGGGCCTTCCGAAGGGCATGGCGTAATCACCATTAAATGAAAAGATTTTCTTTTTTTGACCTTGCAAGCTTATGATAGCAAGGTTTGATCTGTTTGTCAGATAAAATAGTTTGATAATCAATAATAGTTTGATAACCAATCTTTATATTTATGGCAGAGAATCTTCTTTCATAGTTACCGGCTCAAACCCACTTCACAAATATCGAACAAGATATCTAAAATGTGGTGACCAAGCCATACAAGATATGTATACGTTATTATATAGACAAGTCATGTTATATTTCCAAAGATACCTCGAACTTCTCTTGATCGACTCAAATAGTTTGAAACAAGTGATGATAAAAATGGTAAAGATATGGTTCCTAGTTGTAAATTACATGCCAACTCATGCGTTCAATATATATTTTATTAGGGCATATATAATAAATATATGTGCCGACCACTTCCATCTTCTGCAAATAGCAATGAAGATATGTGGAAGCTTCACTTTAGGTAGGCATTGTCAGGACAAGGCATATTTGTCAAGTACTTTATGCAAATCGTTGCCTTAATTACGCTTTTCAAAATTATGTATACAATATCCAATTCATGTAGTCACCTTGATTGAGAAAATTACGCAAAAAATCCTATGTCTGATATACCTATCCCAATTCAGTTACAAACATTTTAATTTAATCAGTTTAATTTAAAAAAAAATTGATAATTTGTCAATGTAATTCTTCTAACCAATTTAGATCATAAACCATTGGCATGAATGTTAGGTGTCCTATGTAACACAGTCGGTGCTAATATAAATAATTTTTTTTGGCAATTTTTAAATTAATTTTCTGAATTTTATAAAATGTTATTTTATTTTTTCCATTGTGGCTAGCAAGGGTAGTTGGGGCCTCACTCGTGGCAGGTGAGGGTAAAATAAATGGAATAAATAAAATAAAAATAAATAAAAAGAAAATTATTAAAACATTATAAAAATTATCCACATGGATGCCAATCGTGCCATGTAAAACGATATTATTTACTTCAATGGATTTTTGCTAAAATTTAGTCGTAAGTACTAGACTAGTGTCACGGGCCAATCAATTGGGATTGTGACCATGCGGCGACTTAGGCTCTTTTGGATTGACTAGGATTGTTGGGATGCCTAAGCCAAGTCTTGCTGGGATCAATCGTTTGAACAAGTCTTGCTCGAATCGATCGTTCGCTTGTTCACTCGGATCGTAGAGAGAGAAATTTTCTAGAGAGAGAAGCTTTGGAGAGAAAGGAGCCCTTTGATTACTGAAATGGTTGGACGATTATAAATGAGGGAGATCACCCATTCTTATATTAGAGTCCCTCAGATTACAACCATTGATTGAGAATTCATCCGGTGGACAAAATCGTACCGCCCAATCTACCAACTACTGATACTAATGACAGGAGAGTTCTAGACTTTGGCTCAATCTACCAACTACTGATACTAATGGCAGGAGAGTTCTAGACTTTGGCTCAATTACCGGATTGCCAGCCCACGTTCCGGAATCTCTCTTGTTGGGAATTCTAGTAATTGTAGGAGGTCTTCCTCGAAAAGAGCTATAGAAACCTCTTGGCCGTGACATTAGCATATTGTAATAATGTTCATGATTAAATTATCTAAATTAAAAGATTTTAGATTGAATCGGCATTCTTATAATAGGTTTATGATTTTTTCGCCTATGACCCCCACTTTGATATATGGTATATGTGAATTAGTTTGCTAATTGAGTCGAGTAAAACCATAAGTAAGAACAAATTAACTTTAGTTGAAAAGAATTCCCCACTTTCACTTCAAAGTTTACATCATGCAAAATCGAAAGCTTTCGTATATACATAGTAGATTAACCATGAACGCGTTTCTGTATTAGATGTTGTAACCATGCCATGCATATTTAATATGAACTTCACAGTAATCCACAATGGGGAAAAAAAGAAGATCAGATTACTCTGTATATACGGCGCGACCCCTTTCCATTAATACATTTGTTTATCCTAACCTCACAAAATATTCCATATCCCTCCCTCAGTTCTTCTAGAATAGGGCTTCCCTTGCCTGTTCATTAAGTAATGCATAAAATTGGCAAACAAATACAAACCCGAATCCTTGAATCATGGGGAGATATTTTCACGATAAGGACTTCTCCAGCCTAAAGATTTTTCCAATTTTAAATCCTAGTCCGGCAGTTACGAATAAATCTCCGTTGATTGTCAAATCAACCTCACCTTTAAGCCATACAAGATTTTTTAAAAGAAATGCAAAAAATGATTCTCGTGTGCAATTTTAGCTCGTGATGAGATTAGGGCTGACCGAATTGGCAAATATTGCCAGAAAAGACGCCACCTTTTGAACGTTGGCCAAGCTATCCTGTATCTATATATTTATAGTAAGAGTTCGGTATTTAGACAGCCAACGTTATCGCAAGAGTCCGCCAAATTCTTGTTGGAATGGATTGTTACATTCTTCTTATCTTTCTTCAGCCTTGTCCCCCCAAAACATCAACTTCGCCAGCTACTTCTCACAGAAATCTGTCTGTCTTCTTTTCTCTCTTATAAGAATGCATCTTCATCTCCCTAAAAAAAGCAAACCGTCTCCTGCTATTCATTTGGGTTCTTCCAAGAACTTCTTCAAGAAAACTTTAAACAATGTCTGATGGGAGTGACCCGAGGAGGAGGAGGAGGATCGCGATCATCGTGGTCTCTTCATTCATCCTGGTCGTGATCGGCGCGGCTGTGACCTTTGGCGTGTACACGGCGAGCGTGTCCAGCCAGGCGTCGAAAGCCAGCGAGAAGACCAGTGAGGTCTCGGCCTCGATCAAAGCCATCGAGGGGATATGCCAACCGACCGATTACAAAGAAGCGTGCGTGCGGAGCCTCAAAGAGGCTGGTGCGAACACCGCCGATCCCAAGGAGCTCATAAAAGCCAGCTTCAAAGCCGCGATGAAGCACATTGCTGAGGCCGCAAAGAAATCAACGGTGCTGAAAGAGCTGGAGAAGACCCCGAGAGCGCAGCAGGCCCTAAATAATTGCAAGAAGTTGATGGGGTTTGCAATCAACGACCTCGAGAGATCGTTCGACAAATTGGGCGAGCTCGAGTTTAGCAAGCTCGACGATGCATTGGCCGACTTGAAAATCTGGCTCAGCGCCGTGGTCACCTACCAAGATACCTGCTTGGACGGATTCCAGAACACCACGGGCAACGCGGGCCACAAGATGAGGGAGGCGTTGAAGAGCTCCGAACAATTGACCAGCAATGTACTCGCCATGGTCGACGAGATCTCCTTGGCCCTTGCTAAGATGAACCTCACAAACTTTAACCGCAAGCTCCTATCGGACGACAACGTGATTGGACACGGCGACGACTTCTCAATGTGGGCAACTAGCCTGCAGAAACGCAAGCTCCTCACGGAGGAGGAAGGCCTCGGCGGCGATGATCCCTTCGTGCTCGACCCACCGATCCTGTTGAGGAAGCGAAAGCTTCTCAGCAAGACAGTGGCCAAACTGAAGCCGAATCTTGTAGTTGCCAAGGATGGGAGTGGAAGATTCAGGACCATAAATGAAGCCCTAAAGCACATTCCATTGAATAGCAAGAAGACCTTTGTGCTCCACATCAAGGCTGGGGTTTATAAGGAGCAGGTGGTGTTCGATGAGAAGATGACCAATGTCATGTTGGTCGGCGATGGCCCAACCAGGACCCGGATCAGCTTCAACAAGAATTATGCTGATGGCACGACCACATTCAAAACTGCCACAGTCTGTAAGTTTCGTCACGTCTTAATTCTTTCTGGGTATAAAAAGTTCTAGATCGATCTCTTTAATCAAGAAAGGAGGGCTCGAGTCTAGTTGATTTACAGACGAAGTGCGTACCGATATTCGACTGATGACATCCTGAGCCACTTACCTGGTGAATCGATTTCTTGCATACTCGAAATCGATTAGCGGTGTACCCAGAAACATATGCTGATCAATTCCTTTGATGTTGCAGCTGTCTTCGGAGACAACTTCATAGCGAGGGACATCGGCTTTGAGAACAGTGCTGGAGCGATAAAGCACCAGGCCGTGGCGCTCATGGTTCGATCCGACATGGCCATTTTCCACAACTGCCATATGGATGGCTATCAGGACACGCTCTATGCGCACAGCAAGCGCCAGTTCTACCGAGACTGCACTATCACCGGCACGATCGACTTTGTCCTCGGGGACGCGGCCGCTGTCTTCCAGAACTGCAAGATGCTCATCCGGAAGCCGCTGGACAACCAACAGTGCATTGTGACCGCTCAGGGGAGGTCGAAGAGGCGCGAGGCTTCGGCGCTCATCCTCCAGAATTGCACCATCACTGCGGACCCCTCGTACACACCCTTCAGGGGGCAGATACTCTCGTACCTCGGAAGGCCATGGAAGGCTTACTCGAGGACGATAATCATGGAGTCGTACATCGACGACATAATCCAGCCCAAGGGGTGGATGCCTTGGCTCGGCGACTTCGGTCTCAACACTTGCTTCTACGCTGAGTATAAGAACCGAGGACCCGGCGCGAGCACCGCCAGGCGCGTGAAGTGGAAGGGCATCAAGAAGATCACGCCGCAGCATGCTGTGGAATTCACGGCAGGGCGATTCATGAAGGGCGACAGGTGGATTCGCACGGCCGGAGTACCATACGTCGCCGGAATGTTGAATGCTTGAGGGTTGAGATGAGCTTATTTTTGTTTTCTTGGACAGTGTAGTGTTCTTGCCTTAAAATGTTGGCCTTTCATGTTGGAATTTGGAGGGCTTAACGAATCTTTTTCATCGTGTACATAATTCAAATGGCACTCCAACTGAAATCTCTTATATAACTGTCTTACTAGGAAAAAAAAAAAAATCCGTATACGATAATGGAGCAAAATGATAGACAAAAACATCATCGGCTCATTGATTCTTCACATTAATTTTCGGGAGATTCGAGTTATTAGAAAATTCGAAAAAAAGATTTGAAAGAAATTGAGTTATTAATTGTCAAGATGGTAATTGTGCATGTTCAAGCTGCCTGCTCTAACCGTGCAAATTGCGCCTCCGGTGAGTTAATTCTGATTTTTCAACTTATATTATCTTCTCCTTCTATTAAATTTGTAACATGGCTGGAATATCTTAAATGAAAAATAAGGAGATAGCCTTTTTGGCTTACATTCTATTCCCCAACTTCGAATTGGTGCCCATTTTCATGTGGAATTAATTTATAAGGATATCAATAATTGTTACCTCCGGATAATTTGGACTTGCTTGCTAAAATTGAAGATTAAGTGTTGAAAATAGAATTACAATGTTATTTAATGAAGATAAAAAATTGATAGCTGGATATTATTAAGTTCTTACCCCCAATGAATAAAAGATTATTATTGGTACGTCTTGTCAAAATATTGGCGAGATTCTAATTATCAACCATGTCCCTATTGAACGAATTAAGTAATCAAGATTCTAATCAAAATATTGGCAAGATTACTTGCTGAATTAAGTTGATTTTTGACTTAATTGAATCATTTAAGTCAATTTTATTTAAGGTGTTATCAACCAATGTTAATCTCATTGAGTTTTTTAGTCAAGCTCAAGTGCGTAATACGAAGTAGTAGGAAAATTCATTTCACATTTCTATCGCAGTTAAAACAATTGCGATAGAAGAATACAACCTTAAACTTTCATGAGATTTGTTGTTAGCGTAAAATAACATTTATTACCAGACACCGGATCAAGGTAATTTTAGAAGTAGTTGAGATAATTACAATATCGTTGCTGCCATCTCTCACTCTTTTTATAAAATTAATTTTATATCTTTTCAGTTTTCGAACAAATCAAATTTATTTTTTATGAAACGGATAAAATGTTCGGGATATTATTTGCTTCTTTACTTATTGATCTTCATTTGTTTTTCTTCACTTACAATTCCTGCGTTTTTGGCTAGTTGAAAGAAGAAAATTCAAGGTGAACGACTTGTAAGTTTCTAAATGTTTAAAAATAATGATAATGATTATTTTTTTACTTGAAGTTTTTGCCAAAACTTAGAGGCAATTTTTTTTTTTAATTATAAAAAAGTCAGTATATCACCCTAGAAATTGTAAAATTGAGTCCATCCATACCCCAATTTCTCATCTTGCCAGCTTGGTCCCAAGTCGTCGTTTGTCGATACCAAGTCCTGGACAACATTAGTCTAATTTAAGTCACTTCAGATCGATCCCAAATTAGCAGTAGTTCATCCTGGATAGCGATAATCACTCTTTTAGTTTTTGTCGATCAATCTTGCACTGTTCTTCCTCTAAGTTATTAAAAGGTGTGTTTTGTTTAGCTTTCTTTAAGGGTTTTAAGCTTATAAATTCCTTCGATACAAATGATTTCTAAACTCTAATATAATGTGTAATGTGGTTTATGAATTTTCAATTTGTTCAATATGATCCGTTAACTTTTGATACTTAATTTAGTCTTTAAACTATATGAAAATGTTAAATTGAGTTCCTGTGCAACATTGAATATTTTTATATAATTTGTGCACTAAACCGTTTTCATACAGTCGATGGACCATATTAAACAATTTACAAATTGAGGGATAGCATTGTATATTGAGTTAAAATTTAGGGAACATTGATATCATTATTTAATAAAAAAACATTTTGAACTATTTTGGGAAAATGCTAGCATTGGCCAAACTAAAAGCCCAAAGCAAGTGAAGTCAGGTGGAGAAGATACCTTGGGCTTTCGGCATTTTCGTAATGATATATCGGGGTTTGAGGACTTTTATTTTTCTTTCAATCTTCCCCTCAATGATTATTGCACATCCCACTTTTGCCCTCTATAAACATTGTTCATCTTCTTTCTCACACTCTTTATGGTTGTTGGTGGCACCAGTCGTTGAGATCAAGGTTGAAGGTCGCCATCGTTGAGGCTTGCCGGGGTTCATGCTACTCAAGGTGGCCTAGATATGGCCCTTTGGCGGCGATTTAAATGAACTATACCTAGATCGATGAAAAATGGAGGTTGAACTTGAGTTTTCAAACTCATAGTTCATCTTACTCATGAACTGTGGAATTGATTTGGCCCATTTTAATATTGGATTGTTAAGGAGAAAATAAAAGATAAAAAAAATTGTTAAATTTGATGGATTTAATGTGAGAATTATTAGATATGATAATCCATACATTTTGTAGTTTATACGGCATACTTATTTAGTAATTTTGCCAAATATTAAAACCTCATTTTATTATTTTATGGTGAATAACCTTACAAGTTCAATTCCTTGGTAAGAGAATTAGGAAGCCAACCTTGATCGGTACAATGTTCGATTTTCTACCTCATGTAAAACTGGTTTTAGTCCCCATTTTTCAAGAAAAAGATAGATATGTTGGATATGAGTTTCGTATTTTTAAAAATCAAAAGAATTCGTCAATATCTCAATCACTATGTCACATATTAGATTTGGTTCTCTCATCAGCTCTAAAATCGACCGGTCCGACCATAAACATAAGGGGATCGGTTCGATTGCGGACTTCAATAATTATGAACCGGCTCCAGCAGGATAGATTTCGATTTATTGTCTCTAATTTACCCGACATGGAAACATTTTCATTCTCTCCCTTTATTCAGTTGGGCTACAACTTTTTTTTATCCACCGCCTTTTATTTTATTTTATATTTTTCCGTCGTTCTTCGGTCTTCATCTTTCCTCGCTTCGGCTGTCCGAAATCTCTCTGCCCTTTTCAATCGACAGGAAAACCCTAATGGCGGCATCTTCCGCCTCCTCCTCCGCCTCCGCATCCTCCTCCGATTCGGCTTCCTCGCCGTCGCGCCGCCGTCGCCGCCACCGCGCTAGCGGCGGCACGAGTAGCAGCAGCCGCCGCCGCGAGAGGGAGAGGGACGCCCTCAAAGTCCGCAAGAAGAGCCGGTCTAACGGCAAGCGGCGTCGCCGGCATCGCAACCGCTCTTCCTCGGATTCCTGCTCTTCCTCGGATTACTCCAGGTGTTTCAATTAAGGAAAAGCTCATTTTTTTTTTGACATTCTAGCTCTTTTGGTGACCTCCCTGATAGTTAATTAGCGAATTTGGAATCGCTCCTCTTTCTGTCATTCGTGAATTTCCGAGTTAGGGTCGTTTGTTGATTCGATGGTTGTTGTTTCTGGAGCTATGTTTAGTTGTCCTTCCATCGGAGCGTTCCACAGTTATGTTTCCTTGGCATAGGAAAAGGAGCTTTGGTGTTTTGAGCTCTCTTGGATCAACTATGCATTTGCGCTGTGTGATTAGGGGTTGTATGATGTGTTCTTTGGCTCCCTGCAATTGGAGAACAGCTCAAATTTGTCGAGTGGATTTTATATGCTGTTGCTCCACCATAGTTGCCTATGTATATCTGCACTTGTTATGATTCAAATGTGGCATGTCTTGCTTAAATAATACACTTCTGCCAATTGCTTCTTGGCTGATGGCGGACTTTTCGATGGTTTTGTGAAGTGATAGTTCTGAAAGCGGGCATGACACATCTCAACGCTCGAAGAAGCCAAGAAAAAGTGACAAGCCCAGGAAGGTTTGTGTTTGGTTAATTGTGTTTGGTTGTGGATTTTGTTAGCTATGTTTATTTCTATTTTTTCATTCGTTTTGCCTTGTCACTCTCCATCTGTTTCTTTTCTTGACAAGCAGCGCAAGGAAAAGGATAGGAGCGAGAATCGTCATCATAAACGTGATAAGCATAAAGTGAAGGAGGTAAGCAGAGATTTTACGTTTCTGCTATGGTAACCTGACTATAGGCAGTTCTTTCCAACTATTTGTGTGGCTGATATATATCACATCTTTGAAAAGAAAAAAAAGTTGCATGTGTATTTAGTAGGAGATTATTTTATCAATAAGATTGGTGCTCTAGCATTTCCAAGTTTCTTTCTTTTCATTGGCATTGGCTTTTCTGAACCAGCTAAGTTGTTGGTTGAGAGAGATTGGATTTAAGTTTAGTAGATGTGAGATTAATTGACAAACAAAATAGTGAAGCAGCCGGCACTGTTGATAGAGTTTCTGCATGTCTCTCTGTTGAATTCATGTTAACATCCTCATAGAAAAGAAGTAGTTACAGCTCATGTATTGGATTACTCAATTTACAATGGAGATCAGATGATTGTGGGGATGAATTAAATGACATGGTCTCGATGTTAATACTTATTTTACTGGTGAACTTTTGAATGGTTAACTAGTTTTGGCTGTTTTGATATCTTAGATTCGTAAAAGGCTTTGTGGCTTGTCAATTACTTATGGATATTCTAGCACTGGTTTGGCATTTTATAGACAAAGTTACGTTTAGGAATGCATCAAGCAGTACAATTATTTTGCGATCTCTTAACCTTCAAAATTTTAAGGTCCATAAGATGCTCATTGCTTTTTTTAATTGCTCTTCGAAATTGGAGCTGGGATCTCTGGCATGGTTATTGGCGGCTTGACTGGCTTGCCTGGATTTTTCACTATGGTGTGTCTGGCAATATGAGCCATAAATAGAGTGAGCAGGATGAAAGAAGCAGTGGTCCGGTGCAGCTTTCTAAGGTGTGTACCTTGATTTGACATCTCTAGTTTCCCCTTATGTTCTTGCTCTTGTTGTGCCTTTTGTATCCTGATTTTTGTACACTTATAGTTTTTGGGGCGGGACCAAGATGATGGTGTTCGTCGCAGTGCTGTCTCTGGCAAAAAGGTAGGGATATTCTTTGCTTTTAATTGGTTATATTACTATTACTCATCAGATGGTTGAGGGTATTTTTTGGTTAACAAGTTTGATTTTATTCATCTTTAATGCTGTAGATTCTTTTGAAACTTGACAAGTCAAAGGAGGACAAGATGGCTGAAAGCAAAAGAAGTGAACTGCTAAAGTTCTTGAATGCTAGTTTTGATTGATCATTGAGAATGTTGGCCAACTGTGGAGGTGAATGTACAACATGATGTTTCTTCTTCCAACCCCATTTGATGGTCCTGGGTTCCTCCTTGGCAACCGTCCAATACATTTTATGTTTCTTGAAGTCTTGGAAGTGGGGTCTTTATCCATGAGAAGCTGCTGTGAGCTTCTTGGTGACTCTGATTTGGACGACATGTTTAAGAAATGGCGTTTTGACTATTTGCTTGTTCTCTTGGCAAAGATTGAAGCAGATCTATTTTTATGGATACTTTCAACTTTCACCCGTAAAAGGGCATAATTTTGATACACCGTTTTGAGTGCTCGAAAAGAAGCAAAAGCGGCCTGACACGGTGATTTCTGGTTGCTTCATGAGTTTCCTTTGATCCTGAAGTCAAAGATAAGCAACCTGTATGACAGGGAACCTTCTGAGGTTAAAGCTTTGCTTTGTGCCATTGTTTTTTAGGATGCTTCATACGCCTCTGTCTCTTTCCTTGACCCGTGCTATTGCAGTAGTAGAGAGTTTTCTGTGAGGGATCGCACATAGTTCTTCTTGGAAACCTTCTGAAGAGATATGGTTTCTGAGATTTTATGTGTGCGTAAAGTGAAATCAAAATCAATCCCTTCTGCTTGAGCCTTCTCCTTCTCCTCCTCGTGAGAAGATTGAATGGGGATGTGCTCCAATGATGCGGGATGACAATCTGTTCAGTTGGTAAACATAGTCGATCAACTAATTTTGTGGAGGTCTCAAGTTGGAAAATACCTCTACTATATATAAAATACTACGTTCACGAATTGGTCACTCATCGATGCCTTTCATTTTCTTCGTAGGTGGAGTTCTTTCGGAGTATAACATGGATAATAACGCTCAAAGATATGAATTAAAATGACGACGATAAAGGATATGGTTTTCATAGAGTTATTGTATGTATTGTCTGCTGTGTCGGCTCGTGCCTTGAGAAGAATTTGTTCTTTCGTTTAGAATTATTTAGATAATTTTTTATAACTCGCTAGCACAAATAAGACTGGTTTTCGCTTGCGGCATCTCTTCCTCTCTTCGATGCGTAATGTTGATGCATAAAGAAAGAGGAAGAATTTTTAAAAATACTAAAGAATATTGAATTTGAAGCGAAGAATAGTCAATGTCGTCATCTAAACAATAGATATGGCAATTTAATTGGATTTATGTATAAATGATATCTTTTATATGTAGTAACATGCTTATAGGCTTAAGATAAAAAGAAAAAAAGACTCTAAAGCAGTACACTTGTAATAAATTTGCCGTTCCATAATTTCTGTTAAATTTTACTATTAAATTTATGAGTTGGATAATATATTATAGCTAATGTGTATTAGTTTGGAGTTTTATCTTCTGTTTGTCACGTCTAGTACTTGTAGCCTTTTTTTTTAGTATTAATCTAATTTAACAAAAATTAATAAAGGGCAAATTTGTTATAAATGTATAAATTTTAGGTAATTTGAGGAAAAATTGTTAAATGTGTTTAAGTTTGGAGTTTTCTTGATATTAACCCAAAGCAAAAGAAAAAAATTTCAATAGAGGTTGAAGTGCCTCCTTTTTTTCAAAAGTAAATCTAATATGGATTTTATTTCAAATAAGAATTTGAACTGTAATACTTAATTTTAATGAGAACTTGAAGGGACGTAATTAGTTTCAAATAACAGCCTAAGCCATTGGCTAGTCAAATCATTGTTGACCGGCGAGCACATGCGTCTTATGTGCTATTTCCAATCGTGATAATGGGCATTTTTGTCCAAAAGCATTTCTTTCACTTTTCATTTTACTTGTTCATCTACGTCCTCATAATCAGCACGTAAGATGCATTTACTTGCCAGTTGGCGAAGATTTTGCCAGTTGACAAATTGGGCCTTTAGTTAAAACAAGGTCAATTTTGGATTCTCTTCTGAAAAAATGAAGGTGCTCGGGATTCTTATTTAGAATTTTTCCAAAGCAAAATGATTGAAGATGGAGATAATCTATAGATAGGTAGCTGTTTAATATAAGAATAACGTCCATGAAAGAGAAATAATAGATTGAATTGTAGAAATTGGATGCTATTATATAACTTTGTATCAACTAAGTCCATGAGTTGGAGATATATAGACTTGAATAGTTGACATTCGTCATAAGGTAAACCACTGTCTCTTCGGCTTGATTCTAACATAGAGGCTAACAATGGATAATAAGAGTGCGTTTGGTAACGATTTTGTTTTTATGAAATTTTTTTTATTAGAAATGATTTTTTCTGTTTTTGTTTCTAGGAACAATTTTTTAGTATAAAAACGCGTCTCGTAACTATACAAAATTTCTATTTTTGAGATATGTTTCTTTGAATTTTTTAATATTTATATTATATTTTTCCATTTTTTTAACTTTTGTGACCAATCGCTGGCCATAATAGCGGCTAACAACTGGCTAGGGCGAGGTCCGGTGAGTTTACCGAAGTCTCGCCTAGCCATCATAAGGCTCGACCTCGCCTAGCCACTGGCGAGGCTTGGCCTTGCCGGGGGTTGGCAACACTCCGGTGAAGTTGTTGGCCCTTGTCGGCCGATCGCCCACCATAGCCAAGGCCGGCAATTGGCTAAAAGGAAGAAGAAGGAAAGGAAAGAGAAGAAGAGAAAAGAAAAAAAAATTGTTCCTAGGAACAAGAAATTATTTTTTTCTACTTCTTACTTCTATTATAAATCTATTATCAGAAACTAAAAAAAAGATTTTTTGTTTTAAGAATAAAATTTTTACCAAATACGTTTATATATATTTTTTTTCGTTTTTTGGAACAAAAGAACGGAAATAGTTGTTTCGGAGAATAGAAATAGTTTTTGCCAAATAGGTTTTAACTCTCCATGGAACACAACATAACAACTTAATTGCATTCGGGACGACTAAGAAAGAGGGAAATCCCCCACAATTAGTTTAGATAGGAAATTGCACATATTAACTTAGAGATTCATCAAGTTATTCTCTCGCGTCTGAGTTTTCTATTGAAATGATTACTAGAAAGTTTTTTGAATGCTATCCGATGAACATTAATTGATGGCACCCACCCACACATGGCTGCGTTGGTTGAAGCTTGCTTCCTGAATTTGGCCATTAGGTTAGGAGATTGACTCTTGGGGTGGTTCTATGATTTAAGTGGGGGCCTCGGCAGTACTTTGCTAGCTCTGTCGAGATATAGTTGGTGCTGTACTTTTGTAAGGTGAGTTAGGTTGGATCATTAGCATTTAAAAAAAAAATAACAAATGGCTCAATTTTATCTACAACTTTTTGGTGAGAGGCATTTTATTGCACTAAGTTCAAGAACATGACATGTTGACCTGTCAAACGGATGGATTTTGTCAAGTTTAGATCAAATCATAAATTATCTAACACAAATCAATCCATTTAACCCGTTTATGATATATTGATCAATATGTAAAATTACTGACCAATTTTTAGTTTATACTCGACCCATTTAACTAAATTTAAGATTGGTAAGGCTTGAGTCTTGCTAATAGTTAGTGACCTTGAGCTTGGTGAGCTCATCCCCTGTCTGGCTAGTTGCCGTGCCAACCACCAGCGGAGGAAGATGGAAGAAGAAAGGAAAAAAAAAAGAAAAGAAACGAGAAATATAGAAAATAGTTATAATTTTGATATTTGTAAAAAAAATATTTTTATAAGCCTAAAGAGGGAAAGAGAGTGTGTGAGCTTTGGGTTGAAAATGAGTTTTCATTTATTTTAGGTTTTCAATTTTTAAATCCATTTAAGTGGGTTCTTTAAAATTTGGATGATCTATTTATTAGGGTGAATTGGTTCCAAACCTGAATCCCGTATCCTACCTTGTTATAATCAATTCTCTTTTTCTGAATCTTGTATCCTATCTTGTTTGCATTGGAACTTATCCTATTTTCAATTCTCTTTTTTTTGAATCTTGTATCCTATCTTATTTGCATTGGAACTTATCCTATTTTTTGGGTCCGGTTCCAGGGTTTATCCTATTTATATTGAAACTTGATTTGCAATCGTTTGATATCCTATACGATTTTGAATTTTACATAAATACATGAAGAAATAATAACGTAATCCTCATAATTTGTATTGAAACAAAAATACGCGAGAAAACAACAACGTAATTCTTCTAATTTGTATTGAAACATTAAGCATATGTAATCAATAAGTACACGAACTTTTTTATTGAAAAAAAGGCTTAAGATCTACAGAGCTAATTATCATAAACAAGCATCACAAAGAAAAGCAAAAATACAAGCATTACATAAACATTAGTAGCAGTCTAATATTAGTCTTATTACCACAATTACTATAAGAAGTTGTTCATATATCTAAAATGATTAACAAATCTTTCTTTTTTTTAACATTAGAAAACTCGGTTCAAAAATCAATTTAATCGATTCAATTCACTAATGGGCCTTTCCTTAGAATTGGGATCCGAATCGATTTCAACCGGTTCCCACAAAATGGAACCGGTTACCAATCCATTCAAACAAGACTGGTTTCTAGACAAGTTTTTTGGGTGTTCCGGTCCGATTTTTGATAAATTCGATACGATTTTTCACTCGTATTTATGATCTATTTATGTTTTTAATGGGTCATATATAGATTTAAGATCCATTAATCCAAAAAAGAGAGAGAATAACACAATTTTTTGGCAGCCCTAGCTCCCAAATCCAAGCACACCGTCAGTAAGTTGTAAGAAAAAGAGACGAGGAGTTTGACGAGTCTCGTTCGCCGTTTGCCTTCGCACTTGGTCCGAGCGACAGTCCTCGTCCAGTAGCTCTCCTCCAGGTTTGCTCCGACTCGATTACTTGACGATCGCTCCGGATTTTCGAGGGTTTTGAATCAAGGTGAGCCATTTTGCTTTCCTCGCCGATTTGGGTGACTGTAGATTCTGGTTTGGTTTCCGTGGAACTGGTTGTGAAGTGTGATCATCGGTGATTACCGGCTAGAACTGGTGGGTATTGGGTGAAATTTGAGAGCTTTCCGTTTTCATTCCGAGAGGGAGATGGACCTCGGCAAGTGGGCAAAGGGAAAGATAATAGGAATGTGGGAGAATGAATCGAGTTGTTCTTGCTGTCATGTGGGTAGGATGTGCGGAATGCGGGTTTAGTCGGTAGCTGTTCGATAAAAGGACGCGATGTTGTAGTATAAGTAGATGGTTCAGTTGAGCTCACAGATTGGTTCGTGTTTGGGTCGTTGCATGTAGAAACACAAACTGGAGGACTGAGTTCTGCTAATTTAGTCTGTACTGACTACTGGGGATGGAAAGGAAGGAAACTAGAAAGTCACGTGCTGATTCAGCAGCTAGCTTCTTGCTTGGAAGGAAATGCACCGAGTCTGCTTTAGGGTCTGCTAATTCTGTTTTGTAGATGACCCATTTGGTTTACTCGAATTGCTTCGGTCATAGAGGCCGTGGTAATAGAGAGAATGCAATGGTTATCCGAAATGAGTGGGTATAATGCCGTAAAGCATTGGCAGGTGGCTTTTTAAATCCACAATTGAATCCCAGGGCTACCGAAGAAGTGGTGTATTGTTGCTTGATTTGGGTTTGCATGTCTTTAAATGGCTCGATCCTGCTGTCAATTTATTTTGTTTTCCATCTTATTTGCCTTCGGCCTGTGTCTATTTACAGAGTACAGTGTAGGGAGGGGAAATACACTACTGAAGTAACTTGTAAGATGAATTAGTTGCTAAGTTCTCTCTCTTGATTATTATGCATGGCTATGCTCTGACTTATATTTTTCGAGTTTTATCAAATCTGATTATTTCTTTTCCTTCTGAGAAATGTGAGTTCTGAACTCGATTTTCAACTGTCTAATTTTCTGTTTTCTTCACTGTGTAAGATATACATGCGGTTTGAAGTGTAAGTTAAGTTCAATTGTAGATAAGTTTGGAGCATGTCTCACTATAATTATCTGCACCTAAAAACTTATTTTTCTCCTGTCTCAAGTTTCAATTCTGCATCTTAGCTCTCCCAAGGTATGAGGGCCTAGTACTCCAGTGATGTAAAATGGTTGGATTTTGCTGACAAAAGCTCCAATACCTCAAATACTGTCCATGGATTATATTGATTGCATTTTGTTCAAATGTCTAGAATTAACATATTGGAAGTTGAGGAGCATCTAAGGGTATTTTATTATTTTTATTTTTTAAATGTGATAGCGTCATATTACCAGTTGTTTAATGATTAGATTATTGGGATTTTCACTGTCATGTCGTGATCTTGAGCTTAGTGCAATTGAATGGTTCTTCCCAAAGAGTTGTGGATAAAACTGATTCTTCTGTTAATGTTCATAGATAGCATTCAGAAATGTTTCTGAAGGTGCAGTTGCCATGGAATGTGATCATTTCGGCAGAAGACCTGGATGCAAAGGGATTAATGCTGCAAAGGTCCATCATAATACGCCTCTTGGATGACTTTGCATGTAAGAAGGCAACAAAGGACCTGGGTTATTTCAGTGCTGTGACGACACTGGATAGCATTGGTGAAGGGAAAGTAAGACAACATTCTGGAGATGTCCTTTTCCCTGTGGTCTTCAGCGGCATCACCTTCAAGCTTTTCCGGGGAGAAATCCTGGATGGAGTGGTGCACAAGGTCCTCAAACATGGGGTCTTCTTAAGATGCGGGCCTGTCGAGAATGTCTACCTTTCCAACCTGAAGATGGCGGACTATAAATATGTGCCTGGGGAGAATCCTATATTCTTGAACGACAAGCTGTCCAAGATAGGTAAAGATGTGACGGTCCGATTCATGGTGATTGGAACGAAGTGGCTCGAGGTGGAGAGGGAGTTTCAGGCGTTGGTCAGCTTGGAGGGTGATTTCTTAGGACCTGTTTCATAGTAAGTTTGTCACATAACCAGCATGTCTCTATGACGCTTCTTCCTCTGTAAATGAATCACTTTTAGAGGGGTTCTTCTATTTTGTAGTAGTCCTGCTGGTTGTGACACAGGGAGGGAGTTGCATACTGCAACCTGTTCAATTAGCTTTAGCTAGTTGATCTTTTAAGCATTGCGGTTGGATGCCACCAGATCTGTCAATTAACTTGGTTTATAAACTGGCTTTAGCAAGTTGAATAGTGATGTTTGTACGATATGTGATGGTTAAGATTCCCCTTCTTGATGTTCTGTATGCTCTAACCAGTGATCCACTAATGGTTTCCATGAGTGTTTCTTTCTGAGGTCCTTTGATGATGATGCATCTGCTGCGGACTAAGGGGTGGACCTTTTTATAGGAGTTTGGTGTAGAGAGCTGACCTGTTTTTTGGCCATTATTACCTGTTCTGGCAAACTGCCGGTTCCTAGAGATTAGTGCATCAATTGTCTCTCACCTGTTGAACCAGATTTGCACCTCAAGTGGGAATACATGCATGAATATCAAGGATTTATACTTACGGCTATTCATTCGATTCTCCAAGTCCATTTCCTAACTTTCTCAATCCTGTTTCTTTGGAAGTAGAATTTACCATACTTACTTCTGTCGGGTCTGAGCTTGTGGAGCAGAGATATGGAGGCAGCAGCGGCTGGTGGTGGTGGTAGCGGTGGAGTGGCGACAGTGATGAGCTCTCCCCATCAATACTCCAAATTTGGATGCCCAGATAGTGTGCGGTCCTTGTTCTCAAACTGCTAAGTGCGAGAGGCCCAACTCGTTCCTAAGGAGTACGATGATGCGAGCATATCCCAATAATGGGCATTGTGCGGATACGTTGGAGCTTTATACCCTTCTGTGCAGAGGTGGCGTCTTGCCTAATAACTACACCTTCCCTTTTGTTCTCAAAGTGTGCGCTTTCGATTCAGAGCCGCTTGCGCGCGGTCGGGAAGTTGCTCATTGGAGACCATAAAAACTGGGTTTGAGTCTGAATTGTATGTTGAGGTGGCTTAGGTTGATATGTATGCAAAACGCAGGCGGCTTAGGTTGATGCGTATGCCAAAAAGGGGCAAATCAGTTATGCGTGCAAGGTGTTTGATGGAACAACGCAGAGGGACCTGGTTTGCTATGAGCAGGCTGAGCATGCTCGGGAGTCACTGATGCTATTTTGCTGGATGGAGCCAGAGGAGGGTCTTTCGCTTAGTGTTGCCTGTGCTGTTGGGCAGGTGAGGAATATTAAGTGTTAAAAAAAAAAAAAAAAAACCACGGCCTCTTCACGTTATTGTAAAGGGTCGAGAGCCGCTTATGTCTCGAAAGAATCGAATTCTTCGGAGGAGGTAGAGATCAAACAATGCATTTTCCCAAAAGGTTTCTTGATGTGCTAGCATTTACTAAGTTGAAGACAAATTTGACGTGCCAAAAGTTGTAGAGCCGACCGTTCAGTCGGGAAAGCAATTACGAATTTTGGCGTTGTAGGACAAGTATGTGTTATCCTAAAAGTGCAAGAACTCTTGCTGGACAAGTACAAAAGTAATGCAAGTTAAGGGTGGGCAATTTAGGTTGACATCGGTTCTTAGTTTTTGAAATTCTGCAACCTGCCTTGTAAACCCTAAAATCGGACCAAAATCGGCTGAGTAGAGTCTGTTCAGTCTAGTGTTCATGCCTAACGTGGATTGACTTGAAAAGTCAACCCAAATGAGCTTCTTATGTCGTTTTGGGAAGTTAGATTTAAAGAGATTTAAAATTGAGAAATCTATTAATTTTGCCATAAGAATCAGCACATGAGATGCATATACTTGTCGGTTGGCAAAGATTTACCCTTATTTAAAACAAGATTGACTTTGGACCCTCTTTTGAGAAGATGAAGGCATTTCAAACTCTTATTTAGAATTTTCTCAAAGCAAAATGATAGAGGATGGAAAATAATTTATAGATAGGTAATATACAATTTAAGAACAACATCCATGGATGAGAAATAATAGATTGAACTGCAAAATTGGAAAATTTGGGTGTTATTTTATAACTTTGTATCGGCTAAGTTCATGAGTTAGAGATATACAAACTTGAATAGTTAACATCCGCCGTATGATAAGCCACTATCTCTCTGGACTAATTTTGACATAGAGGCTAAGGATAGACAATCCATGGAATACAACAAAACAACGTAATTGCGATTGGGATGATTAAGAAAGAGGGATAACCCCCGCCAATAATTTAGATAGGAAAAGGCATGTATTTGCTTAGAGATTCATGAAGTTAGTCCCTTAGTGTCTGGATTTTTTGCCAGAATGATCACCAAAAAAATTCTGGATGCTATATGATGAACATTAATAGACAGATTGGTTTTATCTACAAATTTTTAGTAAGAGGCATTCGATTACACTAAGTTCAACATCGTAACATGTTGATTAGATCGAGTTTAGGTTAGGTCATAAATGGTCTGACCATATCGGTTTTTTTAATTTGTTTATGACCCATTTACTGCAATGCAAAATTCTCAACTTATTTTCGATTTATACCCGATTCATTTAATTAGACCTAAAATTGGTGAGGCTTGAGCCTCGCTAGTAGTCGGTGACCTTGAGCTTACTTGAGGCTAGCGACCTTGAGCTTTGTCGGCGTCCATCAAGTTTGTCCCTCTTGAAAATATAAAATGGAAGATAAAAAGTAAATTTTTATAAAAAAATATTTTTATAAGGAAAGATAGTGTGTCAGCCTTAGATTATAAATGGATTATAAGCTTAACCCCATTTAGACTCATTTATTTTAGGTTTTTAATTTTTAAACTCATTTAAGCAAACTTTTTAAGATTTAAGTGACCTATTTATGACTTATTTATATTATAAATGAGTCATGAATGAATTTAAGACCCATTTTTTTTTTTTTTTGCCGAAAATTTAAGACCCATTTCAACGGGAGGACTATAACAGTGCAAAGCGCAACACAAAGAGAGAGAAGAACACAAATTTTTTGGAAGCCCTAGGTCCCAAAATCCAAACACACCATTAGCAAAAGTCGTAAGAAAAAGAGACGAGGAGTTTGACAGACTCTCGTTCGCCGTTTGCCTCGCATTCCAGGTTTGCTTCAACTCAATTTCTTCAAGATCGCTCCAGATTTTCGAGGGTTTTGAATCGAGGCGAAGCCGTTTTTGCTTTGCTCGCCGATTTGCATGACTGTAGGCTCTGGTTTTGGTTTCTGTGGGGTCAAGTACAGTGCAATTGTTCACTTAAATATCAAAACCTTTTTTTTTTTTGGACTTACTTGACTGCCAAACTAGAGTAAAAATCGCTCATTTCAGTACCACTTTCGCCACACGTCCTACGCGGATTTTATGAATCATCGCCGGCCATGAAACCCTTGCCCCTGGCCGCAAAAGGCCTTGGGCGAGGCCGTTGGGGCCTCACCGGGCTGCTGGTGAGGCCGCGAGAGTCCTCGCTGGCTTTGGGCGGCTGTGGGCGAGGGTCCTTGCGGCCTTGCCTGCTGCCGGTGAGGCCCCGACGCCGTTGCCCAAGGCCTTGGCGGTGAGAGCAAGGCGGGGAGGGCCCTCGCAATCACCGGCGAGAGGCCCTGATAGCCTTGCCCAAGACCTTCGCAGCCAAGGGCGAGGGTTTCATGGTCGGCAAGGGTTGCTGGCCATCGGGCCCTCATCGATTGCGGGTGAGGCCTCGAGGACCCTCGCCGGCTTTGGGCGAGTTCTCGAGGCCTCGCCCAAGGCCTTCATGGCCGCGAGGGTCACCGTAGACCCTTGTTGGCCCTTAAAAAAAAACAAGCAAAAAGAAAAGCAAAAAAAGTAAAATAAAAATTCAAAGAATAATAATAAATATTAAAATAATATTTTCCGACAGCCATCTCGGCTTTTCCGGCGGGGCCAATTGGAAGTAGCACTCAAGTGATCAATTTTTTGAATTTATGGTACTCAAAGTGAGCGAAAAGGAATTTTGGCACTTAATTTAGCCTTTGTATGAAAATATTGACACTTGTATTGTACTTACCCGTTTCTGTGGGATTGGTTGTGGAATGTGATCCTTTTACTCCTGATCATCAATGATTACTGGCTAGAAATGGTGGGTATGGGGTGAAAATTTGAGAACTTTCTGTTTCATTTGAAGCGGGAGATGGACTAAAGTAACCTAGGGCAACTGGGCAAAGGGAAGATATTATTAATGTGAGAGAATGAACTGGGTTATTCTTGCTGTCATGTGGGTAGAATCTGCGTAATGCGGGTTTAGTCGGTAGCTCTTCGATGAAAGGACGCAATGTGGTAGTTCAAGTAGATGGTTTGGTTGAGCTCACATCGATTCGTGTTTGGGTCGGTGCATGTAAAAACACAAACTGAAGGGCTAAGGTCTGCTAATATAGTCTGTACTCACTACTGAGGATGGGAAAGGAGGGAAACTAGAAAGTCACTTGCTGATTCGACAGCTAGCTTCTTACTTGAAGGAAATACTGCAAGTGTGCTCTAGATTGTGCTATTTCTGTTTTCTGGATGACCCGTTTGGTTTACTTGAATTGCTTCAGTCATAGTGGCCGCGGTATTTGAGAGAATGCAAGGGTTATCTGTGATGAGTGGGTATAATGCCGTAAAGCATCGGCAGGTGACTTTTTAAATCCACCTTTGAATCCCTGGAAGTTGCCTAGTGTCGCTTGATTTGGGTTTGCATGTCTTTAACTGGCTTGAGATTGTGCTATCAATTTATTTTGTTTTCAGTCTTATTTGCCTTCTGCCCATCTCTATTTACAGAGTACAGTTTAGGGAGGGAAATTACACTACTGAAGTAACTTGTAAGATGGATTAGTTGCCATGTTCTCTCTTTTGATTAGTGTGCATAGCTATGCTCTATCTCATATTTTTTGAGTTTTATCATTTCTGATTTGTACTTTTCTTTTTGAGAAATGTGAGTTCTGAACTCGATATTGAATGAAGATTTTTGATTGTCTAATTTTCCATTGTCTGCACTCTATAAGATATACATGCAGTTTGACATGTCAGTTAAGTTCAATTGTGGATAAGTTTGGAACATGCCTCACTATAATTATCTGCACTTAAAAATTGACTCTTCTCCTGTCTCAAGTTTCAATTCTACACCTTAGCTCTCCCAAGGTATGGTTCGTGAGGGCTAGCACTCTATTGATGTAACATGGTTCTTTGCTGACAAAAGTCCAATACCTCAAAGACTCTGCATGGATTATAGTGATTACATTTTGCTCAAATATCTAGAATTTTAACATATTGGAAGTTGAAGAGCATCCAAGAGTTTCTTTTTGAATGTGGTAGTGTCATATTGCCAGTTCATTTAATGATTAGATTGTTGGACTTTGTACTGTCATGTCACAAGCTTGAACTTAGTGCAATTGAATGGCTCTTCCCAAAGAGTTGTGGATAAAACTGATCCATCTGTTAATGTTCATCAGATAGCATTTGGAAATGTTTCTGAAGGTGCAGTTGCCGTGGAATGTGATCATTTCAGCAGAAGACCTGGATGCAAAGGGACTAATGCTGCAAAGGTCCATCACAATACGCCTATTGGACGACTTTGCATGTAAGAAGGCAACAAAGGACCTCGGTTATTTCTGTGCTGTGATGACACTGGATAGCATCGGCGAAGGGAAAGTGAGACAACATTCTGGAGATGTCCTCTTCCCTGTGGTCTTCAGTGGCATCACCTTCAAGCTTCTCCGGGGAGAAATCCTGGACGGAGTGGTGCACAAGGTCTTCAAGCATGGGGTCTTGTTGAGATGCGGGCCTGTTGATAACGTCTACCTCTCCAACCAGAAGATGCCGGACTACAAGTATGTGCCTGGGGAGAATCCTGTATTCCTGAACGACAAGCTTTCCAAGATCAGTAAAGATGTGACGGTCCGATTCATGGTGATTGGAACAAAGTGGCTCGAGGTGGAGAGGGAGTTTCGGGTGTTAGTTAGCTTGGAGGGTGATTTCTTAGGTCCTGTTTCATAGTAGGTTTGCCTCATAACTGGCATGTCTCTGTGACACTGCTGCCTCTGTAAATGAATCACTTTGGATGGGTTCTTCTATTTCGTAATAGTTCTGCTGGCTGAGACCTAAGGAGGAAGTGACATACTGCAAAGTTAGCTGCTAGTTGACCTTTTTTGCATTGCAGTTGGATGCCACCAGACCTGTTGATTAACTTGGTCTCTGAACTGGCTTTAGCAAATTAAATAGCGATGTTTATATGATATGTGATGGTGAAGATTCCCCTCCATGATGTTCTGTATGTTCTAACTAGTGATTCACCTGTGGTTTTCGTTAGTTTTTCTTTCTGAGGTCCTCTGATGATGATGCGTCTGCCACGGACCAAGGGGTCGCTCCTTTTGTAGGAGTTTGGTGTAGAGAGCTGACTTGTTTTTTGGCCATAGCTACCTGTTTTGGTAAACTGCCGGTTCCTAAAGATTAGCGCATGCCTCTCACCTAGTGAACCAGTTTTACCCCTCACGTGGGTAACATGCACGAATATCAAGGATTTAAGCTTACGGCTATTCAGTCGCCTCTCCAAGTCCATTTCCTTACTTTTTCTTCTCGTTGTGGCGACTTTCTCAGTCCAATTTCTTTTAAAGTATAATTTACCATGTTACTTCTGCCAGGTTCGAGCTTGTGGAGCGGAGATATGGAGGCGGCATTAGCTGGTGGTGGTGATAGAGGAGTGGCGACAATGACGACTCTTAACTAATGCATTGGAATTGTGAGTAATTTGAACGTATCTGGGTTATATCATGAGTTGCTAAAACATGTATAAAAATAGATCAATTCGATTCAACAGATATGTGAGTCGGCACATGATCCAATCCTTTCATTTGCCTAATTAGAAAAAAGAAAATAAAAGAAAAGAAAGAACAATCCATATCCATTTCCTCAAAATTCTGGAAAGTATTACACAAAATCAAATTTAAAAGAACAATCCATATCCATTTCCTCAAAATTCTGGAAAGTATTACACAACATCAAATTTATTTGCTGTGGAAAGTGTTTTCTGGCTATTTGGCTCGCGGTCTCATCACACAAGACCTACACTTGAGCGCTCGGATGATCATCAAATACTCCAAATTTGGACGCCCAGACAGTGCGCGGTCCGTGTTCGACGGGGTCACTGCTAAGTGCGAGAGACCCAATTTGTTCCTATGGAAAACGATGATGCAAGCGAATGCCAATAATGCGCATTGTGCGGATACGATGGAGCTTTACGCCCTTATGCGCAGAGGTGGCGACTTGCCTACTAACTACACTTCCCCTTTCGTTCTCAAAGCGTGCGCTTCCGATCGGAAGCTGCTTGCGTGCGGTTGGGAAGTTGCTCATGGGGAGACCACAAAAACTGGGTTTGAGTCCGTTACGTATGTTGTGGCGGCTTTGTTGATACATATGCAAAACGCGGGCAAATCAGTTATGCGCGCAAGGTGTTTGATGGAACAACGCAGAGGGACCCGGTTTGCTTTGAGCAGGCTGAGCATGCTCACGAGTCTCAGGAGTCACCGATGCTGTTTTGCTGGATGCAGCCAGAAGACGGTCTTTCGCCTGAACCGGTTGCTGTGGTTAGTGTTGCCTGTGCTGTGGGGCAGATGGGGAATATTAAGTGTTTAACACCATAAACAGGAAAAAAAAAAAGAAAATGACAAAAAAAACTATGACCTCTTCACGTTATTGTGGCGGTTTGAGAGCCGCTTATGTCTTGAAAGAAGAGGAGGTACAGATCAAATGATGCATATCCCGGAAAAGTTTACTTGATGTGCTAACATTTACTAGGTTGAAGACAAATTGGACACTGCCAAAAGTTGTAGAGCAAAGCAAACCATTCTGCCGGGAAAGCTATTACGACTTTCGGTACTGTATAACCAATAAGTATGAGCTCTCTCTCGTTTTGTCGAGCTCTCTCTACCTCTAATGGCAGTTTCCATTTCCAACCTTCATCCTTAAACCCTCACCATTAACCATCTACAGCATATCCACAGTTATTTCAACTATGACTCTCAATCCATAACCTACATCAGTATCCCTTGATTTAGCAAACTATCCTCCTTTTCCTCTCTGACTGTTATCGCTTTCTTCCCATCTGAGACAGAATGCATGGCTCGAAGGTATTCTCTTTCTTCCGTCATCGGCTTCATATTTATGGGTGGTCGGACTCGGCATCTTGTTGCTTCCGCCAAATCTGCTTCTGATTGTCACGGGTAGCCATTGCATGTCTTCTTTTCTTCGAGATTGCCTTGCATGGGATTGAATTGTTGCTTCTTCTCCACCTCTTGCACTTCTTGAAGCTACTATCGCTATTTTCTCCGATTCACTTCATGAGATTCTACTCAAGATGACCTCCCAGAGCTCACCCACATCCTCACGCTTAGCTGCTCTCTGCAATAGTCTGAGTCGACTCACTACCGAACATATTATTGACGACTGGGATGAAGCCCCTCCTGCGGACACAGTAGAGGAATGTCGACTCACTCTAGTCGCCAAAATTCTAACAGATCCATCCATTAATCTTCCAGCTCTTCAAACCACGCTTAGGAAGGCATGGAGAATAGATACTGCAGAGATAAAACAGACTGAGACTGGTTTCTATATTACTAAGCTCAAGACCCATGAAGATATGCAAAAAATTCTAGAGGGTGGACATTGGCTCTTTACAGGCCAATTGGTTAATTTTAAACAATGGATCCCTAACACCCCTCTTCACTGCTATGACTTCTCGACATGTGATTTTTGGGTACAAGTTATCGGCTTACCTCTTGAATGGTCCTCCGAACGCATGCTCAGAAAAGCAGTCCAGCACCTTGGTGAGATCAAGGCTATGAAAATGGAATCCAAGGATGGCTACACATCCAAGACAGGTAGAGTTCGAGTTCAGCTTAATGTGGCTGACCCTCTAATTACTGGCAAACTAATACGAATACAGGGCAAACCGTTTTGGCTGGATTTTAGATACGAAAGGCTATCCCATTTCTGCTTCTCATGTGGCAAACTTGGCCATTATGCCATGTACTGTACAGATGTTCCCTACACGGATGATAAACATGAGGGGAGAGCAAAAATGGCCTATGGCCCTTGGCTCAGAGCTGAAGTTAAACTACATAGTCCTTATTGGAAACTTTTTTATGACTCACCCGATTTGCCAGAGCAAACAGAGGAAATTATTCCTGAAACTCCCCCTACAACAGGAGCAACGACTCAATTACTGCTTCCTTCATCTACGATTATGGCTGACAATTCAAATAAGGATTTCACAGATTACCGTACTGAGTCTGCAGTATCTTCAGTATCACTCCAACTTCCAGTGGGAACACACAGCACAGCCTTGGTAGAAGCTGACCAGAAACAAAAGGCAGTCCAACCCTCACCTATGGACAGCAAATTATCCAGAAAGCAACTTAATATTCGTTTGAAACCCCCTCTCGGATCAGCCAAAAAACAGAGAAGATATAGTCCATATGAATCTAAGGGGGTTCTCATAAATGAACCTTCTGACCTTACCTTGCTGGATGCTCCCGTTTTCCTTGCACGGGAAGCTGACGATCGGGCACTGGTGGCTGGCCCTGAACAGCCACCCGTTCACAAATGAAGCCCATCTATTGGAACTGTCAGGGTTTGGGCAATCCCCTGACAGTTCGAGCACTACGGGCCTTGACAACCGTAGAAAAGCCTGATATTATACTACTTATGGAAACTAAAAATCCTGCAGCAAAGCTGAAACAAGTGCAACAACTTCTATCCTTTTCATACTCATACATAGTTGATCCAGTTGGTCTGGCGGGAGGATTAGCCGCTTTTTGGAATGATCCTATATCTTTAAAGATAATCACAGCTACACAATTCTGGTTAGACATGTCTTGCGACTTAGGCCACCAAAGAAGGAACATTCGTCTTACCTTTCTCCATGCACCTACTGTTTTTCACCAACGTCAGGTGGTCTGGGATGACCTCAGACACATTCACTCTCTGTGCTGGTGATTTTAATGATGTTCTTTACCCTTGGGAGAAGCTTGGAAAACGACATGCTTTACAACAACGAATGCAGTCTTTTCGAACCATGTTAGATGACTGTGCGTTCACTGAATTAGAAAGTAAAGGCTGTAGGTATACCTGGCTGAATAATAGAGATGGTGAGGAGTTGGTCAAAGCAAAACTAGATAGGATGGTATGCTCGATGAGCTGGCGTTTGATGTTCCCCGTGGCTGAAGTGATTGCTTTGCCTCCAGTGGGTTCTGACCACTGTCCCCTTGTGCTCAATACATCCCCTATCCGTCACAAAGTCAGCCGATCCTTTGTCTTTGAAGCCTTCTGGAATGATGACCCTGAATGTAGCCACATTATCTCCACAGCATGGAATTCGCCTGTCACACAACATGCTGATTTCCCTCGGAATGTCAGGAATGTCACAGTAGCACTTCAAAGATGGAGTCGTCGTAAATTTTCCAATGGTCAACAGCAACTTCTGATCCTGCAGGACAAATTGAAACTACTTATCAATCAGACGTCTCCTGTCGATAAGAACCAGATATTACTTCTGAAAGAAGAAATTCGACAAATATGGCAACGAGAGGAACAATATTGGGCATTACGTTCTAGAATCAAATGGCTCAAATGGGGAGATAAGAACACTCGGTTCTTTCATGCATCCACTATTCAGCGTCGACAACGGAATCATATAACTGTCTTACAAGATGACAATCAGCAGTGGGTAAGAGACATACCAGCCCTCCAGCATATGACCCTCTCCTATTTTTCCACTCTCTATAAGTCAGAGGGCTCCCGTAACTACATCCCGCTCCTTGAAAGATGCAATGCAGTTGTAACTCCAGAGATGAACCAGCAGTTGACCATTGCCCTTACCCTTGATGAAGTTCGCCAAGCCACTTTCCAATTGGCAGCCAACAAAGCTCCGGGTCCGGATGGTTTGACAGGCCTGTTTTATCAACAGCATTGGGACATAGTTAAAAACAGCCTGTTTGAATTGATTCAAAATTTTATGCTATTTCAGGATATGCCCCCAGCCCTTAATCAAGCAATCCTAACCCTTATCCCTAAAATTTCCCAACCTGAAACTTTGGACCAATATCGTCCCATTAGTTTATGCAATTTTGCATACAAAGTTATCTCCAAAGTGCTTGCCAATCGACTCAAACCCTTATTGAATGATCTCATTTCAAAAGAACAATCGGCCTTTGTCCAAGGCCGCCAGATCCAAGATAATATTCTCGTTGTACAAGAAGTCCTCCATCATTTTCGCACACACCAGACAACAACCAATTTCAAAGCTATTCTGAAAACTGATATGAAAAAAGCCTATGACCGCATTGAATGGGATTTCCTAAGAGATTACCTCCTCAAGCTAGGTTTTCACCCAAAATGGGTAGGGTGGATCATGCTTTGTGTTACTACTTCAACACTTGGCGTGAAATTTAATGGCGAAATCCTACCTTATTTCTCTCCAACTCGAGGCCTGCGCCAAGGTGACCCCATTTCACCCTACCTATTCATTCTTGTTGCAAATGTTTTATCCTTGTTAATCCATCAAGCAATCGGTTCTGGTCATATCAAAGGCTTACGTTTGAACAGATGGTGTCCTACGTTATCACATTTATTTTTTGCTGACGATGCCCTATTCTTCTTATCTGGAACGACTTCTGAATGTCACAATCTAGCAGAACTTTTAAACATCTATTGTATGGCAACTGGTCAGTTGATAAATCGCAACAAATCTGGCCTGATTTTCTCCAAGAACTGTCCTATTACTTTACAGCATAACATGGCTCAGGAGTTTCGGGTTCCAATTCTACAAAGGTTTGGAAAATATCTAGGCCTACCATCGGATTGGGGACAATCAAGGAAGGACATGTTCTCATGGATTATTGCTCGAGTCAATGCAAAGCTTGAGGGATGGAAGGAGAAATTCATTTCTAAGGGGGGTAAGGAAGTCCTAATTAAATTTGTTATTCAGGCTATTCCACAGTATGCGATGATGATATTTCAGTTGCCTATTTCCATTTGTTCAACTATTGAGAAATGTATAGCGCGTTTCTGGTGGAGAACTAATCAACAAAAAGGAGGGCTGTATTGGAAGAGTTGGGATGTTATGAAAACTCAAAAAATTCAAGGGGGGATGGGCTTTCGTGATTTGTTATCTATGAATAGAGCACTTTTAGGAAAGCAGGCTTGGCGGCTGTTGACTAATCCTGATTCACTTTGGGGCACTCTTTTTAAAGCATTGTATTTTAGATCTTCCACTTTTCTGTCGGTTGTCCGAGGAAATAGGCCTTCATGGGGGTGGCAGAGCATTCTTAAAGGACGGGATACAATTCTACCTAATCTGCGCTGGTCTGTTGGGAATGGCACTTCTATCAGAATTCGGGGGGATCACTGGCTTCCAATGGGAATTATCTATGGACCTACAGCTCGTGAGGAACCACTTAAAGTAGCAGACATTATGGATCAACAAACACAATCATGGAAGATGGCTTTTATTAACCAATTTTTCGAAGAACAGGTTGCTCAACAAAT
This sequence comes from Eucalyptus urophylla, assembly GCA_026873135.1. Lineage (NCBI taxonomy): Eukaryota > Viridiplantae > Streptophyta > Magnoliopsida > Myrtales > Myrtaceae > Eucalyptus > Eucalyptus urophylla. The sequence goes on along the minus strand of CM049473.1, from coordinate 51,333,651 downwards.
CCAATTGTTACCTATCCGGCCACTATTTTCCGAGGATAAACTTATATGGTCAGCAACATCGACTGGCATATACTCGGTTAAAAGTAATTATCATGCACTTCAACAATCATACCACCCTCATCAAGAGTTACAGGATTTAAGCTCTTACCGGATGAATAAGCAGCTCTGGCGCCAGCTATGGATGATGAAGATCACCCCCAGAGTCCGTATCTTTCTCTGGTCTATCTGCCATAATGCTCTTGCAACTCGTGCTAATCTCTTCCACCGTCGAATTATTCCGGACCCTTTCTGCTCTATATGCTGCCAGTCTACTCCTGAAACAATAGAACATTTGTTAATCCAGTGTCCATGGACAAAACCCATCTGGTCCCACTCACAGCTTAATTTAGCCTCAGCAACCAATTCGGTTACTAGCATAAAACAGTGGTTACTGGAGTATGTCCTTTTACCTGCTCATTCTCCCCGGCTTGAGGTCGTTGCCACCATCTTCTGGCAGATCTGGAAGAAACGAAACAACTCTGTTTTTCGGAATCAGAGTCTGAATTCATCCATGGTTGTGGAATCGGCACTGGCTCAGGTATTAGCATACCAGTCCTCTGGTGCTGCTACCTCTCAATCACGTTCACGCTCTGGTATTGCCACTGTACCACCCGATCAGCTATGGCGACCTTCGGCGACAGGTGTTCTAAAATGCAATATCGATGGCAGTTATAAAGAAGGCTCCTCCGAAGGCTCTATGGCAAGTATTTGCAGAGATGATCGAGGTAACCTTACCGATCTCTTTTCCAAAGGTTTCCCAGCACATTCACCCTTTGAATTGGAGCTTCAGGCGCTGAATCTATCCCTCCAACATCTATTTCACCGAGGACTCCATCTCTCCCGGATCGTTCTTCATACAGACTGTCTTCATCTTGTTGAAATTGTGAAGGGGCTTCGCCTGCCGCCATGGGAGCTGCGTCCAGTGCTTGACGAAACCCTAAATTGGCTCTCCAATTTCCCTTTCCTCTCTTTGCGACACTGTCGTCGCTCGGCCAACCTAGTGGCCGACTGGGCCGCCAAAGCCCAGTTGGCTTTCCCGGCCCAACGCCTATCTCTTTCTTTTCCTCTTCCGCAGGACCTACTACATCTTATGTATTCGGAAGCTATAGCTGCAGGATGTAATCTTCCTCTTTAATCAATATATATGTGTTTCCTTGTCAAAAAAAAAAAAACCAATAAGTATTGTCCTAAAAATGCAACAGCTCTTACTAGACAAATACAAAAGTTATTCAAGTTCAGGATGAGTAGTTTTTGGAAATGTGCAATTTATCCTGGACTAGAATCGACCTAGTAGGATCAATTCAATTTAGCATTCACGCTTAACGTGATGTGACTTGAAAACTCAATATAGATAAGCTTCTCGTATCATTTTGGAAAGTTAGATCTAAAGAGAACCAATTAAAGTTGAGAAATCTATTAATTTTTCCATGAGATTTCCCTTGAAAACATGCTAATATCCATAGTTCTGCCTTAAATTTATAAATTTCTCTCTAATACATTACTTCGGCGTTTTTTGTGATACAAAAAAATTTATTCATCATTACTTTTATGTGTAAATGGAAAAAGGCGCTTGACAACGACGCGGCGCTATTGTGCGCTGCGGGGCCGCGTGCACTTCCGCTTTTTCCCCCTTCCAGAAACTGTAAAAGAGGAAAGGGGGGTTTTTGTTCTCCATCGATCTAAACCTCTTCCTCACCGTCGTCTTCTTCGCTCGCATTGAGGTGATCAGGCGCCCTCGAATTCGTCGTCTCCCTCTGCAATTATGTTCAAGAAGTAAGCTCCGTACCCATTTCCTCTTCCCCCTTTCGCTCGCTATCTCGCTCTTCGGCTTGCTCATGCATCCGCTCCCGTTCGCTCCGCGGAGCCATCTTGGTGTTTTTTGGTATGATTCGTGGTGGGCAAAGACTCGTTTTTTTCGGTTGCACGTATGTTCAAAAAGTGAACTTTAGGCGAGTTTCTGTGGATCGATGTTTCGGGGAAGTGAAATCTGTTGGGGACAAATCTTGGGTTACTTGGGTTTCGTGGTATCTGGCAGTAGCAAATCTTGGGTGTCGTCGGTTGTGCGTCCGAATGAGGTTGGGTAGCGATTGTTGTGTGCTCGACAGAGTGTGAGCTACGCTGACTGGAGGCCGTTCAATAGGCAGTGAAGCTGGATGATGCTGAAATTTTTCTTTTTAAGTTATTTTCCCCTCTCCGGATTTGCATTCGGACGGGCCTGATCCTGTCGTTTTGCGTAGTATACTATGTCGAGGATCGTTGATATAGGCTTCTGAGTTTGTCGGGTGGGAACATTTACCCCGCCCTATGTGAAAATCTTTATCATTTTGATTTCTCAGTAATATTCATCTTATGGTGTAATACATGCGTTAACTGCAGAGACAATTGTTGGGTTATTTTTCTGGGTAATGGCCTGGTAGCTGGTCTGTAAGGTTTTTGGGTTGCGTTTGATTCGAGTGACGAAATACTTGGGTCAGGGAAGTGGTCGTCCTGTATGCTTGTCTTGCTGTACAGTAACTGTTGGATTAAGGGATTAGAATGGTGCCTTCATGATAGTCCTAATCTGTAGTACTACTGTTGCTCTACGGTTGTAATCGTGAACGACTTATCCTATCGAAGCTTGGGCAAATTTGTCAGGGATGACTTGCTCTGAGTACTTGCAACATTTTAAACTCCATGACTGGCGAATCAGATGATGCTTTCAAGTAGATTATCTGTGAATTCTTATGGGGACTGGGTTTCTATATGTTGCATTTTTAATTAACTGTAGAGGGCTTTGTTTACCTGCCTGATGCTGATGTTCCCGCTTACAATTGGGAGAGAGTACTCTCTCTCTCTCTCTCTAGATCAACTGGTCACAAGTTCACTTCTCAGGTTCTCCTCAGATGAGGTATCTGCACAAAATCAAGTGAAGGCATCTGTACAATGTAAAATACGGCAAAGTATTGCAGAAGAGGTCTGATAATTGTCAGTTATTTAATATTTTATTTTCTCGTACATCACTTGATATGATTTGATTCACTTGTGCTGTTGATTCAGTATCCAGGATTAGAGCCGGTGCTGGATGATTTGCTTCCCAAGAAGTCTCCACTCATTGTTGCCAAATGGTTTGTTCTCATCTAATTGCTATTTATTTTGTCGAGCTCCTTTGTAAGATTTCAGTTCATAGACACTTCCTTCTTGTGGCTTCCTTTAAAATTATATAATGCTGTCAAGACTCGCTTCTGAGAGGGCTTTCTTTGCTTCCCTCCAGTCAAAACCATCTATATTTGGTTCTGGTGAACTATGTGCCTCTCTTTTTCAACATCCATGACGGTCCTTAAATGCCAACCCTCTGACTTCTGCATCAATGTAAAGTATCTCTCACCATCTTCTCAAGTTTTCATAGCTTTCCTTGATTTGCAGATGATAGTAGTCTCTACCATTACTTATCTGCTAGTTTTCGCAGTACCATGTCGATGCTACTCTTAGATGGGCCTTAGTAAATTTAGGACGTGTCCCAATGGGTTTTTACTTTTTGCCTAATCCAAATATTGCGATGGACACACTTGAATTTTCTTAATCCGGAACACCTCAAACTTTCACAATATACAAATTTGACACAGTGTTTTTGCTGAAGCACAAACAACCACGCTCTTATATGTTTGAGTGCTTGCAGGGTGTATATTTGAAAATGCATCTTATTAGTAGTTATTCATCAATCTTTAAACTGGAGTTGCATACAAATTACAGAAAGTCGGATGACTTCAGTGTAAGCTGACATGAGTAAGTGCTGACTACGTCTGATTCTTTAGGCTGGATTTTTGGCTTTGAATTGTAATCATGTCATATTTTTGTTAACCGAGTCATATGTTGTTAATTGAGGTGTGCTGATTGGGTTGCACTTAACCTGTGATCTTGTTTTATATATATATTTTAGATTAACTTTTCGGTCGGAATATATAAACTTAATGCTCAGACAATATCTCTTTGTCACTTGGAGCAAACCTCGTTGGGGGCTTCAATTTGGTAGACGTGCTAAACTTGAATTAGGATCATCATCAGAAAATTTGCCTGTTATGACAATGTTGATCGTTAGAAATTCTTGAGTTGTTGCATCTAATGTTGCCAAGTGTGGTGCAGATCCAAATATAATGAAGAAATTACAAGTAGGCGGGTGCAATAAAATTTGTCCTTGCTGGTGCAAACATTATGTGTCCTGGCCTTACCTCTCCTAGAGGTGCTTTGGATGATGAAGTTGGTGCAGAGACTCCTGTGGTAAGAGTCACACCTATCAATTTCCAATGCTGCATGCCTACCAACGTTGAGTCTATCCAATGATGTGTAATGCTTGGCTTAATCGGTAGCAGTTCTCTTTTAGGACTGTTCAATTTAGACATGAGTTTTTTGTTTTTGGCTGTGGCATTATAGTGTGGAAAGGTATATTTTTTTATTCCTTTTTTATTTTCAGGCAATTATGGCTGAAGGCAAGCAACGTACGCTTGCGATAGGCTTTACAAAAATGTCGTCTAAAGACGTGAGTTTCCTCCCATATCCACATTCAAGAATCAGAATCTCCTTCATAGAATCATATTTGGAACCTGCTCGATAGTATTCTTGGTGAACAACATGAATAATAGTTACCTGTTTCTTGTTTTGCATAACTTTTATATCTCTTTTTAAGACTAAGTCAATTGCTTGATATGCAGACGGGCTGTTAACAAGGGCATTGGGGTGGATAACATGCATTATCTTAATGATGGTCTTTGGAAGGTAATGCATCATCTGACTTTTCATACTTCTAACCAACCCAAATGAGAGAACAAGCAATTGTTCATTGATGATTTTGTTTACCTGTCGTGTGATTTTCGTTTGGGCTGCCTTCTGCTGGCTGTACTTGCCTTTGTTTTACTGGCAAACTGACTTATTATCAACTGGTGTCATTAACCCTGCCGATGGAGCGTTTAGATTGATGATGAAGCTTCAGAGTCTTCATCCCAGGGGATAGTGTTAATCCATATCTTACGATTTTGTGAAGGCCCTTATTTATACTTTCTTTCCCCGTTTGCTGTTCAATTACAAGTCAAGAGGTCATGTGTTTCTCCATCAGGCTGGGTCTTTTCTTCATTGCGTGAAGTTTATGGTCGGGTCTGCTGTACAGATGCATCCCTCGTTAACCGTTACGGATTTGGCGTTGAATTCTGATACAAGTTGATGGGTAGCATTCGACTATCGAAGCACGATGGTGGAATCCAACTTTTACAGCTTCTAGGACAGATTCGGGTGTGGTTCTCTTTGAAATGGATAGGGAGTCTGTAGGATGGAGTTCTCTTATATCCAGGATCCATTTCAAACTGGTTCAAATCTCTTTTCCTGCGCAATTAACAATCTTTTTTGCTGAGTTTTCACAAGAGGAGAATCAATGTTAGGTGATGTAAATGCTGAAGGGAATCATTCATATATTTCTAAGGCGCATTCCTCCTATATATGTCTGATGCTGGTATAGTATAAAAAATGGACAGAATTATAAATTTGAAAATACTTGAGATATAATCCTCTAAATATCATACTTACTAATATTGAATATAAATCTTAAGATCGTTTATTTTTATAATTAACACCTTCTACACATTTAAAGTTTATTTCCACACCCATGCGTGTACACTTTTTACAGTTAAAAAAAAATCAGAGAAAAGAAGAGATAAAAATAATGTGCACACGTGGCCATTGCCATTCGGCCATGCAATAGGCATGAGTGCCTCCGGATTTTAATAATTAATGCATGAATTATTAAAACAAGTAATTTTGGCAAACTGGTCTTAAAAGCACAACATTAGTGATCAAACTAGAGTTTTGTCAATGAATCAAGTTACTTAGAATTTGCGAGCTGTCTAATTAGATACTTTAAATTGGATTCGGCCGTATAGGGTCTGCATGACAAACTTCCCCAGCCCAAGAATTTCTATTCTTCTCTTCCCAGAACCAAAAAAGAATAGAAACCCGCATGATAACGGCAAGTTAATTTTTTGTTCCCGGGAACAAAATGTTAGCCCGGGAATGGTTTTGGAATAGAAATGAGAAGTAAAAAAAAGTTGCTTCTTGTTCCCGGAAACAAGTTTAAGAAATAAGTTAATTTTTTTTTTTCTTTTATTCTTCTCTTGTTGACTGCTATTGACCGCTGCTCGCCGCCGCCCCGCCGCCGCCGCCGGCCGACCGTCGCCGCCGGAGGCCGACCGACCGTCGCCGCCGGCCGACCGTTGCCCCACCCCGCCGCCGGTCGCCGGAGGCCGACCGTTGCCGCCGCCGCCGGTCGCCTCCGCCGGACGCCGCCGCCGGAGCTGTCGCCGCCGCAACCCGACCGCCGCCGCCGCCGCTTCCCCGACCGCCAGAACGCCGCCGCCGCCGCGTCCCCGCCGGCCGACCGCCGCCGGCCGGCCGCCGCCGATTGCCGCCGCGGCGCCGCCACCTCCCGCGGCCAGGCGGCCGGCGTCCGGCGGTCGACGGCGGCTGATGGGCCGTGCGGCGGCAATCGGCGGCGGCAGGGCCGGCGGCGGTCGGCCGGCGGGGCGTGCGGCGGCGGCGGCGTCCGGCGGTCGGCAAAAATAAAAAAAAAACAAATAAATATAACAAAGAAACTGTTTTTTACCAAACGCATTTCTATTCTTTTTCTATTTCTAGATGTGTAGTTATCAAACAGGTTTTTTTACATAGAAATTGTTCCCCAGAATAGAAATAGAAAAGAACTATTTCTGAAAAGAAATTGTTCCCCAGCCAAGAAATGTTCTCATGCGCACCCATAGAGAACCAGACCCAGTAAACACACAGAGGCCTCACCATCGGAAGGTTATAGAAGCAAACCAAAATTCTTAGAAAATACAAATCACCATGAGAACCAGACCCCAACAAACACCAAATCATCAACCATATCGAATGCCAAAAACTATCGCCATTCGCTAATTGATCCTTCGATTCAAGATGAACTCCAACAGGATCACCAAAATCAAGATGAATGCAACGGGCCAAGGCATGTTAGCAAGCAAAACGCACATTTGGAGACTACATGAGATGCATCCAAGGGCAATAGAGGTGAGAGCATGTGAAAGTAGGAATCGAGCCCATATCTTGTCTTCCCATCTTGAAGACAAATTTTTGTCTTAGTATCTTGATTGTTGTATAGATTAGCATGGTGCGGCATTCATTGGTAATGTTGGCTCAACTTGTAGATCTAACCTTGATGAGTTGACGTAAGGTCTTGTATCAAGATATTCGTTACAGTCTGTAACGATTTGAGCTACGCGTTCTGCTCTATTTCTAGGATTAAAATCAATATACCATTCATTAGACATTCATTTTTCACATAATAAATATGAAGAATAAATTCATAGATCGTTTAACCAAGCCAAACCAAACCCAAAAAAAAAAGAAAAAAAGAAGAAGTTGTTCCATTTGTACTTGTACCACGGGTTAACAATACAACATGGGAATGGACGGGTTGTATGATTGTTTCTGAATAAAACAATATTCACGTAATGGAACACACATGGTGGATAACCTCTTCCTTGTCTGAAACAAAACTTGATGCAGGCCTACGATTTGGCAAACACGTTTTGTAGTGGATCACAGGGCAAATGATGCGGCGCAGGTAGCGCGACGGCTCTTCTTTTGCAAAAGACCCCCTGCATTTGAGTTTGTCTCAAATGACCCCCCTATACTTGACAGATATGTATTAATTAGCCCCTAAGCGCTTAACCCGACGAGAAAAGTGACCGGCCAGAGATGCACACGCATCTCACGTGCGCTTACATTCTCCGTTTCCACCTTTAACGCCCTCTTTGAATTTGGAATTTTGTTTTTCAGGTACGTTGCTCTTCGTTTGCAAGAAAAAAATTGCGTTATTCTTCAATTACGCATGGGAATGGTAGTTTTATCTGGCGTGCCACTCTAATTTGATGGTTCCTCTTAAGCTCGCGGTTAAGCACAATTCTATCCCCACCGCTCGCAGCGGTAACAGAGCAAAACAGAGCCAGTAAGAAAGCAGAAATCACCACAAACCCAGAAGAAGAAGATGAAGAAGCAGAAGAAACCCACGGCCGAATTCTTCTACCTTTCTCACGCCGATGACTCGGCGGTGGAAGACCTCATTTCCCTGACCCAAGGACCTCTACGTCCTCGACAAAATCGCCGAGGTCAACAGCTCCTCCTTCACCGCCGACGACTCCTTCTTGCCCCCCAACCTCGAGTTCCCGTTTTCCGCAAGCTCAAATCCTTCCCTCTCTCCAAACCCCAAACCACGCTCCTGAGTTCGAGCTATCGCGAGATGAAGACGCCATAGCCGTCGTCCCCACGAAACGCGGCTGCATCTGGTGCTCGCCGAAGAAGCTGACACCGATGCTAAGGCTATTAAGAAGGGGGTGAGCATGAGCTTCAAATGGATGGAGGAAGACGAGGGTATTGTGGGATTTGGGTGTTTTACACGATCAAGAGCAGAAGAAGTTGCTGAAGGAGGCAAAATGAAGGAAAATGATGAGCGCTTCAAGAAAGGCGGTGGCGACCCGGGCAACCGTGGGTTCTTTTTCCATTTTAAGGTTTTGAGGGCGTGGGCAAGCAAGTGGAGGCCTGGAAATAGCGGCATCCGTTGATATTTGCTAAATCGGAGTTTTTCACATTCATGTCGAAACAGTTTTCATATGAACAGAGACATAAGATGAAAAACAGAGCAGCAGGAAAAGAAAACGATTTTGCAATGGAAGGGCACAGAACATAAAAACCCCTTAGATAAGCGGGGTGGTAGTAATAATACAACAATGACGTTCAGATCAGTAGCAGCAGGGGGAAGGTTACAGACAAACGAAATTCACACAAAACGCAGATCACCACATCGAAAGCCAGAAACTAGCGCACAGTTGCTAATAATCCTTTTAACTCAAATGAACACGAACGGGACTACCAGCATTAGGACGCAGGCAACAGAAATCGGCCAAGGCAAGCCCCTGAGCAGAACGCACATCAGGAGACCACATTCGACGCATCCAAGAGCAACAGCGATCTCAGCAATGGCAAGTTGGAAACTTGGATCAACATCTTGCCTTCCCATTCCGAAGACTAATCTTTGCCGGATGATTTTAATGGCTGAACAGATAAGCATGATGCGTGGTGCTAAGGAATTGTTGGCCGGAACTGTAAAGCTGTCCCTCTCCCTGATGAGGTGACACAAGGCTTGCGCAAGCGAATCAAGATCTTCATTGATTTGAGTTACATGCTGTGCTGGATACCTTAACATCACCAAGGACCTTGTTAGACAACCGTCTTCCACAAAAGGATCGAGAATAAGCATATTGATAGATTAGCAGCCAAAAAAATATAGGCGATTTGAACTGGTTTCATGATTTCAATATTAAGAGACGAAAAACCTTAGGCGATTTGAACATGTTTTAGTATGCAGTATTGAAAAGAATGAGTTCATCTTATCTAAGTGGAGTGCAGATGGTATTCGAACAAAACAGCATGAGTTTATTCAAGAGTCCTCCAACTTGTTGAAGGAGGTTGGACTGCGGAGATGTTGCGATGCTTACCTCGGAACGTTGTGATGAGTTGAGTAGTGGTTTCCCATTGATCTTTGAGCAAAGCGTGGATACTTCTTTACTTCTGCAACAACATGTCATATAGAGGATGCGTAGATCTTGATGTATAGTTGGGATTCAATAGAGTTGGAAGAAAGAGCACGAGAGATTCGATTGGAGTTTGGACTAGAGTTTGTCATTCTCTCAGGGGTGCGAAATGACCCTTTACTTTTGGATCCCATTGATATTGACCCACACACAAAAATGACAAGAGTCCATCTGTCGTGGACTTTTGGATCCCATTGATATTGACCCACACACAAAAATGACAAGAGTTCATCTGTCGTGCGCCTCATAGCATCTCCAATTTAATCCCTCGTGCTCCTCCTTATCATTGTCACCCATATTTATAATCAATTAGACCCAATACTTCTTTCTTTAATTTGCCTTCGCATCATCCTCTGGTAGACATTTTGCATTGTAAACAACAAATTTCATAAAGATGTGGAAAGTTTCAATTTACCCCTTGATGGAAAATATACATCAATTAGCCCCCAATGCTTAGCTCCAATAAAAAAAATAAATCATTCACTGATGTAATTTAATGTTCCTCTTTAGTTCAAAGATGATGATGATTCAAAAGTTATGGCTTTTATTATTTGTTGATTTTTGCGAATTGAGATTTGATTTGTGGTGTGCATTAGGTGTAATCTAGGAATCGAATTGATCGAATCGGACCGATTCAAGGTTAGTTCTAGCGTAGAACGAACTTAATTTCCTGTCTTACGAACCTTGAAGCAGCCTAGGACATTCCAAGGCCAGAATGTCGATTCTATTCAACTGATTATCGAATTGAATCAGCTTAAGCCATTTGATTTAAGATTAGTTCTAATGTAAAACCTATTCAATTTCTTGTTCTGCGAACCTTGAAGTAGCCTAGGACCGGATTGGTCGCTAATCCGATTCCAAGGCAGGAATGTTAGTTCCATTCAATAATCGATTACCGAATCAAATTAGTTTTCAAGTCTTCTTTTGAAAAAGGAAAAAAGAATCATTTGAAATTATAAAGAATCGAATTGTATTTTCAACGTGGAAAAACAACATTTTTTACAAAAAAAAATAAAGTGGGCTGATTACATGCATCCCTCATTAATCATTACGTACTTGGCGGCCCTCCAAAGTTCCTTCTTCAGGAAAGGAACTCGAAACAGCATGAATTTGCTCGCGATCCTCCACAGTTGATGAAAGAGGCTGGACTACAGAAGTGAAGTGATGTTGCAGTTCATGGTCGTTCCTTACCTCCGATCACCTCGTTGTTTCCCATTAAACTTTGAGCTTCGTGGGATTAACCTCTTTCCTTCCTCGTCCGAAACAAAACTTGATGCGATTGCGAGCCTACATTTTGTCGATGGGAGGAAGGCAGAACTGTTATACCCGGCCCCCAGTGGAGTTTTATCGCACTGACGCACTCCAGTTTCATCGAGTTTTATGGTGCGGGGTTTTATTGCACTGACAAATATACCTTGCACTGGAATTACACTGGACATATTCATATGCAGAAAATGCGACTACAAATGATGCAGCGTGGGAAGCGCGATGGCTCCTGTTTTGCAAAAGACCCCCTGCATTTGAGTTTTTGTTCAAATGACCCCCTACACTTGACAGATACATATCTTGAATGAGTCAATTTCTTTTTGGTTTATTTTTTCATGTGTTAATAGTCTATTAAGCACTCCTATTATGTGGTTTGTTGTTGTACGTGTTAAGTTAGTGGGCTATGGTAGTTACCTGTTGGTGTAAAGCCTATACAAAGGCTATGGTGTCAGTTTTTTATAAAATGGTTTTTTGCAAACAGTTCTTCTTCTTCTTCCTTTGTGTATATCTTTCAATTTTCATTAGTGGTATCAGAGCTTGGTTAGGAAGAAAAGTGTGTGTTTGAGTGCTGTAAAAAGGTGAGAACCAAAAGAGAGTTTTTTCCAGCAGGTACTTTCGTTTGCAGCAGTCAAAGGAGAGTATTGTAGTAGGCTATTTTTGTTTGTAGCAGCAGCAGGTTGCTTTAATAGTGATTCTGTTTTGCAGTAGCAATAATGGCCTTAGAAACATTTGTACAACCATCTATTCCACACTTTGATGGTCACTATGATCATTGGAGCATACTAATGGAGAATTTTCTCAAGTCCAAGGAGTATTGGGATGTTGTTTCCTCGGGAGTTACTGAATCTGAAGAAGGAGCTGTGTTAACAGCAGCGCAAAGAACAGCTTTGGATGCATCAAAATTGAAGGATCTCGAGGCCAAAACTACCTTTCCAAGCAATTGACAGATCCATTTTGGAGACAATTCTTTGCAAGGATACCTCCATGAAGAGAAAGTATCTAGGCTCAGCAAGAGCAAAGAGGCAGCAGCTTCAAACGCTTCGTTCGGAGTTTGAAATGCTACAAATGAAGTTGGGAGAGACAATCACAGATTTTTTCTCTCGGACAATGGCAATAGTTAATAAGATGCGGATTCATGGCGACAAGACGGAGGATGTCACAATCGTTGAAAAGATTCTTCGATCTTTGACACCAAAGTTCAACTTTGTTGTTTGTTCCATAGAAGAAGCCAAGGACATTGAAGAACTTTCCATTGATGAGTTGCAAGGATCCTTGTTAGTTCATGAACAAAAACTCCTACAACAAGAGACGGAAGAGCAAGCTTTTTGATCAAAAGTTTGAAAGCCATTCCTATCGTGATTTCCAAGGGAGAGGAAGAAGTCGTGGAGGACGACATTCAACTAGTTTTAGGCCAAGGTCAGCAGACAAATCCAAAGTGGAGTGTTTTAGATGCCATAGGTAAGGGCATTACAAATCTGAATGTCGAACTAATTTGAACAGATAAAGTATGGAAAGAACTAACTTTGCTGAAAAAGAAGAAGAAGTATCTCTTTTGATGATGTGCCATGAGAAGGAAGAAACTCAACCAAACATGTGGTATCTCGATACTGATTGTAGCAACCACATGTGTGGAGACAAGAAGATGTTTTCTGATCTAGATGAATCGTACCACAACACCATGAAGTTTGGTGACAATTATATTGTGTCGGTGATGGGGAAAGGAACGGTGGAAATTCATCCAAAAGGGACTTCGGTACAAACCATCTCAAATGTATTATATGTCCCTGAATTGAAGACTAATCTGTTAAGTGCTGGTCAGTTGCAAGAGAAGGGATATGAAATCTCTATTAAAGGTGGGATTTACAGAATCCAAGATAAGAAGTTGGGTTTAATTGCCGAAGTCAAAATGACGGGCAATCGGATGTTTCCATTGTATCTCCATAACACTACAGATTCATGTTTCTCTGCAAGATTGAAGGAGGAAGCTTGGCTATGGCATTTTTGCTATGGGCATCTCAATTTCGGTGGGTTGCGAACACTACATAAAAAAGAGATGGTGGAGGGCCTTCCTCAAATCTTTGCTCCTTTGGAAATTTGTGAAGATTGTTAGCAAGCAACATCGTGCTCAATTTCCACAAAGAAAATCATGGAGAGCAAAAAGCCCATTGGCGTTGGTCCATTTGGCGGACCAATATCTCCTATTTCCAATGGAGGTAAATGGTATATCATTACCTTCATCGATGATTTTAGCCGAAAGATTTGAGTGTATTTCTTGCAAGTAAAATCTGAAGCTTTTGTAGCTTTCAAGAACTTCAAAGCACTTGTTGAAAAAGATGGAGGAAATCAAAGGATCGTGGTGGAGAGTACAACTCACTCGAGTTTATAGATTTTTGTGTGAAGCATGGCATCAAGAGACAACTAACATCAGCCTATACACCACAACGAAATGGCATATGTGAGAGGAAGAATCGTACCATTCTTAATATGGTGTGAAGTCTCTTGAGGGGAAGTCCCACTCTAGCTGTTCAAAATGTGACACCAGAAGAAGCTTGGAGTGGCCAAAGACCTGCAGTAAATCATTTTAGAATTTTTGGGCGTATTGCCTACGCCCATGTTCCTGACCAGAAGAGGAAGAAGCTAGATGACAAGGGAGTCAAATGTGTTTTTCTTGGCATTAGTGATCAATCAAAAGCCTATAAACTTTGTGATCCTATGACCAAGAAAATCATTATTAGTCGTGATGTGATTTTTGATGAAGAACAGACTTGGCCATGGGGTGAGCAAGGTATTGGTAAGCAAATTCCAACAAATTTTGAAGATGAAGATGAGCTGGTGCAGCAATCCATAACAACCCAAATCGCCATAGGCAGTGTTCAAAGTACAGCAGTAGCTGTAAAATCTAAAGATCGGCCTCATCGTGTTTGACGGAGGCCTGCATGGATGAGTGACTATGAAGTAACAAGAGTTGATCAATATGAAGATCCACTTACCCATTTTGCTTTGTTTTCAGATTGTGATCCAACAACCTTTGATGAAGCAATACAAAAAGAAAATTGAAGGATAGCAATAGATGAAGAAATTGCAGCTATCGAAAGGAATAATACTTGGGAGTTGACTGATCTTCCAAAAGGACACAAAACAATCGAGGTTAAGTGGGTGTACAAGACAAAATTGAACAAGAATGGTGAAGTTGTCAAGTATAAGGCGCTTGGTGGCGAAAGGCTACAAGCAAGAACTTGGAGTGGATTACAAAGAAGCATTTGCACATGTAGCAAGACTTGACACAATCAGATTGGTAATTGCATTAGCAGCACAAAATTCATGGCCTATCTTCCAATTGGATGTGAAGTCAGCATTCTTGCATGGTGATCTTCAAGAAAAGGTACTTGTTAATCAACCTTCTGGTTATGGGAAGCTCGGTAGTGAACATAAAGTTTATAGATTAAAAAAAGGCACCATATGGGTTAAAACAAGCTCCCCAAGCTTGGTATAGTCGCATTGATGCCTATTTTTTTGAAGAAATGTTTTAGAAAATGTCCATATGAGCATACACTCTTTATTAAAATTAGTGATGGTGGAAAGTTGCTTCTTGTATGCTCATATGTGGATGATCTTATTTTTACTGGGAATGGTAGTGCCATGTTTGACAAATTCAAGGAGTCTATGATGGATGAATTTGAGATAACTGATTTTGGTTTGATGCATTATTTTTTGGGCATAGAAGTGATTCAATTTGCAGCTGGAATCTTTATGTCTCAAAAGAAGTATGTTCAAGAGATTTTGGACAGGTTTCAAATGAATAATTATAACCCCGTGACTACTCCAATTGAAGTTGGATTGAAGCTCTTAAAAGATCCTAATGGAAGCAAGGTGGATAGCACTCTCTATAAGCAAATTGTTGGAAGCCTAATATATTTGACGGGGACAAGACCAGATATCATGCATGCTGTGAGCCTTATAAGCAGGTATATAGAGCACCCAACAGAGTTACATCTACAAGCTACAAAAAGGATTTTTCGCTATTTGCAAGGAACTAAAAATTTTGGGTTGTTCTATAAAAAAGGGGAAAAGTCAGATTCCTTTGGATTTACAGATAGTGATTATGCTAGAGATGTTGATAATAGAAGAAGTACTTCAGAGTATGTCTCCATGCTTGGTTCAGGAGCGGTTTCATGGTCTTCAAAGAAGAAATCAATTGTCACTTTATCAACAACTGAAGCAGAATTTGTTGCTACAACTTCATGCGCTTGTCAAGCCATATGGTTATGGAAGATTCTTAGAGAGCTTCAGTTCAAACAGCAAGAAGCAACTACAATCTATTGTGACAACAACTCAGCTATCAAGCTGTCCAAAAATCCAGTTCTACATGGGAGGAGCAAGCATATAGATGTGAAGTACCACTTTTTAAGAGATCTTACAAAGGATGAAGTAGTTGAGCTAGTCTTCTATAGAAGTGAAGATCAAATGGCTGATATATTCACCAAGCCCCTAAAGTTGCCCATGTTTTAGAAGTTGAGAAAGCTCTTTGGTGTTCGTTTGTTGGATATTCCAAATTGAGAGAAGGTCATTTAAACTAATTGTTTGCAACATCAGTTTAAGGGAGGAAATGTTGAATGAGTCAATTTCTTTTTGGTTTGTTTTTTCATGTGTTAATAGTCTATTAAGCACTCCTATTATGTGGTTTGTTGCTGTACGTGTTAAGTTAGTGGACCATGGTAGTTACCTGTTGGTGTAAAGCTTATATAAAGGCTATGATGTCAGTTTTTTATAAAATGGTTTTTCTACAGACAGTTCTTCTTCTTCCTTCGTGTATATCTTTCAATTTTCATCAACATATCAATTAGCCCCCAACGCTTAACCCCGATGAGAAAAGTGACCGGCCAGAGGTGCACGCGCATCTCACGTGCACTTACATTCTCTGTTTCCTCCTTCATTTTAGTGATATCTGATATCTCACCTTCTTGGAATTTGGAATTTTGTTTTTCAGCTGCGTTGCTCTTCGTTGGCAAGAAAAAACTGCGTTTTTCTTCAATTACGCATGGGAATGAAAGTTTTATCTGATGTGTTACTGCAATTCGATGGTTCCTCTTAAGCTTGCGATTGAGCATCTATCCTCACCGCTCACGGTAACAGAGTAAAACAGAGCCAGCGGGAAATCAGATATCACCACAAACCCAGAAGAACAAGAAGATGAAGAAGAAGAAAGCCACGGTCGAATTCTCCAACCTTTTTGACACCGATTACTTGGCAGTGGAAGACCTCATTTCCTGAACCAAGGACCTCTACGTCCTCGAGATAATCGCCATGATCAACGGCTCCTCCTTCACCGCCGACGACTCCCATTTGCCCTTCGACCTTGAGTTCCCATTTCCGCAAACTCAAATCCTTCACTCTCTTTAAACCCCAAACCACGCTCCTGAATTCAAGCAATTGCAAGACGAAGCCGCCATAGCCGTCAACCCCATGAAAGGTGGCTGCTTCTGGTGCTCGCCAAGAAGCCGACATCGAGGCTAGGGCTATTAAGAAGGGGATGAGCATGAGCTTCAAATGGATGGAGGAAGACGAGTGTATCGTGCGCAGAAGAAGTTGCTGAAGAAGGCAAAATGAAGGAAAATGATGAGCGCTTCAAGAAAGGCTGCGGTGACCGGGGGACCACGTCTGTTTTGCCATTTTCAGGTTTTGAGGGTGTGGGTGATGGTTTTATATGTATTGGGCTCAAGGCCCGTCCGCCCATGCTGGGCCCAAAAGGCCCGGCCCACGGGAATAGGGCCTGTGGAGGGGGAAGGTATAAAAGGGAGGAGAGAGAGAGAGAGAGAAAAGACAACTCTTGGAATTAGAACATACGTACGTTTTCTCCCTCGCTCTCTCTCCAACAACAAAAAGGACAGTAAGCACAAGGCCACTGTTTTCTCCCCTTCAAGCGTCATCGGATCGAACAAAGGACAAATTTCTCTTCCTCTATCGGCATTGGTGTCTAATCTGTGGCTAACAAGGTACGCTCGACTCCGTGGTGTGCTTTAAGATCGGTGATACGTGTTTTCCCGGGCTTCGTCTTCCGCATTAAATTTAGGGGTTCGATTTAGTGTCGAATCCGGTTTTCGGGGATCCGTTATTCCCAACATTGGTATCAGAGCCCTAGTTCATGTTTTTCTCGATCAATTTGATGTTTTTGATTGATTTTTCGCGAAAGAACTTCGGCCGTACGGATCAGGGTGAAAAATCCCGACACCCGAGCGCTGTTCGGCCATTTTTCTGAGTTTTCGTAAGTCGAAATTGAATTCTGAAAGCACTGGGTGAAAGAGGTCGTCGAGACGAGTCCGGAGACATGTTGTGCGTCGCCGGACGACTCCGCACGCACCCACACGCGCGGCCACAAGCCGATGCGCGTGGGCGCCATCCCGCGTATGCGTGCGGCACGTGCGGACGGTTCGCCCGAACCGTCCGGTCCGACCGGTCCGCCCGGTCCGTCCGGCGACCGGCGACCAGCGACCGTTGACCATTGACTTTGACCGTTGACCCGAAAAAAAAAAAGAATTTATTTCTTTTTTAATTATGTCTGTGTGGGTTGTAGGTAATCCATTTTTCATTCTGCATTTGTTGCATGAATCATGGAAAATTATGTATTTTCCATTTGTTTATTATGGATTATAAGTGATCCATTTTGGTTCTGCATTTGTTGCAGGAACTATGATGCGTTATGCACGGATACCTGCAATCCCAAGAACGGACGAAGGAAGAGCTAGACTGAAAAGGCTGATGAAAGAGTTAGCTGATTATCGGTGGCTTGATGGTGATTTAGTATCACACATGGTCAAGGTCAATCTGATGATACAGGAAATCATATGGAATGGTTATCTTATGCCGGATTTTGAGAAGGTGCCGGCTTTGATGAACACTCTTCCACCTGAATGGCAAGCAGTGTTAGATCGGCTATGGGAGGTCAACGTGGTCCCGGATTATAGGAATCTAGTGGATGCTTTTGTAAGAGAGTACTATAGGATTGAATTGGCCAAAACTTCAACCCTTAGATTGAGCGCCACATGGCGCATAGTAAATGCGCCTTGGTGGCGACATGAAAGCTCTCCAAAAGTTTTTCCATGGTTGACAAATGTGCCTTCAGTTTTCTCAGATGTTTTGACTAATAGATTAGAAGGGACATTCCCTATTTATTTCTTAGATTAGTTTGAGATGTTTTTGAGTGTTGAATATTTCTTTCTATGTTGATATTTCTTTTTGGATATATTACTTAGTGTAATGGATTGTTGTATTAGTTGAAAGCATTATTATTTTATTGGATGTCAATTATCTGTTGCTTTCTGTTATTGCTGGTTGCTGTGGGTAGCTTAGAAGTTTTTGTAGTTTCATAGAATTGATTTTGCATATGACAATCATATTAATGATAGTTTTAAGTTAGGATTTTTGGAGGATGATTGGAAACGTAGTGACCTTTTGATTCTAAAACCTTACTTGAAATTGTTCATTAATATGATGGGTCTGTGCAAAAGGGATGCATAAATGATAGGCATTAATTATTCGTGCATATAAGTCTGATGTGTTCAGATCGATGGTTTCAGCAACTAAGAACGTAATTGCTGATATGAACGGCAACAATTGAGGAATATTGAATATGAAGATTCAATATGTGCTGGAAAAGCTAGAAGCACTAGAAGCTCTTGACCATGTTATGGAAGATCTTGAGGATGGTGTGCGCCACCTTGAGCTGGTAGAGGACCGTTTGACGGCATGTGAGCCGAAAATAGATATTTGCAATGCTGGTTCTAGCTCAGAAAGGGCTTTGAGCTCTAAGCGCAAACGTATTGATTCGTTCAATATGTGGGAATGCAAAGGATCAAGTCCTTGTTGTAAGAAATCAAGAGTTAACCAACACAAAAGAGGAAAACGTCCTCAAGTGTAGAAAATGTCAAGGGTGAGGTGTTACAATTGTGACAAGAAATGTCACTATGCTCGCGACCGACGTGAGCCAAAGAAGGTACACACCTCTTGTACATTTGAGAACTTTGCGTATGTGTCAAGTTCTGAATTATTGGCTTAATTCAATCCTTTGTGGACTATAGATTCAGGAGCGACAGACCATGTAGCAAAGGATAGA
The DNA here is from genome assembly GCA_026873135.1 of Eucalyptus urophylla. Taxonomy (NCBI): domain Eukaryota; kingdom Viridiplantae; phylum Streptophyta; class Magnoliopsida; order Myrtales; family Myrtaceae; genus Eucalyptus; species Eucalyptus urophylla. The sequence continues at coordinate 51,314,592 of CM049473.1, read as the reverse complement.
TGATCATTCGTGGAATTCCGACGAGTAATAACTGGAACTAAGTGGATCTATGTAGGAAATAACTCCAGAGATGAAGTTAAATGAATTGACACTTGCCAATTGAACATGCGTGGTGGACGCAACTTGTTCCTACATGATGATCTATATGCTCCGGAGATTCGTCGAAATTTAAGTGTCTGTTTTGGTGTTGGTTAAGCTTGGTTTTGGTATGAAGTTCCATAATAAAGATGTAGATTTGTGTTTAGATACAAACTACTATGGTTGTGGTCACTTTCTAGATAGTTTTATTGTACTGAATGTTGACTGTGGTGATGTCAATATGTTATTCCCTTGTTTCACGTCTTTTACTTCATGTGATAATGATGTGAATGTGTGGCATGCTAAAGTTGGTCATATTGGCCAACAACATATGAATAGACTAGCCAAAGAGGGCTTGTTGGGCAATATTGAAAAAGTCGATTTGTCCATATGTAAGTATTGCCTAAAAGGGAAAACGACAAGGAAATAATTTGGAAAAGATAAAGAGCTGAATTCCTCTGCATTTAATCCATTATGATGTCTGTGGTTCAATGAATGTGAGAAGAAGGCATGGGGCTGTTTATTTCATCACTTTTATAGATGATTATACTCGATTCGGATGTGTCTATTTGATTTCTCATAAATCTGAAGCATAAGTTGTTTCAAAAGGTTTATGAACTTGGTTGAAAATCAATTAGACAAGAAAATAAAAGCATTGAGATCTGATCGAGGTCGAGAATATTTATCTGATAAGTTCAGAAAATTATGTGATGAAAAAGGAATAGAAAGACAGTTGTCTATTCCATATACTTCTCAACAAAATGGTGTTGCAGAGAGAAGAAACAGAACCCTACTGGAAATGGTTAGGTCCATGATGGCGCATGTTAACTTACTTATCATTTTTTGGAGTGATGCGTTGTTAACTGCTGCCTATATACTTAACCGAATGCCTTCCAAATCAGTTAGTTCCACTCCATATGAGTTATGGATAGGTAGAAACCGGACTTAAGTTTACTTAAGCCATGGAATTATGCTGCCTATACTCATATGTCCTTTCACAAGTTTGGGAAATTGAGTCCCAGATAAAAGAAGAGCATTTTCATGAGATACTCCGAACACTCGAAATGGTATATGTTCGTAGGTGAGCAGGAAAGTGGGAGTATAACTGAATTTGAATCACGGGATGTCACATTCTTAGTGGATGAATTCCTTAAGAATGGCAAAATAGGGAAAGATTACTTCCTATTTGAAACCTTGGATCTAGATAATGATATTGGTTGAGTTCGTCCAAGTGGGAGTAATATGAGATGTGATGAATTGAATTCAACTCATTCTCAATTGCAACCACCTGATGTGACGACATCATCATTACCTAATCCAAGTGGGAGCATAATGGGGAATGATGTGCTAAGTGTACAATCTCCCATACGGTGAACAAGTCGCCAAAGTATTCCCCGTCGATGTTTTGATATTGAAAGGGAAACTTTTATAGTTGCTCCACAAGATGAGTATGAGCCAAGAAATATTAATGAGGCTCTGAATTGCCCTAGTAAGGAAAAATGGATTTATGCAATGAAAGAGGAAATTGAGTCAATGAAATCAAACCAAGTCTGGGAACTGGTTTATCTTCCAAAAGGGACGCAGAGCTATTGGGAACAAGTGGGTTCTCAAAATAAAGCGAAAGGCTGATGGCTCGATAGAAATGCATAAGGCTTACCTTGTGGCGAAGGGGTATAATCAACATGAAGATATTGATGATAAAGATACATTCTCTCATGTAGTGTGATTTACCTTGATTCGCATAATTCTGGCAATAGTGTTTGGTATGGATCTTGAGTTACATCAAATGGATGTAAAGACTGCTTTCCTCAATAGAGAATTAAAGGAAGAAACATATATGGAACAATCTGCTGGTTTCATAGTGAAAGGCCAAGAAGAAAAGGTATGTCGACTTTGGGGGTCGATATATGGCCTTAAGTAGTCGTCAAGACAATGGTATATACGATTTCATAATGCCATAATAGCATATGATCTTACAATGATAGATGAGGATCATTGTATATATATCAAAAGATCCAAGGATCAATTTGTGATCATATCATTATATGTTGATGATATACTAATTGCCGGAAGTAATAAGGAGTTTGTCAATACTGTCAAGAGTTGGTTGTCTTCCAATTTTGAATTGAAGGATATGGGATTGTAAACCCATTGACACTCCTATTGCAAAAGGTGAATGATTGAGCCATAAACTGTGTCCAAGGACTCCACAAGAAAAGGAACAAACGAAACATGTTCCTTATGCTAGTGCTGTTGGAAGCTTTATGTATGCTATGGTGTGTACAAGACCTAACATATATTTTGCAGTTGGAATGGTGAGTAGTTACCAATCCAATCTAGGTCAAGCACATTGATAAGCCGTTAAGAGAATACTGAGGTATCTAAAGGGAACTGCTGATTATATGCTGAGTCATTGAGGAAAGGATCTGCGACTCTAAAGCTATTATGATGCTGATTGGGAAGGAGATTTAGATGAAAGAAAATCTATCTCTGGGTTTGTTTTCTTACCGAATAATGGCACCATATGTTGGAGCAGTAAGAAACAAAAGTGTATAACCTTGTCCACGATGTAAGTAGAGTTCGTGGTATTATCAGCAGTAGTATAAGAAGGTGTTTGGCTTAAGAGATTTTTTTTGGATCATTTAGGTGTTATTGGAAGTGCTGCAGATTCATTGTTGGTTAACTGTGATCGCCAAGCAGCAAAAGTGTACACCAAAGATCCAAAATATCATGGCAAGACCAAACCTATAGATACCAAGTATAATTTTGTCAAGGATATGATTGCACGAAAAGATGTGAACTTAGAGTACATACTACGCATAGAATTGTAGCAGATCCTATGACAAAGCAAATACCTAGAGATGTGTTTTGTGGCTATATGAAATCTCTAGGACTGCGTAGAGACTGATGTACTAAATATTGTAATTTCCCTAAGTGTTCACAATTTGATGAATTTGTGCTTTCATCATTAATGCCTATGAATCTTTGTTTAATCTTTATGCATCTTAATGCTCAGTGCATTACTTTAAGTTAGGAAAGTATGTCGGACAGATATGAGATTAGTCCACTCACATGAGTAATCGCCTCTATTTACTGTGTGATAAATAGAGATGAGACTGTTTTTAAGCTTATTATCTAGATGATAATCGAGAGCTCAAGCTTAAAACATGTATGTCGCTTTAACTGAGTGTTAAGATAAGGACATAATACTTACTATGTCCGAAAGTAAAATACCCCACATATTTTACTTTATCTGTCTATGATGCCAGATGTGAGTTCTGATGAATTTTGTAAATGAGTAGATACATGAACTCAAGTTAGACATTTAGTATGTCTGAACTATCATCTGTACGGTATTGAAGGTGTAGACATACGCTCCATGGGAAAGAAGTTAATACCGTAATACGTATTTCATACTACGTATGCATGAGACGACCAATAAGAGTGGCAAAAGTTTGATCTCAACTTTTTATGTCGTGTGAGACTCTTGAGGAAAAGAGTTCCTCAATTTTTAGTCCCCTCATGACTCTTACTTATTTTCAAGATTTCTATTTAGTGTTTGCTATCTTAGGATGTTGCCAATGGTCATGAGTTTGATTCGATCTAATGGGGCATTTCTAGAAAAGCAAGCTGAACTGAAATTGAGAGTTTGAAGGAAAGAGGAAGATCGATTTTGGAGAATCACATTGTAGTTTTGTATTCACCGGTTAACCAATTATGACTGTCTTTGTGATAATCATAATTGTGAATACAATATATATATATATCATTGTTTAAAAGAGATCAAGAGAGATATAAATGTGATCAATCGATCTAGGGTACTGCATACTAAATCTACTCGGAGTGTGACACCCATTAATGAGCTGCTATATATTCCTAACAGATGTATAGCAACGAGCTCTCAAAGTATGCTGGTCGCACGGATTATTCACCGGTATGAATGTTGAAGAGAGGTAAAGAGAATACTGTTCAGCCCACCATGTACGAGTGGGAGATGATGGTTTTATATGTATTGGGCTCAAGGCCCGTCCGCCCATGCTGGGCCCAAAAGGCCCGGCCCACGGGAATAGGGCCCGTGGAGGGGGAAGGTATAAAAGGGAGGAGAGAGAGAGAGAGAGAAAAGACAACTCTTGGAATTAGAACGTACGTACGTTCTCTCCCTCGCTCTCTCTCCAACAACAAAAAGGATAGTAAGCACAAGGCCACTGTTTTCTCCCCTTCAAGCGTCATCGGATCGAACAAAGGACAAATTTCTCTTCCTCTATCGGCATTGGTGTCTAATCTGTGGCTAACAAGGTACGCTCGACTCCGTGGTGTGCTTTACGATCGGTGATACGTGTTTTCCCGGGCTTCGTCTTCCGCATTAAATTTAGGGGTTCGATTTAGTGTTGAATCCGGTTTTCGGGGATCCGTTATTCCCAACAGTGGGTAAGCACGGGGAGGTGTTGAAATAGCGCGACTCTCTTTGATATGTGCTTAGAGTCGCTATGTCAAGATAGTTTTCATAAGACCAGAGACATATGAGATGAACGAAAAAAGCAGTAGGAAGAGAAAACGATTTTGCGGTGGAAGGTTACGGCACATGTAAACCCTAGATAAGCGGCGTGGTGATAATACAACAATGAAGTTCATATAAGCACCAGAGGGGAGAAGGTTACAGACAAATGAAATTCACATAAACGCACATCACCACAACGAAAGCCAGAAACTAGCGCCCAGTCGCTTTAACTTGCGATGAACATGAACGGGACTAGCAGCATTAGGACAAAAGCAACAGAAATCAGCCAAGGCAAGCTGCTAAGCAGAACGCACATCAGGAGACCACATTCAACACATCCAAGAGCAACAGCGATCACAGTAGAGGCAGGTTGGAAACTTGGATCAACATCTTGCCTTCCCATTCCGAAGATTAATCTTTGCCAGATGATTTTAATTGCTGCGCAAATAAGCAAGATGCGTGGTGCTCTAGAAATGTTGGCCAGACCTATAGAGGCGTGCCTCTCCCTGATGAGCTGAAGCAAGGCTTGCTCAAGCAAAACAAGACCTTCGTTGATTTGAGCTACATGCTCTTAACAGATTCCTTGGAATAAAAATCAGCAAATTGCTTGTTAGACAATCATCTTTCAGAGAGCACAAATAATAAGGATCAAGAATAAGCATATTGATTGATTGACAGACAAAAGAATATAGGCAATTTGTATGGGTTTGATGGTTTCGGTGTTTAGCATTGAAGAGGACAAGTTCGCATGATCTGAGTAGAGTGCGGATGGTTTCCAAACAAAGCAGCATGAATTTACTCAAGAGTCTCCAACGTGTTCAAGGAGGTTGGACTACAGAGATGCTGTGGAGCTTACCTCCAAACACCGTGATCAGCTGAATCGTGGTTTCCCATTGATGCCCGAGCAGTGCGTGGTTACTATCTTCTTTACTTCTACAAGACTATGCGAAAATCTTGCATTGGTAATTGAAAAGGAGGAGGTCCTCAAGTCAAATGGGAGGAATGCGCAAACCAACAGTTCGCCGGAAGGATGCGAAACAAAAGGTTAGCATACGAACTATTCCTGCGAACTTTTTGTTTCGCGCATTAGCGCAATGCTAACTTTTTGTGGTTTCGCATCAGCGCAATGCTAACTTTTTGTTTCGCGCATTAACGCAATGCTAACTTTTTGTGGTTTCGCACCAGCGCAATGCTAACTTTTTGTTTCGCGCATTAGCGCAATGGTAATTTTTTGTGGTTTCCCATCAGCGCAATGCTAACTTTTTGCTGTTACACATCCTTCCTGAGAACTTTTTGTTTCGCGCGTTAGCGCAATGCCAACTTTTTGTTGTTTCGCATCCCTTCCGTTTGACTTGAGGACCTCTTTCTTTACTTCGCTTTCGCATCATCGTCTGGCAGACATTTTTGCATGGTAAATGACAAACTTCAGAAAGACAAGGAAAATTTCGATTAAGAAATATATATCAATAAGCCCCCAATGCTTAACCCCAATGGAAAAACTTTGTCCGCTAATCTAATTTAGTGTTCCTCTTCAATTTGAGGAGGATGGCGATTAGGGGTGTCAATTGGTCCCGCCCATTTTCATGCAATACAATTTCAACGATCGATATTAGACTCAACACTAACTCAACCCATACCTGACCTAAACCATATTACTAAAATACATCCATACTTAACCCTTACTATGAAAATAAATAACAATTCATTTAACCAACTTTAAGCTCTTCAATTTAAAGTGTTATTTGGACAAAATTTTATATCAAATTGAAAAAGTAAATTAACAATATATGAAGATGTAAGTAAATAAAACAAAAAATGTAAAAACAAAAAATCAAAGAGACTAAAGGTGACTACGGTCTTTTATTTTATTTTATTTTTGGTTGGAATTTTATTTTATTTTATTTAAACATTGAATTTTTAATTAATTTTGTTTTTATTTTCTTTCTTCTTCCCTTTTCTTCGCTTGGTCAACAGCCATTGTATCATTTGACTACTAAAGCAAGATGGCGGATTCTATCTTTTCCAGCCTAGGACACATTCATTTTTGGATCTCCTACTTTAAAACGGACAGAGGTACATCGTTGGATGTTCTCATGTTCAATCCACGATCCATCTCAAAATGGTTCACCACTATTTCTTGTGGTGCTTATTGATCCTTTTTAGTGATTTTTCACAAGAAAAATGAATGAATGTTGGGGAATGTAATTACAAAAAAAATCATTTATATATTTCTTAAAGGGGTGGCCTCGGTGAGGTTCCCACCCTTGTCGGACCACCAAGTAGGGTGGGGATAATGTTTATAGGGAAAAGTACCGATAAAGTTCTAAATCTATTGCATTCGTGTCAATTCAGTTATAAACAATTCGTTTATATGAATTTAGTTCTAAACATTTTAATGAGTTCCCAATTTAGTCATTCTAGTAATTCTTTTTGGAAATCACTAACGTAATGTTATAGTCAGTGCCGACTATCTTATGTGGCATGATCAACTCTGAAGTTGACAATTTTGAATTTTTTAAAAAAATAATAATTTTTTGAATTTTTTTATGAAATTTTTTAGTCTTTTTTTTTTTTCTTTTCTCCCCTTCTTCCTCTAGCTAGTAGCCAGGCTTTGGTGATGGTGACCCTTGGCAAAGCTCACACACAGCTACCTCTCAAGCGAGGTTTGCCTTGCGCTGCCATCGGCGAGGTGTGACCTCACCAAATCCTATGAGGCTGGCTGACGAGGTCAAAAGGGAAGAAACAAAGAGAAAATTTTTAAAAGTTTCATAAAATTATTTTAAAATTTAAAAATTATCCATGTCAACATTGATTATATTAGGTAGGACGGTTGATGATAACTAGATCGTTATGTCAGCAATTTCCAACTAAATTTAGCTAGAATGACTAAATTGGCAAATCCTTTAAAAGTTTATGATGTGGCAACTTATTAAAATGTTTATGACTAAATTGACATAATTGAAAGATTTAGGATTAAATCAGCAAGACAAAATTGGCACAAACACAATAGCTTTATAATTTTTTGAGTAATTTTCGCAATTTTCATACATATATTTGAGTTTAGAATTAATGTTAGGTAATGCAATTGCTAAAGGGAATCATTTTAGTTTCTTATTTTTACCGCATGTATTTTATCCTTGCGTAAGAATACTTACAACATTGTTTTAAGATTTTAAATAGGGTTAATACCATGAAAAATCTCAAATTGGTGCGCTTGTGACAAATTTATCAAAAACTAATTTCTTGACTACTAAAACCCAAAACTAGTATACCTATAGAAGATTTACCCAAAACTTTACCACCAAAGAACCTAAAATTATGGTTAATGTGGGAGAAGAACAACAAGAGTACCATAACTTTCATGTAGCGTTCACTTGAGGGCCATAGTTTTTTTTTGGCTTTTCACTTACTTAAGTGCCACGTCGGAGTAAAATCAATTATTTGAGTGTATATTCCGACAAATCATCTTACGGGGATCTTTAATTTTTTAATTTTTAATTTTTTTAGGTTATCCTCACTTGCCGCAAAATCCTAGCCCATTCTATGCGAGGGCTGCCTCACCCTTGCCTGTAAAAGCCCTCACTCGCGGTCACCCCTTGCCCACAGTTGGCGAGGGCCTTCATGGCCTCGTCCATGACCGATGAGGTTGCAATGCCCTTGCCTAGGGCATTCGTTGCTACAATGGGTGAGGGTTGCCATTGACCCTTGCCAGCAAAAAGACAAAGGACCATAGAAAAAAAATCAGAAAATAATAATAAATAATTTTAAATATTAAAAATTATCTATATTAGCACTGACGAAGTTATATAGGACAAATGGCGTCCACGTTGGATTTTCCAGCGAGGCAAATCATCGATGGCACTCAAGTAATCAATTTTTCAAATTTGTGGTACTTAAGTGAGCGGAAAAAAAAGGTTATGACCCTCAAGTGAACATCATACAAAAGTCATGATACTCATGCTATTTTTGCACCTGTGATAAATAAAGAGTAAAATCCCAAACTAGTATAATCATAAACTATCACGTATTATCTAACTCAGCATTTTGACGGTAAAATTTAATGGAAACTAACAAATGATAAATTTATCACAAGTATACTAATTTGAGATTTTTGATTGTAAAAAAGTTAATGGAGAATAATTTGTCATACATACACCAGTTTGGGGTTTTTTGTAGTATTAACTTTTTAAACAATTACACCACCGTTTGCGGTGGCCTAGTTGGATAAGGCTCCCATGATCCTTTGCGAGGAGGAGATGAGTTCGAATCCCGCTGGCCGCACGGGATCTTAAGTGTGACGTCGGGGTGGTGGGTCTTCCGCTAGCGTCACCCCGGGTTTACCTCGCCGGCTGCCAACTGTACGGGGGTTCCCAGGTCATAAAAAAAAAAAAAACTTTTTAAACAGTTACTTTGTGTTTCAAGAGTAAGTTACCACTAAGACCTCTAAATTCATCACTATAAAAAATTACCTAAAGTATTGTGTGGATGAACTTTATTTATTGTTTTTTTTTAGGTCAAAGTGAGTGAACTTTATTGAATGTCCATTTACGGCCCTATAGACGAGCATATTTTTTTTTAGTAATAGATGTTACCAAAGTGACACATACGAAGTGGGCCAAAAGATTAATTCGAGTTGGGAGAATAATGCAAGTAAACTAAAGACGCTGAATCAATCATAGTTTTCGATTTTACCAAATAAGATGTAATTTTTATTTACTATGATGAAATAAAAGAATCCATATTTAAATTCCTCAATGATTTTATTTATTTATTTATTGAGGGGGCCAAGTAATTTTTAATGTTTTGAAGAGATGTTAAGAAATGATGCTTTTTTTCCTAAGGTCTTATACGATATCGAGCCCTTAATTCTATTTTTTTTTAAGACCGTCAGATCAAGAGACATCCTTGTGCACGTGTATGGTTCCGATTGGATATCCACCCTATATTAATGGATCTTACCGGTAGACGAATCTCGCAGCCTCTTGCAAAAGCCGTGGCTTCGTTTCTCCTTCGCTACATTACGTAGAAATTTAATCAATTGCGTAGAAAACAAATTCAACGAGGATTTCAACCTCACACTTCTATAGAAAACTTCATGTAATGATTACGTCTATTTTTCATACATATGATGATGGCACAGTATAAGAAAATGGACTGAATCATAAATTTGAAAACACTTGAGATATAATCCTCTAAATATCACACTTACTAATATTGAATATAAATCTTAAGACCGTTTAAATATTTTTCTCATATATTTTTTATTGTTATATTTAACACCCTCTACCCGTTTAATCTTTTTTCCACACCCATGCCTGTGCTCTTTTTACTGTAATTAAAAAAAGAAGCAGCTTTCTGTGTGGATTTAAGAACCAAAATCTCAATTGGCCTAATTTGTTTGTAATTAATTATTATCAGGTTATGTAGAGAAATGTCCTTAAATTGTCCCATTTATCGGAGTCAACTTCAAACGTAAAATAGGGTAATGATAAACCGTCAGGGCTTATAACCAAACTTGGTATTCCCCCCGGGCCTGATCCTGACTCTGCCGCACTGGCTGCTCGATGACTGCCAGTCCGGTATCTTGGAAACACTCTCCGGCCTAATCCTAGCTCTGCTACACTGGCCTCTCAACGACTAAAATCTCAATTGGCCTAATTTGTTTGTAATTAATTATTATCAGGTTATGTAGAGAAATAAATAACATGCGCACGTGGTCGTTGCCATTCCGCCGTGCACTAGGCATGAGTACCCTGTGATATTAATTATTAATGCATGAGTGAAATTAACAATTAATTATGATAAACCAGTCTCAAAAGTACTCGGAGCTTTGTTAATGAATGAGCTTGTACTTGTCCAGCTTGCTTTATTTGTGTAGCACGGTCATATAGCTTAAATCAGATTTGGTTGTAGAGAGAACCAGATCTAGCAAACACTCGGAGGACCAACTTCACCACGGGAAGGTTATACAAGCAAGCCAACATTCATAAAGAAATTAAACATCGCCATGAGGACCAGACCCCAGCGAACACCAGACCATCTACCTCATTGAAAGCTGAAAGCTATTGCGGTCGCTAATTAATCCTTTGATTCCAGATGAACGGCAATGGGATCACCAAAATTGGGATGAGTGCAACGAAAATGGGCCAAGACATGTTAGCAAGCAGAACGCATATTTAGAGACTACACAGGACGCACTCAAGAATAATAATGATTAGAGCATATGCAAGTTAGAACCTCGGGCTCATATTTTGCCTTCCCATCTCGAAGACTAATGTTTGCCTGACTATGTTGATCGTTGTGCAAACAAGCATATTGCTGCGTTCACCAGTAATGTTAGCTGCACCTGTAAAGCTATCCCTGCTGTGTTGAGATAAGGTCTGGTCCGCGTTCACTTTTACACCCAGCCCGTGGTTGGGTTTTTTTATTATACTTCATAATACCCCCGCAGTGGCGTTTCATCGCGCTGACGCACTCCAGTTTCATCGAGTTTTATGGCCCAGAGTTTTTATTGCACTGGCAAATTTACTCCCAGATATATTCTCGCACTGACAAATTTACCCTGCACTTTGAGTTTTATGGCACTCGACATATTCATGTGCAGAAAACGCGTCTACAAATGATGCAGCGTAGGCAGCGCGACAGCACCTCTTTTGCAAAACTCAAATGACCACACTACACTTGACAAATGCGTATCAATTAGCCCCCAACCCTTAACCCCAACGAGAAAAGTGACAAACCAGAGATGCACACGCATCTCACGTGCACTTACATTCTCCGGTTCCACCTTCATTTTACTGATATCTCACCTTCTTGAATTTGGAATCTTCGTTGGCAAGAAAAAAACTGCGTTGTTCTTCAATTACGCATGGGAATGGAAGTTTTATCTGGTGTGCTACTGCAATTTGATGGTTCCTCTTAAGCTCGTGGTTCAGCACAATTCTATCTGCACCGCTCGCGGAAACAGAGTAAAACAGAGTTAGTGTGAATTCAGAAATCCCCACAAACCCAGAAGAATAAGAAGATGATGAACAAGAAGAAAACTACGGCCGAATTCTTCTACCTTTCTGATGCCGATGGCTTGGCGGTGGAATACCTCATTTCCCAGACCAAGGACCTCTGCATCCTCGAGCAAATCGCCGTGATCAACGGCTCCTCCTTCACCACCGACGACTCCCTCTTGCCCCCCGACCTCGAGTTCCCGTTTCCGCAAGCTCAAATCCTTCCCTCTTTCCCAACCCCAGACCACACTGCTGAATTCGAGCAATCGCAAGACGAAGTCGCCATAGCCGTCGCCCCCACGAAAGGCAGCTGTTCTGGTGCTCGCCGAAGAAGCCAACACCAAGGCTAGGACTATTAAGAAGGGGGTGAGCATGAGCTTCAAATGGATGGAGGAAGACGAGGGTATCGGGGGATTTGGGGGGTTTTCTCCAATCGAGAGCAGAAGAAGTTGCTGGAGAAGGCAAAATGAAGGAAGATGATGAGCGCTTCAAGAAAAGGCTGTGGCGAACCGGGGGACCCGTGGGTTGTTTTGCCATTTTGAGGTTTTGAGGGCGTGGGTAGGCAAGTGGAGGCGTGGAAAAAGCGCGGCTCCCTTTGATATTTGCTTAGAGTCGCAGTTTTTCACATTCATGTCAAAGATAGTTTTCATAAAACCAGAGAGGCATGAGATGAAAACCAGAGAAGCAGGAAAAGAAAACGATTTTGCAGTGGAAGGTTACAGAACATGTAAACCTACTAGATAAGCGGCGCGGTAATAATACAACAGGACGTACATATCAGGGCCAGCAGAGGGAAGGGGACAGAAATGAAATTCATATAAAACACACATCACCACCGCATCGAAAGCTGGAAATTTCTTTCAAATATTTCATATTTGAGGATGTACTTTTTCCCACAGAAGTAAGCAGTTACGTTAGTCTTGGCGAAGATATTGTGAGGGGGTGAAGTTGCTTAACTAACATCTAATGAGTGCATGAAACCAAGCGACCGGCAACGGAAAGAAATTCCGGATTCCCGATATGGAGGCCGTTATTTCCACGCCTCCATTTGCTTATTCATGCCCTCAAAACCTTAAAAATCTGCCTTAACTTAAGGGCTAAGTGTCCATCCATTTATTCCGTTAAAATTCCTTTTTTCTCATTTGACTTTTCCTCTTCCCTCACTTTCTCCCAAACTCGCACTTCGTCAGGAGCTCTCTCTCTCTCTCTCTCTCTCTCCTACAACAACCGGATCTGCATCGCTGAGCATCATCGGCGGCGGCGACCGGTCCTCCGGCAAGTTGAGCGTCCTCGAGTCCATCGCCGGAATCGACCTGTCGCGGGGGCAGGGAATTTGCACGCGAATCCCTCTCATAGTGCGACTTCAAGACAACCCTTATGCGGATCGCCCGGAGCTTTCTCTCGAGATCAACGGCAAAGATGTCCCCACCGATGAGGACCACATCTCCCAGGCCAGTAATGCTGCCACCAACGAGATCGCGGTCTGGCGAGAACGAGACCGGGCATGGACTTTCCGATCCAGCTATATGCGCTGCTCTCCCACAGCGGCCGGCAAAGCAGCGAGGCGGTCTCGGCCATCACGGGTCCGACGGCAGGGAGTCGCTGAATCGCGCAACCGTGAGGTGAGCGAGGTGTTGAAGTACTCCCTCAACCTGGGCGACCAACCAAATGGCGGAGACCCTCCAGGCGTTGACCCACGAGATGGAGCGGGCCGGGCCGAAGCACTCGGGCGACCGTTGCGGGGACCGAAGGAGGTGACGGACTCGGGGACGAATAGGAAGTTGTCGTCCGACGTGGCAGAGGAGGCGCATCAAGAACTGGGGGGGGGGGGGGGGTATGGAACCGCCGCCGCCGCCGCTCAAGGACGGGAGCGAGGATGTGGCGGCCCGGCGGGTGGCTTAGCAGTCGCAGAATTGAAGGGCCTCGTACAGGGTGCGGACCACCATCGGATTCGTGGGCTCAAGCTCTTCCAGATTGTTAGAGAAATTAACCTTCTTCTTTTTTTTTTTTTTTGAAGATTGTACTTCTTTTTTCAGAGATGTAAGGAGTTATGTTCGACTTTACAAAGATACTGCGAGGGGTGAAGTTGTCAACTAACGTCTAATGAATGCAACAAACCAAGCGATGGGCAACTGAAAGAAATCCCGGATTTTGACATTTGCTTTAGAGGCACAGTTTTCATATGACACATGAGAAGAAAAATAGAGGGGCAGGAAAAGAAAACGATTTTTCAGCGAAAGGTTACCGAATATGTAGATAAAGCGATGCGAGAATTTTTGAGATACAAAATTTATTCAAGGTTACAGGACATACATCATGACGTCCATAGAGGACCTACAATGGAAAGTTACAGACAGATGAAATTCGTACAAAACACATGCCACCACATCGAAAGCTGGAAACTAGTGCCCGTTCGCTAATCATCCTTTAATTTGCGAAGGACATGAATAGGATTACCAATATTAGGGCGCACACAATGAAAATCGGTCAACACAAGTCACCAAATAGAACGTACATAAGAAGACCACATTCGATACATCTAAGAGCGACAACAAACATAGCAAACACAAATCGAAACCTTGGATCAATGTCTTGCCTTCTCATCTCGAAGATGCCTGGTGCAATGGTAATGTTGGCTGGACCTATAGAGGTATGCCTCTCCCTAATGAGCTGACGCAAGGCTTGCTTAAGAGAATCAAGACCTTCGTTGATTTGAGATACGTGTTGTGCTGTGTGTCTTAACATCGTCAAGTGACTTGTTAGACGATCTTTCTTCCATAGGAGTGCAAACAATATCAATCAAGAATAAGCATATTCATAGATCAACAGTTAAAATAATATAGGCTATTTGAACTGGTTTCATGATTTTAGTACAACACTGGCATATTCATGGATTAACAGATGAAAAAACTTATGCGATATAAACATGTTTTAGTATGCAGCATTGAAAAGGACAAGTTCACCTGATTTAAGTGGAATGCAAATGGTATTCAAACAAATCAGCATGCATTTACTTAGAGTCTTCCAACTTGTTGAAGGAGATTGGACTGTAAAGATGTTGCGTGCTTACCTTGGAACATTGTTGACTGGCTGAGCTGTTGTTTCCCATTGATCTCCGAGCAATGCATGGCTACTGTTTTCTTTTGCTTCTCCCACGGGTCTTATACGCAAATGACATGAGGGATTCTCTTGAGTTCAATCCTCGATGACAAAGAAACCGATGAAGAACGGCTACTGTTTTCTTTTGCTTCTCCCACGGGTCTTATACGCAAATGACATGAGGGATTCTCTGGAGTTCAATCCTCGATGACAAAGAAACCCATAAAGAACCCCATCGGAGGAGACTTCATAAAGAACCCCATCGGAGGAGACCCCACAAACAACCCCATTGGAGGAGGCTCTCCTCCAGTGGGGTTTTTTGTCATCATCAGGACGTGAGGATTGAACTCCTGTACATATGACAATAATGACAATTACGCCAATCGCTCACGCTACTCCTTGTGATTATATATAATCAATTAGAGGGATTGGACTCCAATACCTCAAGTCCAATACCTCATGCTTCTCCTAGTCATTCTCATTGTAATTTGTACATAATCAATTAGACCCAACGCCTCTCTTTTTCCTTCGCCTTCGCATCATCATCTGGAAGACATTTCTGCATGGCAAACGACAAATTTCAGAAAGAAAAGGAAATTTTCAATTTACCCATCAATGGGAAATGTATATCAATTAAGCCCCAACGCTTAATCCCGATGAAAAAATTTCATTCGTTGATGTAATTTAATGTTTCCCTACAATTCGAGAAGGATGCCATTAAAGAGTTACAGTTTTTATCACTTGTTGATTTTTTAGAGTCGAAATTTGAATTGAGGTGTGCATCTAGTATAGTATAACTCAAGGATCAAACAGAAATAGCTTGGACTAACCGGTTAAAGGTTAGTTTTAGGGAGAATCGGTTCAACTTCCTGTTCCACAAACCTTGAAGCAACCTCCAACCATATTAGTTCCCAGTTTCAAGGCCAAAACTACTGGTTCTATTCAAGAACTGATTCAACTAGTTTGGTTCTCAAATTGAATCAGTTTCCAACTCTTCTTCCTTTTTTTTTTTTTTTAATATCTATTGAAATCATAAATAATCTAATTGCATTTTCAACATGATGAAACAACACGTTATTTTTAAGAATTTGATTTTTTACACACAAAAAAGTGGGCCAATTCTTGAGTTGATGCATCCTTACTCATAATCTATTTGGCATTGAATTCTTTGATACAAATTGATGTGCAACATTCGACTCCTCAAGAAGGATGGAGGATTTTATCTTCTCTAGCCTCCAGGACACGTTCATCTTTGGTTCTCTTACTTTGAAATGGATGAGGAACTCTATAGGATGTTCTCATGTTCGATCTATGATCCGTTTGAAAATGATTCACCAATTTTTGTGTGGTGCTTACCGATATTTTTTGCTGAGTTTTCACAAGAAAAGTGAATTAATGTTAGGGAATGTAATTACAAAAGGAAATCGTTCATAGATTTCTTAAAGGAGAACGGCCTTGGCCAGGGTGGGCCTTTTGCTAGACCACCAACAAAGGCAGGGATAATGTTCATAGGGAAAATTACCAACAAAAAAAAAAAAAATTCTATTGTATTTGTCCAAATTCAGTTATAATCTTTCAATTATACCAATTTAATCCTAAACATTTTGATGAGTTGCCAATTTAATTATTTTGATAAATTTTGGCTAACTGTCTACTTAGCACTGGCTATCTTATTTGATATGGTCGGCGTTGACGTTGACAATTTTGAACTTTTTTTTTTATAATTTTTGAATTTTTAATAATTTTTTTCCTTTCTTTTTTCCCCTTCCCTTCTACCTCTAGCTGGTGGCCAGACCTTGGTGATGGCTGGTGAGGTTGACCTCACTAACCTTTGGCAAAGCTCACCTTTTTAGCCTCTAACCAAGGCAAGCATTGCTCGCCCTTGGTGAGGTCAAGTTGACGAGGTTGAAAGGGTAGAAAAAATTTCATAAAATTATTAAACAATTACAAAAATTGTCAACATCAACACTGACCATGTCATGTCGGATGGCCATTGATAACTAGACTACTATGTCAGAAAAGCCAAAATTGGTCGGAATGACCAAATTGACAAATCTTTTAAAATGTTTAAGACTAAATTAGCAATTTATTAAAATTTCTAAGATTAAATTGACACAATTGAAAGGTTTATGATCAAATTAACAAGTTGTCATAAGATATAAAACTAAATTGGCACAAGCACAAGAGGTTTAGAACTTTTTGAGTAATTTTTCCAATTTTCATACATATATTTCAGTTTAGAATTAGTGTTAGGTAATGCAATTGCTAAAGGGAATCATCATAGTTTCTTATTTTTACCGCAGGTATTTATCCTTACGTAAGAATATTTGTAACATTGCTTTAAGATTTTAAACAATTACTCTGTGTTTTGGAGGTAAGTTACCACATTTACCTCAAAATTCATCATTATAAAAAATTAATGGATATGTTCACTAGAAGTATTATAACTTATCACAAAAGTGTAATTAAGCCCTAAAATTTGCAAAAAAATGCAGTCAAGTTCTAACACTTGGTAAATTTGTTTAATCGAGTTATTTCATTTACTCCGTCAGATTTGGCTAATGAAAAATACTAATATGGTGATGATGTAGATTTTATTATTTTTATACAAATCAAATTTTAAAAATAAGCTATTTTTTATTATAAAAAAAGTATAGGTCAAGCAAGGAGGGTTGCAAGACCTCGCCGTTGCCACCCCACCATCACCAAGAGGGGTCAATGAGGGTGGGGGAATGGTAGGTGGGGGTTGCCGGGCCTTTGCCAGGGGTCGACCACCCTTGTTGATTGTAGGCCCTTGCCTAATCTAGGCAAGGGTCGCCAACCTTGGTTAAGGCCCGACGACCCTTGCTGACCCCTTTTGGTGATGATGGGGTAGTGGTAGTAAGGGCTTGCAAGCCTACTCACTTGTATTTTTATTTTATTTTTATATTAGCTTATTTTTTTAAATTTAAAAATTAGATTTAGATCAAGATGATATCATTTTAGCCTTAGACTTTATGATTTAGCTACATCATCACCACATGAGAGAGAAAATATTTAAAAAAGCCATGTCAGCATTTCCATTAAATAAATTTGAACAAAGTTAATGGAATGACTCAATCGAAACAATTTAACAAGTTTTATAACTTAATTATACTTTTTTGTAAATTTTAGGATTTAATTGCACTTTAATTTTTTTTAAAGACTTTTGGTGAACATATTCCAAAAATTAACCTAAAGTATTATGTGAATGAATTTTATTGAATGTCCATTTACGCCCCTATAAACGAGCATATTTTTTTTAGTAATAGATGTAGTGATGCATACGAAGTGGTCCAAAAGATCAATTCGTGTTGGGCTGTAAAATAGTGCAAGCAAATTAAAGATGTTGAATCGATTATAGTTTCGATTTTACCAAAGAAGATGTAATCATTATTTACTCTGACGAAATAAAATAATTCATATTTAACTTCCTCTGATTTTTATTTTTATTTTTGGGAGGGCCAAGTAACTTTTAATGTCTTTAAGAGATGTTAAGAAATGATATTTTTCCCCATAAGATCTAATACGACATCGAGCCCTTAATTCTATATTTTTAAAGATTGTCAGACTGAGAAACGTCCTCATATACGTCGTGTACGGTTCCAATTGAATCTCCACGCTATATTAATGGAGATTCAATTGGAACAATTCGTTTGTCATTATTGGGTTATGTAGAGAAATAAATAACAAGCACATGTGGCTGTTCAGCCATGCACTAGGCATGAGTACCTTGTGATATTAATAATTAATGCATGAATGAAATTAGCAATTAATTATGGTAAACCGGTCTCAAAAGCACAATGATACTTATCAAAAGCACAATGATACTTATCCAGCTTGCTTTACTTGTGTAGTACAGTCGAATAAGTCACTTAAAATTTGCGAGCTCTCCAATTAGATACTTTGAATTAGATTTGGTCGTGGAGAGGACTAGACCAAGCAAACACATGGACGACCAGCCTCGCCACCGGAAGGTTATACAAGCAAACCAAAATTCTTGGAAAAGACACATGACCATGAGGGCCAGAACCAAGCAAACACTAGACCATCAACCATATCTAATGTCAAAAACTACCGCTATTCACTTATTAATCCTTTGATTCAGGATGAACTCAAATAGGATCACCAAAATTAGGATGAATGCAACGGGCCAAGGCATGTTGGCAAGTAGAACGCACATGTGGAGACTACATGAGATGCATCCAAGGGCAACAAAAATGAGAGCATAAGAAAATTGGAACCGAGCCCATATTTTGTCTTCCCATCTCAAAGACTAATTTTTGCCTGACCATCTTAATTGCTGCATAGATAAGCATAGTGCCGCATTCACGGGTAATGTTGGCTCAACTTGTAGATTTATCCCCGATGAGTTGACGCAAGACCTTATTCGGTGAATCAAGATATTTGTTATAATCTGTAGTGATTTGAGCTACATTCTTTGTTCTACTTTTAGGATTAAAATCAATAAATTACTTGCTTGATATCCATTTTTCACACAATAAAAATCAAGAATAAACTCATTGATCATTTCACCAAACCAAAAAGAAAAAAAATGTTCCATTTGTACGCGTACTATGGATTAACAATGCAACATGGGAAAGGACGAGCTCATCACGCAGATTGTTTCCGAATAAAACAGTATTCACGTAATGGAACACGCACAGCGGATTAACCTCTTCCTTCCTCGTCTGAAACAAAACTTGATGCGGGCCTACGATTTGGTAAACACATTTTGTAGACGATCACAAGGCAAATGATGCAGCGTAGGAAGCTCGACAGCTCCTCTTTTGCAAAGGACCCCCTGCATTTGAGTTCGTCTCAAATCACCCCCCCTACACTCGAGAAATATATATCAATTAGCCTCCAATGCTTTACCCGACGAGAAAAGCGACAGGCCAGAGATGCACGCGCGTATCACGTGCACTTACATTCTCCGTTTCCACCTTTATTCTACTGATACCGCGCCCTTTCTGAATTTGGAATTTTGTTTTTCAGGTGCGTTGCTCTTCGTTGGCAAGGAAAAAATTGCGTTATTCTTCAATTACGCATGGGAATGGTAGTTTTATCTGGCATGCCACTTGAATTCGATTGTTCCTCTTAAGCTCGCAGTTGAGCAAAACTCTATCGCCACCGCTTGCAGCGGTAACAGAGTAAAACAGAGCCAGTAAGGGAGCAGAAATCACCAGAGACCCAGAAGAAGAAGAAGAAGAAGAAGAAGAAGAAGATGAAGAAGCAGAAGAAACCAACGGCCGAATTCTTCTACCTTTCTCACGCCGATGACTCGGCGGTGGAAGACCTCATTTCCCTGACCCAAGGACCTCTACGTCCTCGAGAAAATCGCCGCGATTAACAGCTCCTCCTTCACCGCCGACGACTCCTTCTTGCCCCCCAACCTCGATTTCTCGTTTCTACAAGCTCAAATCCTTCCCTCTCTCCAAACCCCAAACCACGCTCCTGAATTCGAGCTATCGCAAGACGAAGTCCCCATAGCCATCGCCCCCCCGAAAGGCGGCGGCGACCCAGGGAACCGTGGGTTGTTTTGCCATTTTAAGGTTTTGAGGGCGTGGATAAGCAAAGTGGAGGCATGGAAATAGCGGCTTCCGTTGATATTTGCTTAGAGACGCAATTTATATGAACAGAGACATGAGACGAAAATCAGAGAAGCAGGAAAAGAAAACGATTTTGCAGTGGGAGGTTACAGAACATGTTAAACCCCTAGATAAGCGGCGTGGTAATAATACAACAGGACGTCCTTATCAGTACCTGCTGGGGGAGGTTACAGACAAATGAAATTCATATAAAACGCACAACACCACATAGAAAGCCAGAAAATAGTGCCCAGTTGCTAATAATCCTTTAATTCGCGATGAACATGAACGGGACTACCAGCATTAGGATGCAGGCAACAAATGTCGGCCAAGGCAAGTCGCCAAGCAGAACACACGCCAGAAGACCACATTCGACACATCCAAGAGCAACAGCGACCACAGCATAGGCAAGTCGGAAACCTAGGCCAACATCTTGCCTTCCGCTCCTAAAGATTAATTTTTGCCGGATGATTTTAATCACTGCGCAGATAAGCAAGATGCCTGCTGCATTGGGAATGTTGGCTGAACCTATAGTGGTGTGCCTCTCTCTAATGAGCTGATGCAAGGTTTGCTCGAGCGAATCAAGACCTTCGTTGATTTGAGCTACATGCTGTGCTACAAGCCTTAAGGTCACCAAAAGTGACATGTTAGATAACTACCTTTCCCATAAGTGCAAACAATAAGAATCAAGAAGAAGTATATTGATAGATCAATAGAGAAAAAAATACAAGCGATTTCTATTGGTTTCATGGTTTTGGTATGTAACATAAAAAATGACGGGATCATATGATCTAAGTAGGAGTGCATATGGTTTCCAAACAAAGCAGCATGAATTTACTCAAGTCCCCCAACTTGTAGAAGGAGGTTGAACTACAGAGATGTTGAGGTGCTTGCCTTTGAACAACTTGATCGACTGAGTTGTTGTTCTCCATTGATCTTCAAGCAATGTGTGGTTACTTTCTTCTTTCACTTCTAAAACATCCTGTTTTATAAATGATGCCGAGACCTTGCATTGGCGCACCTTGTCTGCTCATTTAAGATGTTGCATTGGATTTGACTTGGAACCTGACTCCTTTCTAAACGATGCCGAGATGTTGCATTGGTGCACATTGTCTGCTTAGTTGACTTGGCCTCACTCCTTTTGATGGAGACACATTTGCAATTTGCCCATGTGACTTGGAACCTCACTCCTTTTGATGGAGACACAAAATAAAATAAGAAAATGGTGGCTGCTGCCTTGCTGGATTTGGGTCCAACGCCCTCGCGTGGATCTTAGCAAAGGCACAGAGGCCCTCACCTATGGTTGGTGAGGGCCGTGACACCCTTGCCCAAATTGGGCAAATGTCGTTGGTCTAGAGTTGTAAAAATTTTAAAAAAACAACAAAGAAAGAAAAGAAAAGAAGAAAAATGAAAAAATATTAAAAAATTGTAAGATTTGTCCATTTTAGTGTTAGTCATATCACGTAAGATGGTCACTGTTTATGTCAGTGATTTTTGACCAAAATTGACAAAATGTGCCATAATGGAAAATCGTCATATGTTTTAGGATTCAATAGATATAATTAAAAAATTTACAATTGAATTTGCATAAATACATTAAGTTTAAAACTTTTTTTTTAGTACTTTTTCCCTGGCATTATAACTAGAAGAGGAGAAAGAACGGTGTTTCTGTGGTTGTGCCTCTTTGTGCGTGTCAAACTTAAGACGGTGTTTGATATTTCTTTCAACTATCGCATTTTTGAGAACATACTTTTTTCCAGAGAAGTAAGCAGTTAAGTTAGTCTTGGCAAAGATACCGTGAGGGGATGAGGTTGATAACTAACATCTAATGAATTGCATGAAATCAAGCGACCGGCAACAGAAAGAAAATCCGGATTCCCGATACGGAGGCCGTTATTTCCACGCCTCCATTTGCTCATCCATGCCCTCAAAACCTTAAAAATTTGCCTTAACTTAGGGGCTAAGAGTCCATCCATTTATCCCGTCAAAATTTCTTTTTCTTCATTTGACTTTTCCTCACCCCTCACTCTCTCTCTCTCTCTCTCCCCTACAACAAACGAATCCGCATCGTCGAGCATTGTCGGCGGCGGCGACCGGTCTTCCGGCATGTCTAGCGTCCTCGAGCACCTGGCCGGAATCGACCGGTCACGGGGGCAGGGAATTTGCACGCGAATCCCTTTCATAGTGTGAATTGAAGACAACCCTCATGCGGATCGCCCCGAGCTCTCTCTCGAGATCAACGGCAAAGAAGTCCCCACCGACGAAGACCACATCTCCGAGGCCATTAATGCCGCCAACAACGAGATCGTGGTCTGGGCATGGACTTTCCGATCCGGCTACATGCGCTGCTCTCCCACAGCAGCTGGCAATGCAGCGAGGCGATCTCCGCCGTCGTGAATCCGACGGCAGGGAGTCGCCGAATCGCGTGATGGTGAGGTGAGCAAGGTGTTGGAAGCGCTTCCTCAACCTGGACAACCAACCCATTGGCGAAGAACGTCCAGGCGTTGACCCACGAGATGGAGCGGGCCGGGCCGAAGCACTCGGGCTACCGCGGCGGGGCCCGAAGGAGGTGACGGAGTCTGGGACGAAGAGGAAGGTGTCGTCCGACGTGGCGGAGGAGGGTCATCAAGAACTAAGGGGGGGATGGAACCACCATCACCGCCACTCAAGGTCGGGGGCGAGGGTGCGGCGGATGGAGTCGCAGTCGCGTGATTGAAGGGCCACATATTAATTAGCCCCCAATGCTTTTTGTTTTCTTTTTTAGCCCCCAATGCTTTACCCGACGAGAAAAGCGACCGGCCAGAGATGCACGCGCATATCACGTGCGCTCACACTCTCCGTTTCGACCTTTAACCTACTGGTACCTCGCCCTTCTTGAATTTGGAATTTTGTTTTTCAGGTGCGTTGCTCTTCGTTGGCAAGAAAAAGATTGCGTTATTCTCCAATTACGCATGGGAAATGGTAGTTTTACCAGGCGTGCCACTGTAATTTGATGGTTCCTCTTAACCTCGCGGTTAAGCACAATTCTATGCCCACCGCTCACAGCGGTAACAGAGTAAAACAGAGCCAGTAGGAGAGCAGAAATCACCACAAACCCAGAAGAAGAAGAAGAAGATGAAGAAGCAGAAGAAACGCATGGCCGAATTCTTCTACCTTTCTCACGCCGATGACTCGGCAGCGGAAGACCTCATTTCCCTGACCCAAGGACCTCTACGTCCTCGAGAAAATCGCCGCGATCAACAGCTCCTCCTTCACCGCCGACGACTCCTTCTTGCCCCCCAACCTCGAGTTCCCGTTTTCCACAAGCTCAAATCCTTCCCTCTCTCCAAACCCCAAACCACGCTCCTGAATTCGAGCTATCGCAAGACGAAGACGCCATAACCGTCGCCCCCACGAAAGACGGCTGCATCTGGTGCTCGCCGAAGAAGCCGACACCGAGGATAAGGCTATTAAGTAGGGGGTGAGCATGAGCTTCAAATGGATGGAGGAAGACGAGGGTATTGTGGGATTTGGGTGGTTTACACGATCAAGAGCAGAAGAAGTTGCTGAAGGAGGCAAAATGAAGGAAAATGATGAGCGCTTCAAGAAAGGCGGTGGCGACCCGGGCAACCGTGGGTTCTTTTGCCATTTTAAGGTTTTGAGGGCGTGGGCAAGCAAGTGGAGGCCTGGAAATAGCGGCTCCTGTTGATATTTGCTAAGTCGCAGTTTTTCACATTCATGTCGAAACAGTTTTCATATGAACAGAGACATAAGATGAAAAACAGAGCAGCAGGAAAAGAAAACGATTTTGCAGTGGAAGGGCACAGAACATGTAAACCCCTTAGATAAGCGGTGTGGTAATAATACAACAATGACGTTCGGATCAGTACCAGCGGGGGGAAGGTTACAGACAAACAAAATTCACACAAAACGCAGATCACCACATCGAAAGCCAGAAACTAGCTAATAATCATTTTTAACTCAAATGAACACGAACGGGACTACCAGCATCAGGACACAGGCAACAGAAAGCGGCCAAGGCAAGCCACTGAGCAGAACGCACATCAGGAGACCACATTCGACGCATCCAAGAGCAATAGCAATCCCGGCAATGGCAAGTCGGAAACTTGGATCAACATCTTGCCTTCCCATTCCAAAGACTAATCTTTGCCGGATGATTTTAATGGCTGAACAGATAAGCACGATGTGTGGTGCTATGGAATTGTTGGCCGGAACTATAAAGTTGTCCCTCTCCCGGATGAGTTGACGCAAGGCTTGCGCAAATGAATCAAGATCTTCATTGATTTGAGCTACATGCAGTGCTGCATACCTTAACATCAACAAGCAACTTGTTAGACAACCGTCTTCCACAGAAGGATCGAGAATAAGCATATTGATAGATTAGCAGGCAAAAAAATATAGGCGATTTGAACTGGTTTCATGATTTCGGTATTAATAGACAAAAAACCTTAGGCGATTTGTGTAAGAGTTTTTCTAATTGTGGACTACATTAATTGATATTGTAATTTACCGTTTAACGTTTATCGTTTTACGGGGTTTGGTCTAAGATGAGATAGAAGGTTTCTTAATTAGTCTAATATGGGCTGGCTAGTGTGGGCCGAGTTGAGCCTGGCCCGTAATGAGGGGGACTGGCTGGAAACTCTATAAATAGTGCTCAAGTCTCTTCTCTAACCCTAATTCTCACATGTATCCTCACCTAAGGGGCGTTTACCTAACGCTAAACGTGATGGGGCCGCCTCATTGAGCCAGTGATACGGAGGGCAATAGAGGAGAAGGACTTGATGCGTGGATCCCCTTGATATATGTGGGTAATCCTTTTATGCTTCCGCTCTATATTCGATGGATCCAGGTGCGTTAATCTTTCTACTCAATTGTACATGTTCTTGTTCTGGTTATGGAGATCTTGGGGTTGCACAAGTTGCATCCAACATGTGGTATCAGAGCAACCATAACCCTAGAACTCGAACGCAATTGGTTTTGCCCTAATTTGTGATTTTCGAGACTTTTCATTCAATAAAAAATAAATTAAATCACAAATTCGGACTGGGCTCGACGAGACGAGCAAGAGGGTAGGCGGCGCGTCGCCGGAGGAGGCCGCACGCGCCCCCACGCGTGGCCACGCGCCGCCTGGGCGTCGAACGCCCGCCGCGCGTGAGCTCCACGCGCCGCGCACTCAGGTGGCGCGTGTGGGCGCGTGGAGACTCCGATCGGCGCGTGGCTGGTGGCGTTGGACTCGTACGGTGATTTTCTATATTGTGGTATAATTATTTTATATGTTTGATGATCTTATGGATGTGAAAATACATATGGAATCCTAAATACGTGAATTTTTAGTGTATTTTTGTGTATTTTTCTTGTATTTTCTGTGATTTTGGAAATACAGGTGATGAGTTACTAGTATGTTATCACATAATAAAAAGATGTGATTCATCAACAAAAATCAAACTTTATTGTGAATTGAAGCTGGCTTAATGCGATACAATTCATATGATATTGTATTTGAGCTATGTATTGAGCTGATGAGAAACAATAAAGATTATGAAACTTTTGTTACTTAAGTATACTCCTTTACACATTGGTAATCTTTGAATGATAGATGACTTAAGGACTTGTGACCAAACTGATGTACTGATTAACACATCTGCTGAATGTGAGTAATGCATGTTAATTAAATTACTGCATATTGTACATGAACTCATCTGGTCACTTGTTAATGTCTATCAAGTTGAATATTTTTATGGTAAAGGAGTATGGCAATATTTACGCAGAGCAATAGTATCTACTGTTAAATTTTAGATATTTGGTTCTCTGGTTTGACTCAATTAATAGGCTACTGGTTGATTACAATGATAATTTGTTGCTTAAAATTAGCTAATAAATCAGATGTTGGCCTTGGAGTCATGTTTTGCCTTATGAACTCATGAGTGATCATGGATCAGCTGTCAAGCTTGTCGATCTGGTGTACCTTGTATTACGATTGATGTTAATTTGTGAGAGATATTTTAGATCAACATTCTTTTTATGTTGTTCTGGTGATATATAATTGGGGTGCATAAGAGATGTTTTATTCTCTGTTATGATAAGTTTATTGCGTTACTATGAGCAATGTAATTAGCATGATATGTGATTTTGGTGATATGATGCTCCTATCACTAAAGTTAAAATCACATATATATGGTGTATGTGAGGAGTAAAGCTTCTATCCCTGGTATGAGAGAATTTCAATGATTCAATTGAGTAGTGACCGTCAAAGTGGCACGCTTGATTGGGTTTGAGAAATTTCGGTCTCGTATGATGATTGGGATGTCTCCTGGTCTAATGCATAGTTATACTCCCAAAGGAGGTGATTGTGTATTAGTTCATGGAGGGATACATGATAGTGTGGTGGAGGAGTGACTGGTTCTAGTGATTCATATGCCCAAAGGTGATGAATTCACGAAAAATTGGAACATATTCTCATAACCCTTATCATGTGGGGGAGTGTACAATTGCATGTCATGTATTCTGCCCAAAGGTGATTATGTGATTTTGCTTGTAACTCTCTGGATGTGTACTTGTACGTCAAGTTACACAATGCTCACATGATGCTAATTATATACTGCTTGTTTTTCAGTCACCTTTTCTGTAAATGGTAATTCCGTCATCATTGAGGTTTTTTATTGCTTCAAATTTTAAGTTGTGGACATATGATATGTTGCTTGAGAAAAGAGCAATTGAATTTGCTTATTGTCCATAACACGTTCCATTCTAGAACACTTGAAAAGATGTTTGCCTGCGGATTGCACTGCTATAAGATGATGGAAGCCTTAGTTGCTTGAAATTATGTCTTATTTGATATTGAAATTAGGACACATCTGCAAAAATTGTATTTAAGTCCTAATGACATATACATCTTGTATATGATTAAAATGTTGTCAGGTTTAACAGTGGCAATGAGTATTTTGGCAAGTATGATAATGCAAAATAGCTTAAAGGGTCATTTGTCAAATACTTGGTAGATTCTGGGGTGGTAATTCAATTACTATACCTGAAAATTCTGACAAATAGATTTGGGCGAAAGGCATAAATGCACCATATTGAACATGGTGATGAGTATGATTAGTAAGACTAATTTATTTGGTCTTTTGTGGATTGATATTATGAAATCAATTTTTCATATACAAAAGGGGTATTGATTTTATGACCCTAAAGAAGGTACAAGAATTATGGAATCACATACTTTAAAGTTTCTAAATATTGACGTAATTATAAAGGATAGTTACTATTAGATTATTAAAGATAATAGTATGATGGAGGTTACTATGTTTTTATCTTTACTTATACAGATAATTTTGGAATCTCATGTACCATAGACTAAAAGGTACTATTCTTTATATAGTTTATAATGAAATTTCTTAAACCTCTCAAGTGCAGAATGAAGTGGTTGCAGCTTTATTAAGGAGATTTGTTAAAGAAAGACGATCAGTTATACCATCAGACTATATGGTTGATGTAATGACATATTTATAAATGTCGTTTTTTTATTCTCAATTATGTGATTAGATGCCATAAAAGGCGATATACAATCTATGAAACATGTTTGGAAACTTACTAACTTGTCTAAAGATCACAAGTTTATTAGTTGCAAATTGGCGTACAAAACTAAAAGAATTTCAAACAAATATTGTAGAATTTAAAGCCAAATTTGTAACTAATGTTTTAACTCTGAAAGAGGGGTGGATTGTTTATAGTGAAGAAATAATTATTTCTTTAAATGTTCTTTCAGAGTGAATGTGGCATTAATAATTTATTTTGATATAAAGTTACGCCAAATAGATACAAAATCTATATTGTGCAACTAGATGATTTTGCAGCAGATTCAAGTAAACTTGTGTGTAGACTGAAAAGTTCTAATTCATGGTCTTAAGCAAGTTTCAAGACAATATTATTAAAGTTTCATAGTGTTGTTATTTTTGTTCAATTGGGAACAAAGTAATTCAATATACTGCAAGGTCAGTGGGAGGAAATTTATTTTTTCTCATACTTTATGTACATGATGTTTTGCTTATAAGTTGTGACCTTGAGACATTTTATATCCTTTGCATTGAGGTCTGTAAGAATTGTTCTTGTCATATATATATCGGATTTTATATTAGATTTTCTTGGAGGACATTTGCTGATCGTATTTTGGAAATATTCAATATACATCATTGCAAGCCAGGAATTGCTCCTGTTGTTGAGGGTGATGGACTAAATCTATCACATTGTCCTTATTTAGATATTGAGAAAATCTAATTAAAGGGAGTACCTTGTGACAGTGCACTTAAAAGTATAATGTATACTCGAATTTGCACTAGACTAAATGTTGTCTTTGTGACAGGACTTCTAGACAGATATTGGTCAAATTCAGGACATGATCACTGGGTTGCTGTCAAGAAGGTTTTAAGGTACTTAAAGAAGACAAGAGATTATATGCTAATTTATAGCCATGTTCAATTCTTGCAGTTAGTAGAGTATTTAGATGTAAACTTTGCTGGCTGTTTTGATGACATGCAATCAATAACAGAATACAGATTTATGTTAGTAGGAAGTGCAGTAAATAAAGTTTTATGTCATCTTCTACTATGTAAGCAGTGTTAGTAACATTCTTTTAGGGTGTTACTTAGGCTTTTAGGCTCCAGAACCTCATGACGGAGTTGATCGTTTTAACTTGATGGATAGACCGATATGGTTGTATTGAGATAACAAATTTGTAGTATTATTTATTTACTACAGAGGTCTCGAGGGGTCTAGATATATGGTGGTAAAATATTTTTTTACCATATAGAAACGGTACAGAAAGGTGACTTATAATATAATATATTTTCACAGATGATGTAGTTACAGCTCCACTAACTAAAAGCCTACACCCATGTGTATTTGAGTGATATGTCATTAGCATGGGTCTAGGAGTATCTTCGGATATTGTTGTTTAGTGGGAGTTATTTTGGCTTTATTCTGATAAAGTTTACATCTGTGATTCGTTACACTTAGTAACGGTTTAATATGTATCAACTTTTGCATTCAATAAAATATTTTGAATGTGTTGTTATTATGTTGAATACATATTGATAAAGTCTCAAGGGATTGTATAGACCTTGAGTGAAGGCTAGGGGTATCCGGGCATCCGGTTATTAGCCTTGTGCATATGTCTTGTGATACATAAAGAAAGGTTAACCATAAGGACAAGACATATGTGGGTTCATTGGAACCATAAAGCATTCTCTAGTGGCACAAGTTTTTTTGTGACACCTAAGGTAAGAGAATGGTGACTGACAAATGGGATCTCTCTATGAGAGATGTTATCCATTTGACACACTACCATATTGAATCCATATCAATAAAGTTGAGAACATTCGTGACCATGGAAGGCTCTGTGTGTATACATGCAGTTACCGCCATGATTCGGTGTTTTGAGACTTTATGGGATAGGATTGACTATTAAGAATTATCTCTGGACCAATGTGCGCACATAAGGTACGATTTCAATTAATATAGTCCAAGTGGGAGAATGTAAGAGTTTTTCTAATTGTGGACTACATTAATTGATATTGTAATTTACCGTTTAACGTTTATCGTTTTATGGGGTTTGGTCTAAGATGAGATAGAAGGTTTCTTAATTAGTCTAATATGGGCTGGCTAGTGTGGGCCGAGTTGAGCCTGGCCCGTAATGAGGGGGACTGGCTGGAAACTCTATAAATAGTGCTCAAGTCTCTCCTCTAACCCTAATTCTCACATGTATCCTCACCTAAGGGGCGTTTACCTAACGCTAAACGTGAGGGGGCCGCCTCATTGAGCCAGTGATACGGAGGGCAATAGAGGAGAAGGACTTGATGCGTGGATCCCCTTGATATATGTGGGTAATCCTTTTATGCTTCCGCTCTATATTCGATGGATCCAGGTGCGTTAATCTTTCTACTCAATTGTACATGTTCTTGTTCTAGGGTTATGGTTGCTCTTGGGGTTGCACAAGTTGCATCCAACAATTTGAACATGTTTTAGTATGCAATATTGAAAAGGATGAGTTCGTTGATGGTATTCGAACAAAACAGCATGAGTTTACTCGAGTCCTCCAACTTGTTGAAGGAGGTTGGAATGCAGAGATGTTCCGATGCTTATCTTGGAACATTGTGATGGGTTGAGTAGTGGTTTCCCATTGATCTTTGAGCAATGCGTGGATACTTCTTTACTCAACAGCGTGTCATATAGACGATGCGTAGATCTTGATGTATAGTTGGGATTCGATGGAGTTGGAAGAAAGAGCATGAGGAATTCGATTGGAGTTGGACTAGAGTTTATCATCGTCTCTCATATAAAGGCACATGATGAGGAAAATGTGAGGAGAACGTGTGGGCCAAAAGTTTTGAGGGGTGAGAAAATGACTTTTGGATCCTGCGATGCTTAGACTTTTGGATCCTGCGATGCTTATTGGATCCTGCTATGCTTACGTAACTAAGCATCGCAGGATCCAAAAGTCATTTTCTCACCCTAAGAACTTTTGGAAGTATACCAAGCTCCAAAAATCATTTTCTCACTCCTGAGAACTTTTGAAAATGGACCCACACACAAAAATGACAAGAGTCCATCTGCTGTGCGCCTCATAGCATCTCCAATTTAATCTCTCATGCTCCTCCTTATCATTGTCACCCATATTTATAATCACTGCCTCTTTCTTTAATTTGCCTTCACATCATCCTCTGGTAGACATTTTTGCATTGTAAACAACAAATTTCATAAAGATGTGGAAAGTTTCAATTTATCCGTTGATGAAAAATATATATGAATTAGCCCCCAATGCTTAGCATATAAAAAAATTCATTCACTGATGTAATTTAATGTTCCTCTTTAGTTCAAAGATGATGATGATTCAAAAGTTATGATTTTTATTATTTGTTGATTTTTGAGAATTGAGATTTGATTTGTGGTGTGCATTGGGTGTGGTTTAATCTTGGAATCGAATCGAATTGAATCGGCTTGAACCAATCGATTCAAGGTTAGTTCTAGCGTAGAACCAGTTTAATTTCCTGTTCTGCGAACCTTGAAGCAGCCTAGGACATTCCAAGGCCAGAATGTTGATTCTATTCGACTGATTATCGAATTGAATCAGCTTGAGCCGTCTGATTTAAGATTAGTTCTAATATAAAACCTATTCAATTTCCTGTTCTGCGAACCTTGAAGTAGCCTAGGACTTGATTGGTCACCGATCCGATTCCAAGGCTGGAATGCCAGTTCCATTCAATAATCGATTACCGAATCAAATCAGTTTTCAAGTCTTCTTTTGAAAAAGGAAAAAAGAATCATTTGAAATCATAAAGAATCGAACTGTATTTCAACGTGGAAAAACAACATCTTTACAAAAAAAAATAAAAATAATAACCATTATGTACTTGGCGGCCCTCCAAAGTTCCTTCTTCAGGAAAGGAGCTCGAAAAAGCATGAATTTGCTCTCGATCCTCCGCAGTTATTGAAAGAGGCTGGACTACAGAAGTGAAGTGATGTTGCAGTTCATGGTCGTTCCTTACCTCTGATCACCTCGTTGTTTCCCATTAAACTTCGAGCTTCGTGTGATCAACCTCTTTCCTTCCTCGTCCGAAACAAAACTTGATGCGAGCCTACATTTTGTCGATGGGAGGAAGGCAGAACTTCTATACCCCGCCCCAAGTGGAGTTTTATCGCGCTGACGTACTCCAGTTTCATCGGGTTTTATGGCACGGGGTTTTATTACACTGACAAATATACCTTGCACTGGAGTTTTATTACACTCGACATCTTCATAAGCAGAAAATGCGACTACAAATGATGCAGCGCTGGAAGCGCGACGGCTCCTCTTTTGCAAAAGATCCCCTGCATTTGAGTCTTGTCTCGAATGATCCCCCACACTTGACAGATACATATCAATTGAGAAAATATTAGGTTATGGATCCCTTTTGGTAACTTTTGTGGAAAATGGTGGCAATAATGGTCGACAAGGGTCGAGTGGGTTCGTTCCCGCGGAAATTCTAGACCGGACAGTGCATGAAATGATCAAGTGTCTTCGGTTACCGTGGGAGCTTCCGACAGGTACTGTGGGATGATGTCATTCCTTTGGTGTCCCCCTTTTTCTTAATCACTGAATTAGAGGGAATTGAAAAGATAGTAATAATAGTAGTAACAATCCGTGAATTGATAATAATAATAATAATAATAGTAAGAATCCGTGCATCAATGCCCAGCGTCAGCCTTTTCGATCTTCATTCTAGAGAAAATGCCACAAAATGATTCTTAAACTTTGGTCAAACGCACAATGTCGTTAATGAATTTTTAATATTTTTGACGTTATCCTTAGAGTATTAGTAAATGTTTAATCTAATTTTTAGACTAAATAAAAATATTTGATACCATCCTTAAGTTAATTCAAATTAACGAAATCTGTTGATGTAGCTTATAGAGTTCGTTAAGTTTGAATGATGGATAACAAAGGAAAATTATGCATGGATTATCCAAGTAAATCCATCCTAAATCAACATATAATAATCTACATCATCAAATAATGATGGACATGTTAACGTCCAATTTTTTTTTCCTTTTATAATGTAAATGGATAAAGATGGATATGTAGACTTCCCATTTTTATAAATTCAACTCAGCAAACAATAATTCATATCATCAAATAATGTCTGATTTCTTGTTTGTGTAAACGGAATGACTTCATTAAACATTTATTAATGGTTCATGGGCGGCATTAATTAGGGATGGCATTTTACATCGAATCAAAGTTTGGGATCATTCATATCATTCAACCTTATTCTTTAAGGGAATATAACAAAGGATTTTGTGTATTATAAGTAGATGGGTTTGGGAATCCACATGAGATGATGAGGTTGGCTAGTCGAATTTCATTACTAAAACCCGATTGATTCTCGATTGGCTCTACCCCCCATTGGATTGCCCGAGCAAGCTTCTAAAAAGCTTTGAATTCGGCTGAAATTATATTGGGGCAAGGTTCGATATTTTGAAGGATCTAAGATAAATAAATCACGTGACATAATTAATCAAGAAATGCGAATGTAAGGAAAGAGTCTCCAATGTCTTAGGCTATGGCCGAATCAATTTCTTAGCTGGTGAAAATGAACGCGAGAGATGGCCAGACAAGAATTTTGTAGAAAATGTCGAGCACCCTGATCAGCCATATGGCGGTGGCGACTGGAGGAGCCAACGGTGGTCACAACGGAGTGCCGGCGGATGGACGAGCGAAGCTAGAAATGAACGGACCGCTGTTGAACTGCAAGTGTCAATTACCCCCCAACGCTTAACCCCGATGAGAAAAGTGACCGGCCAGAGGCGCACGTGCTTCTCACGTGCACTTACATTCTCCGTTTCCTCCTTCATCTTGCTGATATCTCACCTTCTTTGAATTTGAAATTTTGTTTTTCAGCTGCGTTGCTCTTCGTTGGCAAGAAAAAACTACGTTGTTCTTCAATTACGCATGGGAATGAAATTTTTATCTGATGTGCTACTGCAATTCGATGGTTCCTCTTAAGCTCACGGTTGAGCACAATTCTATCCCCACCGGTCGCGGTAACAGAGTAAAACTGAGCCAGCGGGAAATCAGAAATCACCACAAACCCAAAAGAATTAGAAGACGAAGAAGAAGAAAGCCACGGCCGAATTCTCCAACCTTTCTGACGCCGATGGCTCGGCGGTGTAAGACCTCATTTCCCAGCCCAAGGACCTTTACGTCCTCGAGCAAATAGCCACGATCAACGGCTCCTCCTTCACCAACGACGACCCACTCTTGCCCTTCGACCTCGAGTTCCCGTTTCTACAAGCTCAAATCCTTCCTTCTTTCCAAGCACCAAACCACGTTCCTGAATTCGAGCAATCGCAACACGAAGTTGTCATAGCCGTCATCCCCATGAAAGGTGGCTGCTTCTAGTGCTCGCCGAAGAAGCTGACACCGAGGCTAGGGCTATTAAGAAGGGGATGAGCATGAGCTTCAAATGGATGGAGGAAGACGAGGGTATCGTGGGCAGAAGAAGTTGCTGAAGAAGGCAAAATGAAGGAGGATGATGAGCGCTTCACAAAAGGATGCGTCGACCTATTTGCTTAGAATCGCTATTTCAAGATAGTTTTCATAAGACCAGAGATGAACAAAAAAAAGCAGCAGGAAGAGAAAACGATTTTGCAGTGGAAGGTTACAGAACATGTAAACCCTAGATAAGCGGCGTGGTGATTATGACGTTCATATCAGTACCAGCGGGGGAAGGTTACAGACAAATGAAATTCACATATACGCACATCCAAGGAAAGCCAGAAACTAGCGTCCACTCGCTTTAACTCGCGATGAACATGAATGAGACTACTAATATTAGGACGCAAGCAACAGAAATCGGCCAAGGCAAGCTACCGAGCAGAACGCACATCAACGCATCCAAGAGCAACAGCGATCACAGCAGAGGCAAGTTGGAAACTTGGATCAACATCTCACCTTCCCATTCCGAAGACCAATCTTTGTTGTATGATTTTAATCGCTGTGCAGATAAACATAATGCCTGGTGGACCAGGAATGTTGGCCAGACCTAAGCTGTGGCTCTACCTGATGAGCTGATGCAAGGCCTGCTCAAGAGAATCAAGACCTCCGTTGATTTGAGCTATGTGCTCTAGCACATTCCTTGGAATAAAAATCAGCAAATTACTTGTTAAAGACAACCGTCTTTCACAGAAGCACATATAAGGATCAAGAAGAAACATATCGGTAGATCAATAGAGAAAAAAAAAAGAGGCGATTTGTATTGGTTTCTTGGTTTCAGTATGCACTATGCAACATTGAAGTGAAGAGGATGAGTTCACCAGATCTAAGCATGAATTTACTCAGAGTCCTCCAACTTGTTGAAGGAGATTGGACTGCAGAGATGTTGTGTTGCTTACCTTCGACCACCGTGATTGGCTGAGCTGTTGTTTCCCATTGATCTTCGAGTAATGCGCGGCTACTTTCTTCTTTGCTTCTATGTCTTATAGACGATTGGAAGAATGCTCCTTGGAGACGAGCTTGCTTGCTCCGGAGTATTGCAGTATCTTATTTGTCCTATCCGTATGCTCACTAAGGAACAGTATCTTATTTGTCCTACCTTGTGCTCACTAGAGAGGCAAAAGCAAATAAGGAACAACTCTGCTCACCAGAGTGGCAAAACAAATAAGTAACCGGGCCTTGCTCGTCTTATTCGTCTCCAGTGAGCAATACTCCGGAGCATTTGTCTCTAGTGA
The DNA here is from genome assembly GCA_026873135.1 of Eucalyptus urophylla. NCBI lineage: Eukaryota > Viridiplantae > Streptophyta > Magnoliopsida > Myrtales > Myrtaceae > Eucalyptus > Eucalyptus urophylla. The sequence goes on along the minus strand of CM049473.1, from coordinate 51,279,046 downwards.
GAAAGCAAGCTCGTCTCTGTGGAGCATGTCTCTAAGGAGCATTCCTCCCATTCGACCTTAGGACCTCCCTCTTTCTTTACTTCGCCTTCGCATCATCATCTAGTAGACATTTTTGCATGGTAAACAAAAAAATTTCAATAAGCCTCAACGCTTGATCTTGATGAAAAAATTTCGTTCGTTGATATAATTTAATGTTTCTCTTCAGTTCAAGGAGGATGGTAATTCAAAAGTTATGGTTCTCATTATCTGTTGCTTTCTGAGATTCGAGATTTGAATTGGGATGTGCATCGGGTCTAGTTCAACCTAGAAATTGACTCAAATAGGCTTGGACCGACCGGTGCAAGGTTAGTAGGGAGAACCAATTCGATTTCTTATTCTGTGAAATCTTGAAGTGACCTAAGACTGGATCAATTCCCAATTTCAAGGCTCGAATCGCCGATTCAACCAATTCAGTTCCTAAATTGTTTAAGGATTTTTTTTTTCTACACCAAATTGAAAAATACGGTCAATTTCCCACTAGTTGCATCCTCATTAATTATTAAGGAAAAGTACATTGGAAATCCTAAAATTTGTCACAAAAGAACAATTGAATCCTAAAATTTTTAAAAAATACAATAAAGTCTTAAAACTTGTCGTGAAAGTGCAAATGAGTCCTAAACTTTCAAAGAGTACAATCAAGCATGAAAACTTGCTACGAAAGTATAAATGGGTCATAAAACGTTCAAAAAGCGTAATTAACTTAAAGACTTAATTAGATCAATTTGACAACTTTTGTATGTTCATCAAATAATCATAATCGTAAGGTCAATACCCGAGATTGTTTATCCATTAATTTCTTCTTAATTTTTTTTGCATCAATGTATATCTTATTTTCATAATAATCGGGCCACTTAATATTTGATCTTATCGATCGACAATTTAGCCAATCTTTCCAGGATTTTTCCATTAATTTTGGTATTTTTTTTTCAATATTCTCCCACTTGACCCGAGTAAAGCTTAAGGCATAAATTATCATGCATGTGCAATGATAATAAATGACTTCTTATAATATCCATCATAATAACAAATCATGTATCGGGTTTAAATTATGTATGAAACCTGACCTATAGAAATATTTTGATTCGCTCAAAATCTGGTACGCACTTTATTTTAACCAGATTTGTTTTCTAAAGATAATATCCGAGTCAAAGTTTTACCAAGATTGAAATTTATCAATCGGCGATGGTCACTTAAGAAGGGCCACCCACTATCCTACAGTCAGTCCACATATACATACACACACAAAGGTGGTCTTTCTCCTTTTCTTTCGGCGGGTTAGTCCGGTCAGTGGACGGAAAGTTGAGACGGACATCGCGAGTTCTTGTTTCTTTGGCCGTGTGGACGTGTGAGCTTTTCATTCAAATTGAATTATTTATTTGTGAATATTGTGGATTTAGGCTTAATTTTAATGCGTAAAACACTCGAGAATATAAGTAATTGTAACTCTAACTCTACGATGATAGTGAATTATTTATTACTTGCTCTTTCTGTAGAGTAAATAGTGATATTCGAACTAAATCAAGTAAATCTCTCTTGTCCATTGCTTTTCATTTATTTTTCTAGTAATTTCATGTTGATTTATGTTGCTATATCATTAATATTGCAACAGCGTACCATTCCTTCCACATGCTACAAGACAGCACCCCATCTAGGGCTGAAGAAAGGCATATGACTATGTCTCATTATAGTCCACAATCATGTCTCATAAAGACTTTCCTGGACACGAACCGAGGTGACGCTTTTCCTTGGAAAGAAAAGAAAGGAGAGGATAAAGAAATGTCGGGGAGAAGAAGGCGTGATTTTAAGAGTTCTGCCAAATGAGTAAAGTGGGTCCATCGGTGACGCGTTTTCTCTCTTCCTTCTCCTCTTGACTTACTTGCCTCTTAGCCCTCTCTCTCTCTCTGCCCACTTTCGTCAACGTTCCGCTTGCTCATGCTTGAACTGCATGAAGAAAGAGCAATGTCCATGATATAAAGAAAAGATTGATATGCCAAGTATGTCAACTTCAACACTATGAATTTCACCAACGCCTTAGAGATATTAAACGCCTTGGTTTTTGCAAGGGGCTGCGAGATTTGTTTACAAGTAACACCTAATTCAAATCTCAACTCTCACAAATCAACAGATAATAAGAACTATAACTTTTGAATTACCATCCTCATCGAAATGAAGAGGACCAATAAGTTACATCAACAAACATAATTTTTTCATCGAGATTGAGTGTTGGGGGCTCATCATCATATATTTCTCACTGGAGGGCAAATAGAAAATTTCCCTTTCTTCATGAAATTTGTAGTTTACCATGCCAAAAAGTCCACCAAACAAGGATGCCAAGGCGAAGTAAAGGAAAAAGGCATATGAACTGATTAATATCACAAAAAACTCTAAACTGTTATACTTATAACAAATTTTCTCTAAATTAATTTGTTAGTTACTAAAAACCTTAACCCGTACATGTATGACAAATTTCCCTTGAACTAATCTTTTAACCACCGAAAACAAATTTATTCTCCGTAATTGTACCATCAAATTATTGAGTTGGAGAATCTGTGATAGTTGATGAATGTACTTATTTAGAGTTTATCCTCTGTTTGTCATAAATATATTAATTTGTGATTTTTTGTAATAGAAATTGATGAAAAATAAATTTATCATAAATGTATAAGTTTAAGATTTTTCATAGAATTTTTGAATGAATTTAAGATTTTCGTCATATTAATTACAAAACAAAAAAGTCAGATAAAATAACGTCTAACACATGTAAAATGCAGAAGATCCCCTCGCCTTGATTTTGTCTCGAATGCTGCAGGCCAGTGGGAAAAGTGGCGGCTGAGGTGCACCCCCATCTCACATGCTCGAAGTTAGGGCAGTTCCCCCAGAATGACAGATTGCCATAAGGAATATTTTAAAAAATTGAAATTAAAATCTAAGCCTAAAGTTAGAGACAGAAAGAGAAGGGGAGACAGAAAATAGGAAGTGGTGTCAGTGCCCAGCCGTCGGACCTACATGATTATTAATGGTTTCGACGATCGTGGGCTCGAGATTGGCCCCAAAAAGGATTGGGAGCGTTAGCCCTTTACCACACGATAAACCCCCACCGATCGTGCCATTAAGTGCTAAAATGCGATGGACCGTCGTGCTCAAGAGCACTTCCTATCACTCAGGAAATTATACCATCTTTTATATTTTGTAGTCTTGTTCTTGACAAACAAACGGCCATTCTCTCCACTCAGTAAATGTCGCGAGCAAAACCTTCTTCAGACATAGGTATGGACATTTCCCCGTTCATGCCTAAAAATCCAAAGGAGTATTTTGTTTGACAAAACTCGGAAAATGTTCAGACATCCTTTCTGTTATGTTTTTTCTTTATCCCGTATAGAAAAGTTGGAAGGAAATTGGCTACTTTATAAGTGTGAGCCTTTTATAATATACTCAAAGAAATGGTTGATGTGTGGGCTACACCCAATAATATTCGTGTGCAAGGTGCTCAATTATTAGATGCACCTAATAACGATCATTATCTATAACGATCATTAATTGGTAAATCGAAAGATTTATAACTAAACGATTTATAAACAAATTGGCACAAATATAATAAATTTGATTAGATGAATTATATTAATAAATTATCAAAAGATTTAGGATTTGATTGGTAAATCGAAGCACGATGGTGGAATCCAACTTTTACAGCTTCTAGGACAGATTCAGGTGTGGTTCTCTTTGAAATGGATAGGGAGTCTGTAGGATGGAGTTCTCCTCTTCTATCCAGGATCCATTTCAAACTGGTTCAGATCTCTTTTCCTGCGCAATTAACAATCTTTTTTGCTGAGTTTTCACAAGAGGAGAATCAATGTTAGGTGATGTAAATGCTGAAGGGAATCATTCATATATTTCTAAGGCGCATTCCTCCTATATATGTATGATGCTGGTATAGTATAACAAAATAGACAGAATTATAAATTTGAAAATACTTGAGATCTAATCCTCTAAATATCGTACTTACTAATATTGAATATAAATCCTAAGATCATTTAAACGTTTTTCTCATATTATTTTTATTTTTATAATTAACACCCTCTACACATTTAAAGTTTATTTCCACACCCATCATGCGTGTACTCTTTTTGCGGCAGCTGAAAGAAAACGAGCAGCTTTTTGTGTGGATTTAGGAACCAAAATCTCAATTGGCCCAATAAGTCCGTTATTATTGGGTCATGTAGAGATAAAAATAACATGCACACGTGGCCGTTGCCGTTCGGCCATGTACTAGGCATGAGTTACCTTGTGATTATAATAATTAATACATGAATGATGTTAACAAGTAATTTTGGTAAACCGGTCTTAAAAGCACAACATTAGTGATCGGGCTGGAGTTTTGTCAATGAATCAAGCTTGTACTACTTGCTTTACTTTCGGAGTATGGTCGAATAAGTTACTTAGAATTTGCTAGCTGTCTAATTAGATACTTTAAATTGGATTTGGCCGTATGGAGAACTAGACCCAACAAACACACGAAGGACTAGCCTCGCCATAGGAAGGTTATAGAAGCAAACCAAAATTCTTAGAAAATATACATAACCATGAGGACTAGACCCAACAAACACCAGACCATCAACCGTATCGAATGCCAAAAACTATCGCCATTCGCTAATTAATCCTTTGATTTAGGATGAACTCAAATGGGATCACCAAAATTAGGATGAATGCAACAGGCCAAGGCATGTTAGAAAGCAAAACGCACATTTGGAGATTGCACGAGATGCATCAAAGGACAATAGAGATCATAGAATATGAAAGTAGGAATCGAGCCCATATCTTGTCTTCCCATCTCAAAGACTAATTTTTGCCTGACTATCTTGATTGCTATATAGATTAGCATGGTGCCGCATTCATTGGTAATGTCGGCTCAACTTGTAGATCTAGCCTTGATGAGTTGACGTAAGGCTTCATCCAATATATCAAGATATTCGTTGCAGTCTACAACGATTTGAGCTATGCGCTCTGCTCTACTTGTAAGATTAAAATCAATATACTATTCGTTAGACATTTGTTTTTCACACAATAAATATCAAGAATAAATTCACATATCGTTTAACCAAGCCAAATAAAACCCCAAAAAAATAAAACTGTTCCATTTGTACTTGTACTATGGGTTAACAATGCAACATGGGAAAGGACGGGTTCATCATGCAGATTGTTTCGGAATAAACAGTATTCACGTAATGGAACGCACACGGTGGATTAACCTCTTCCTTCCTCGTCTAAAGCAAAGCTTGATGCGGGCCTACGATTTGGCGAACACATTTTGTAGACGATCACAAGGCAAATGATGAAGCGCAGGAAGCGCGACAGCTCCTCTTTTGCAAAAGACCCGCTGCATTTGAGTTTGTCTCAAATCACCCCCCCACACTCGAGAAATATATATTAATTAGCCCCCAATGCTTTACCCGACGAGAAAAGCAACTGGCCAGAGATTACCCGACGAGAAAAGCGACTGGCCAGAGATGCACGCGCATCTCACGTGCACTTACATCCTCCGTTTCCACCTTTATTCTACTGATACCTCGCCCTTTTTGAATTTGGAATTTTGTTTTTCAGGTGCGTTGCTCTTCGTTTGCAAGAAAAAAATTGCGTTATTCTTCAATTACGCATGGGAATGGTAGTTTTATCTGGCATGCCACTTGAATTCGATTGTTCCTCTTAAGCTCGCAGTTGAGCACAACTCTATCCCCACCGCTTGCAGCGCTAACAGAGTAAAACAGAGCCAGTAAGAAATCAGAAATCACCGCAAACCCAGAAGAAGAAGAAGATGAAGAAGCGGAAGAAACCCACGGCCGAATTCTTCTACCTTTCTCACGCCGATGACTCGGCGGTGGAAGACCTCATTTCCTTGACCCAAGGACCTCTACGTCCTCGAGAAAATCGCTGCGATCAACAGCTCCTCCTTCACCGCCGACGACTCCTTCTTGCCCTCCAACCTCAATTTCCTGTTTCCGCAAGCTCAAATCCTTCCCTCTCTCCAAACCCCAAATCACGCTCCTGAATTTGAGCAATCGCAAGACGAAATCGCCATACCCGTCGCCCCCATGAAAGGCGGCTGCTTCTGGAGCTCGCTAAAGAAGTCGATGTTAGAATAAAATTCATATAATACTTTGATGCGGAAATTCAAAGTAAAAGCAAGGATCTTTGATCTTCATGATTCTCACAAATAGATGAAGACATACCTTTATCCATAGCGCTACGCTTGAACTTGATCCAAAAGAAGAAATCCGATTTCTCTCCCTTAACCCACTAAACCTTAATGTATTCAATTGATGGAGGAGAGAATACGTTCTTTCTGTTTTGTTGTTCGTATGTGGGTGGAGAGAGGACCGGACTCTATTTATACGTTCGTTGAAAAGGTGCCTTCCATCAAAGCGATATACCCTTTGGTTTTATTAGAGTCGTACCTTCTCATAACCAATATTATTTATAGCATTTCAATCATTATTAAACCATATAATAAATCACATAATATGGGCCACAATAATTCTTACATTCTCCCACTTGGCCCATATGATTCTCCTTTCATGGTTTAATGAAGACCATAATGTGCACAATAAGATTGTGCTATAAAATTTCATCAAATTGGCAATCACATAATAATCACAATTAAGTAAAGAAAACTAACGCGAGTCATAGCGGTTATATGTCATTAATCGACATAGTCCCTTCTATGTACTACAACTATAGCACTTTACTTAACATGATCCATAAATGAGAAGTACAGTAATAGTCCAACCATAATGTTTCTTTAGAAACTATCCTGTTTAATATTCATCTATTTCCATAATGTATACTAAATAGAAAACAGGAAATATCAGAAACATGTAAGTGAGCTCAAAGTGTCAAATACATAAACTTAATACAATCATAATACAAACATTAATGACGTCCGATAATGCCCATCCTTTCAACATGCTCATTAAATGTTTTGGGCGGCAATCCTTTTGTTAAGGGATCTGCTATCATAAGATTGGTGCTAATGTGCTCAATTGACACTCTTTGTTTCTGAACTTCTTCTTTGACAGACAAGTATTTGATCTCCATATGCTTAGCACCCTTAGAATACTTGTCGTTCTTAGAGAAGAAAACTGCTGCAGAGTTATCACAATAGATTTTCAGCGGCTTGGCAATACTGTCGACGATCACAAGTCCTGAAATAAAATTCCGCAGCCATAATCCATGAATTGTGGCCTCAAAGCATGCCACAAATTCAGCTTCCATAGTGGATGCAGCAATAACTGACTGCTTTGCACTCTTCCATGAAATTGCTCCTCCAGCCAGAAGAAACAAGTAACCAAATGTTGATTTTCTTGTATCGACACATCCGGCTAAGTCTGAATCTGAATATCCAATCACTTCGAGATGATCAGATCTTTTATAAGTGAGCATATGATTCTTCGTTCCTTGCAAGTATCTAAGAACTTTCTTTGCAGCTTTCCAATGATCCATTCCAGGATTACTTTGATACCTACCCAGCATTCCAACAGCAAAACTGATGTCTGGTCTGGTGCAAGTTTGTGCATACATTAAGCTTCCCACAATAGATGCATAAGGAATATTATTCATTTGTCCTCGTTCCAATTCACTTTTCGGACATTGCATAAGGCTAAATTTATCACCTTTCTGAATTGGAACTATTCCTGCTGAACATTTACTCATATTAAATCTCTCTAAAATTTTCTCAATGTAGGCTTTCTGAGACAATCCTAATAATCCTTGTGATCTATCACGGAATATTTCTATTCCTATCACATATGTTGCCTCTCCCATATCCTTCATTTCAAAATTCTTAGAGAGAAATTTCTTGGTTTCATGTAACAAACCAAGATCATTAGCAGCAAGCAAAATATCATCAACATACAGAACTAGAAAAATAAACTTGCTCCCACTAATCTTCATATATATACACCGATCAACGGTGTTTTCCTTAAATCCAAATGAAGTTATGGTATCGTTAAACTTAAGATACCATTGTCGGGATGCTTGTTTAAGTCCATATATTGACTTCTTTAATTTACATACCATGTGTTCCTTTCCTATAACTGAAAAGCTTTCGGGTTGGTCCATATAAACCTCTTCCTCTAAATTCCCATTAAGAAAAGCGGTTTTTACATCCATTTGGTGTAACTCCAAGTCATAATGAGCCACCAAAGCCATAATGATTCTAAGTGAGTCCTTCTTAGAGACTGGTGAAAATTTCTCTTTATAGTCAATGCCTTCTTTCTGAGTAAAACCCTTTGCAACAAGTCTGGCTTTATGTCGTTCAATATTGCCTTTTGAGTTGCGCTTGGTCTTAAAGACCCATTTACACCCGACCTTCTTACATCCTTTAGGCAATTCAACAATATCCCAAACTTGATTTTGATGCATGGATTTTAACTCTTCTTCCATGGCATTAAACCATTCATTAGAATCTTCACATTCCATGGCTTGGGAAAATGAATCTGGATCATTTCCAATTCCTAAGTCAATTTCTGACTCTTGTAGATAAACCATATAGTCATCAGAAATAGCCGACCTCTTTTCTCTTTGAGATCTCCTTAATGCTATTTCTTGTGACTCGGCTATTGGAGGTTCATTATTGACATCTCCATTATTGAGTGTTTGTTGTTCTCGATTATTGTTAGATTGTACTACAATATCAGAAACAACAACTTTAGAAGCTTTAGGCATAGGAACTTCTACCCTTACTTCTTGAATGCAAGCATCACGCATTCTTTCACTCCCACTGATGTCACCATTCTCAATGAACCTAGCATTTCCAGATTCAACAATTCTTGTACTATGATTAGGACAATAAAATTTATACCCTTTGGATTTCTCTGCATAACCAATGAAATAACCACTGGTCGTTCTTGAATCCAATTTCCTTTCATGTGGATTGTAAATTCTTACTTCTGCTTGACAACCCCAAACATGCAGGTGTCGTAAACTAGGTTTCCTTCCCGTCCACAGTTCAAATGGAGTCTTTGGAACTGCCTTACTAGGAACCCTATTTAATAAGTACATAGAAGTCTTTAAAGCATACATCCACAAAGACAAGGGTAAAGATGAATGACTCATCATACTCCTAACCATTTCCATTAAAGTACGGTTACGCCTTTCTGCTACACCATTTTGTTGTGGTGTACCTGGCATTGTGTATTGAGCACAAATGCCATGTCTTTCAAGGAATTTAGCAAATGGACCTGGACATTGTCCCGATTCATCATACTTTCCATAATATTCACCGCCTCTATCAGATCTTACTATTTTCACTTTTCTATCTAATTGCCTCTCAACCTCTTTAATATACACTTCAAGTGCATTCACTGATTGAGACTTATCATGCAATAGATAAATATAACCATAACGTGAAAAATCATCAATAAAGGTTATGAAATAGCTTTCCTTACCAAAAGATGGAACATCAAAAGGACCACATATGTCAGTATGTATAATTTCAAGAAGCTCTGTGCTTCTTGTGGCACCTTTCTTAGTGTGCTTTGTTTGTTTACCTTTAATATAATCAATACACACTCCAAGGTCAGTAAAATCCAAATTTGGAAGAATTTCATTCTTCACTAATCTTTGCATTCTTTCTTTGGATATATGACCCAACCGTTTATCCCACAAGTAAGCAGAATTTTCATTAACCAAACTTCGTTTAGTGCCAACTTTATGATGCAGGGTCATTAATGTCTCAACAAAAGTATTATCAAGTCTAAATTTGTAAAGACCATCACATAAAGTTCCAGTTCCAATAAGAGTATCACTCTTAAATAGACTGAAAGATTTAGATCCAAACTTACAATAAAATCCCGCCACATCAAGTCTTGGCAAAGAAACTAAATTGCGAGAAAATGTAGGTACATAAAGGGTTCGAAACAAATCCAAATAATGCCCAGTATCTAAGATCAAACGATAAGTGCCAATGCCTTCAACTGAAGCTTTGTCTCTGTTCCCCGTAATCACATAACTTTCATTTGGCTTTATAGTTTGGATCGTAAGAAATCCCTGCATCGTATTTGACACATGAGTGGTGGCACCAGAATCAATCCACCAAGTATTATAAGGAACTTCAGTAAAGTTTGATTCAAAACATACTAAAGCACAAGGCTTGCCTTTCTTTTCGAACCAAGCCTTACATTTCAGACAATCTTTCTTCAAGTGTCCAATTTTGTTGCAAAAGTGACACTTAATAAGATTGTGTTCCTATGGGTTTGGCCATTTCGGAGCTCCTCGGGTACTGTACACGAATGCTCTCAATCCGGGCGATTCTGGCACTGTTCCTGCGCAGTTGCTGCTCCTGATTCCGGCTGATCTAGCCGGTGGTTTGGCCCGAAATTTGGTGTCAAGAGGCGCCTTCCTACGTACTTTCAACCCTTCGGATCAGTTTCCTGGTACGCTTCCTTTCTGCTTGCTGGATTGAAAGCGATGGATTAGGGTTCTGGGTTGTCTGTTGTCTGCTGTGCAATTCTGCTGAGATGGAAGTTGATTCGGTGAAGAACCGATCGAATAAGGAGGGAACGAGCATTCGGTCCTCCCCTCCACCTAAAACGGATCGCACCCCATCGGTTGGTCCTGTGGTGAACGATGGAAACCGAAACGCTCGTCCTGTTCCTCCTGGTCCTGCTAACTCGCGAATCCCTCGTTCGTTTGTGAGAGGAAGGTCGAGCAACAGAGGTCGATCTAAGGCTAACAGAGCTACCTCTAGGGGCGTCTCAAGGAATTCTGGTGTCCGTTCCTGGGCTGCTGTAGTTAGTGCAGCTAATAAAGGTTATGACCTTGAGTACTCCTGCCCAGAAATCGTTGATGGGAGACCGATTGTTCACATGGATGAATCGGACGTTCAGGCAGCTGACCCCAAATTGTTTGACTGCCTTGTCGGGTATTTTATCGGGAAAAAATTACCTTTTAAGGTGTGGAGGAGTCCCTCAAGAGGGCATGGGGCCATGCATTACTGGAAGTTCTGTCCAATGGCAGAGGAGTCTACCTCCTTCGCATTGCTGACAAGGACTTTAGAAGGAAAATTCTGGAAGGTGGTCACATAACAGTTGCCAGGATTCCGTTTATCTTGCAGCAATGGGAGCCGGGTGCGGAACTTAGGAAGGATGTCCACAAATCGGTCCCGGTCTGGGTGAGATTGAGAAACCTTCCTATTGCTTATTGGTCATCCTAAGCAATTGGGAAAGTGGCGAGCACAATCGGGAAGCCTTTGTATGTAGATCAGAGGACAGAGAACATGTCCATATTCGCATTTGCGCGGGTTTGTGTAGAAATCTCTGCAACACAACCTTTCCATGAATCCATAGACATCTCTACGAAGGGGAAGATTGACGTAGTTGATGTGGAATACGAATGGATGCCTTATGTTTGTCTCAAATGTGGTGTATTCGGTCACACCTGTAAGGATACTGTTCCTGCTGCTGATGAAGATAGGGATCGAGTAGTGGCAGAACCTGCTACTGCAGATACCGCTGAAGGGGTGCATCAATCTTCTGCAGTGATTGCGAAGGGCAAAGGAGTAGTTCTTATACCAGCATCCTCATTACATGAAGAAGCTCCTAATCTTCCCCCAGCGATCTGCCCTGCTGCTAAATCGACAGAGTTGGTGTATGTGGAAAGTTATATGCAATGTGGTGAGACGAGTGCTCCAAAAGTAGGCCCATCCCGTCCAGCCCAGATTATGGCAGATGGCCACTCGGGAGCTGAGTCCTCTGATCCTGAAGATATGGAATGGAAGCGAGTCAAGCGCAGAAATAAGAAGAAGAAAAGTAAGCAAGCCAAAAGAGAAGCAGATGCAGCGGAAGTTGCAAAAAAGGCTGCTAATGAGAGGGCATCTTTTGGGCTCTCACTTCTTACGGAGGAAGGACAAGCCCTAAAGCGTGACTCTAATTCTAATGTGGAAATCCCAAGGACCACGCACCAAGCCATTCAACGTCCGTCTTCATCTGAATCACCTACTGTAGATTCCTCACTGGTCGTAGAGGAGAGTTCCGAAGATAATTGTAACTTGAATGCCATTGGGGAGGCTTCTGGTGAGGATACGCCCATGGAGAAATCTGGAGTTAAAAAGCCGCCCATCAAACGAAGGGCCAATCTTCAGGACAAGTTCTTCCAGCTGTTGGAAGAGAACCCGCTTCCTGAGGGGCCCAAAAAAACAGCCACGGCTGCTAAGACCTCCAAAAGGAGGTAAGTCGCCTTACGATATATATATATTTTTTGAATGTTTTTTGGATTCTGGAACATCAGAGGTATTCTTGATCCTTTAAGGCGAGCCGAACTTAGGCGTTTCATTTCTATAAATAAGCTTTGCCTAGTCGGTGTGCTCGAGACTAAAGTTCCAGAAGAGCATTTTGATTCAATCTCTTCCAATTTGGTTAGGGGGTGGAAGTGGATTGCTAATTACAATTGCTCCCCCCGTGGGAGGATTTGGGTCGGGTGGAACCCTGACCTTATTTTGTTTACCCCTATTTCTATCTCTGACCAAGCTATTCATGGTTCTGTTACTTCCATCACTTCTGGCTTCTCGTGTTCTGTTTCTACCGTGTATGGAGAACACACTTTTGTCCGTCGTAGACCACTATGGGTGGAGCTCCAGCACCACAGTCAGATGTTTCTGGATGTTCCTTGGATTGTTGCGGGTGACTTCAATGCGATAAAGGATCCGTCTGACCGTTTGGGTGGTACTACTAATTGGATTCCTTGTTTTGATGAATTTGCCCAATGTTTGGAGCAAACGGATTTGGTGGATCTAAGATATGTGGGCCTTCGATTCTCTTGGTCTACATCAGCTGGAAATTTGAAAAAGCTAAGAAAGATTGATCGTGCCCTTGTCAATAATGAGTGGAACCTCCGATTCTCTTATTCGGAGGCGTCGTTCCTAACTCCGGGCATTTCGGATCATTCGCCAATTATGGTCAAGGTACTACAGCCGCCCCGTAGAGGAAAACCTTTCAAGTATTTTGATTATTGGGAGCGACACCCGGACTTTAAAACCATCGTTCAACAAACCTGGAATACTCCGGTCTCTGGAGTGCCAATGTTCCAGCTGGTTTCCAAGCTTAAAATTCTCAAGTCTCGCCTCAGGACTCTTAATCAGGAGTCATTCTCCGACATCTCGTGCAGGACAATGCAGGCGAGAGAGGCCTTATCGGTTCTTCATGCTCAGCTTCAAGCGGATCCCTCCAACCTGCAGCTTATCGATAGAGAGAGATCGAGCAGGCAAGAGTTCATTGAATTAAGAAAGCAAGAGGAGTCTTTTTACCGTCAAAAATCGAGGATTACCTGGCTTAAAGAGGGAGACAAAAACACTAAATTTTTTCACCATTCAGTGAAAAGGAGGGAGCTGTTAAACAGGATCCTCACGGTCAAAGACCCCGCTGGATTCCTCATTACAGACCCAATGCAGGTTCCTCAGATATTCATTAACTACTTTTCTTCCTTATTGGCTCCAAATGAGAATGTTTCTAAGCCGACCATTCAAGAACTTAGAGCGGTTATCCGTCGCCCTCTGAATGACGACCAAGTCCGTGCCCTAAGTGATCCTATCTCGGATGCTGTCATTAAAGATACGGTTTTCTCTCTAGCGAAGGGTAAGGCCCCTGGACCGGATGGGTTCTCTGCTGAATTCTTCAAATCTAATTGGGAAATTGTTGGACCGTTAGTGGTGTTGGCTGTTCGGGATTTCTTTCAGACTGGAAAACTTCTGAAACAGGTAAATACCACTATCCTAGCTCTCATTCCCAAGGTTCCGAATGCTATGTCTGTTTCAGACTTTAGACCGATTGCTTGCTGTAACACTATTTATAAAGTGATTACAAAGATTCTAGCGAATCGTATAGCGATGGTCTTAAATGACCTAGTCAGCCAGTCACAAAATGCTTTTGTGAAAGGGAGAAGGATTAGAGATAACATTCTCCTCGTCCAAGAATTGTTTGCTGGCTTCCATCTTCGCCCTTATTTGCCTAAGTGTGCAGTCAAGGTTGATTTTCACAAAGCGTATGACACTGTGGATTGGGATTTTATGGAAAAGGTTCTGATAGCATTTCGATTTCCTCAATGTTTTGTTCGGTTGGTTATGGCCTGTGTGCGTACACCTTTCTTCTCCATATCTATCAACGGTGATTTGCACGGTTTTTTTCCGGGAGGGCGCGGCCTCAGGCAAGGGGACCCTATGTCCCCCTATCTTTTTACCTTGGTCATGGAAATATTCTCTGGTATCCTCGCGTCTCGTACGACTAATCCTGAATTTAAGTATTATTGGAGGTGCAAATCAGTGCATCTTAATCACTTGTTCTTCGCCGATGACGTGTTCCTATTTTCTCAAGCGGACTGGTCGTCGGTGATCATGCTCAAGAGAGGACTTGATGTTTTCTCAACTTGGAGTGGTCTGTTCCCTAACAAGAGTAAAAGCGAGATCTTCATTTCGGGTGGTGACCTCTCCATTCGGAATAAAATTCTATGGGCATTCGGATTTCAAGAGGGGAAATTACCTGTTCGGTACTTGGGTGTTCCCATTATTTCTTCCAGATTGACTAAAGCTGATTGCGTTGTGCTGATAGATCGCATTACATCTAGAATTCAATCTTGGGCACATCGGTTCCTTTCCTTTGCAGGTAGACTTCAGCTGGTGCGCTCAGTTCTTCACTCTATCCAAGCCTTTTGGACGAGTGTGTTTACCCTTCCTTCTTCGGTCCTAACCAGTGTTGAACGAATAATGAGGCAATTCCTATGGAAAGGAACGGCCCTCGGAAGTGGTGGAGCTAAGGTGGCTTGGGAAGAAGTGTGTAGGCCAAAATCAGAAGGGGGCCTCGGAATTCGGAGTCTTAAAGACTGCAATAGAGCTTCTATGCTTAAGTTTATATGGATCCTCTTTGCCGACAGGGAATCTTTGTGGTGTCGCTGGATCCATTCGGTTTTCTTACCTGGAAAGAATTTCTGGAGTGCATCAAAGCCGGGTATGTGCTCTTGGTCTTGGAAAAAGATTCTTCAACTAAGAGATCAATTTCGTTCGTCCTTTAAATGGAAAATTGGGAATGGGTTCTCGGTGTCCGTATGGCATGATCATTGGTTACCTTGCGGACCACTTGATGTCTTTGTGCCTTCATCCTTTGCTCGTAACCTCCATGTTCCTGAGTATGCTGTGGTTGCTGACGTATTCACGCCTATTGGTCTTCCGATAAGAGAATTCCTTCATAGATGGGGTATAACTTTGCCGGCTTTGTCCGAATGCAATGATCGGTTTATCTGGTGTGAGCATTCGTCTGGAATCTTTTCGGTTTCTTCCGCTTGGAATCTTATCAGAGCTAAGAAACCTATTGTTCAGTGGGCTCACCTTATCTGGTCCAAAGACATAACACCTCGCCATCAATTTATCCTTTGGCTTATTGCAAAAAAGCGACTTCCTACACAGGTTATGCTCCTTTCCTATGGACGAATTGACCATTGTGTCTGTGCCTTTTGTAGCGAGATTCCTGATTCGATAGATCACCTGTACTTCGGGTGTCGCACCTCGGCTTCCTTGGCCTTTTTTTGGGCCGCCAGGTGTAACCTACCTTGGAGAAACAGATCTTGGGATGAGGTACTCGCCTGGGCCAAGAAATTTCTTGCTGGTAAGAGCTTTTATCATAAAATAGCTCGGTTCTCCTTCGGCGCGCTATGCTACCTGATATGGAAAAAGAGGAACGATATGATCTTCCGTGGTGAATCGCTGGTGCTCCCGGCTCTCAAGAACCATCTAATTAAGATGGTGAAGGACAAAGTAATCACCTTCAAGAATGTCCAGCCTTCTCCGAGGAACTTGCGACTCCAAAGGGGATGGGGTTTTGATCCGGCTGTCTTCTCCACTGAATCGGATATCCCTGCTACTTTTTGCTGATTTTGTTTGTTTTCCGTTCTTAGCCTTCTAGGTTGTTCGGTGGAGGTTTGGTGGCCTGGTGGCCTTTCTTTTCTTTTTTAGCCTTCTGTTGTTCGACGGATCCCCTTCACTTTGTCGGTTCTTGTTCAAAGTGAGGGTTCGGATCCGGTTCTTTGTATTTGTCCAAGCTCTTAATATACTTACTTTTACCAAAAAAAAAAAAAAAAGATTGTGTTCCTTCTTGTGGATTTAAGAAGCCTTTGAAGAGTCATTCAGGATGTGTAGTCCTTTCTTCTTGCTCCTTCCACCTTTCCTCTTAAAATTCTTTCGAACTCCTTGATGACTTGAGAGATGAACAGAATGAGCCTTTTGATTCTTTATCCTTGTTTCCTCTTGAACTAGCATACTGGCCAATTCGTTTACATTCCACTTATCCTTTATAGTGTTGTAATTCATTTGAAATGGCCCATATTGCTCATGAGGTAAGGAATTAAGTATAAATTGTACTAAAAAGTACTCATCCACATTCATTCCCAAAGTCCTTAACTTTGCTGCTAAATTGGTCATTTCAAGTATATGCTCATGCATAGTACGCGAACCATCATATTTCATGGTGGTCAGTGTGCTCATCAGTGTACCAGCAAGTGACTTATCAGCAGTTTGAGAACACTCTTCCACAAATTTCATAAATTCCTTAGCATTGTTAGTCTTGGGAAGAGAAGTCTTTAAGTTGTTTGCAACTGTCATCCGCATGAACATTAAGCTCAGTCTGTTCGATCTTTCCCAAGCTTTATGGAAAGATTTTTCATCATTGCTACTTTCATCAGTAATAGTAGCTGGTTTCTCAGCTTGAAGTGCTAAATCAAGATCCAAGACACCTAAGTGAAATTGGACTTGTTCACTCAAATCAGGAAAATTTATCCCATTGAATAATGGAACAGATGAGGCGTGCGAATGGAGTGAAACAGGTACAGATACTGCAAATGTGCAAGAAAATACTCATACATTAATGCTTTGAGAATATCACCTAATCAGATTCAAACTAAACTACATATGCACATCATAGTTCTCCTTTGGGCGATCCTATGATATACAAATATATATAAACCATAATGATGCTAATAACTTTTATTTGATAATTGTAAATATATCTTATTAAAATTTATTTGTTATCTTTGGATATACAAACAAATTAACAAATCATATTAATTATCAACCATCATGTTCATGAATTATAAGAAAATAATTAACCTTTGGGTTAATCCCTAAGTTCTTATAATAAATGAACTTCAATATACCCATAAGTCCAAAACATATCAATTTCATACATAGCATCAATTAATCATGGGTAATTGAATAAAATAATTTACAATATTAAAAAATTCAAAAGACTTCAAGGTTCGACCACTTTGGTGACTAACAAACCTTTCATAATATGAATTTTTAATATTGTAAAATACAAATATTTACCAAATTGCACACAAGGACAAAAAAAACTTAATCAAAGCATAAGGGTAAAATTGTAAAATCCTAATTCCATAAGGGCAGAATCATAAAGTTATAATCCAGGGGCAAAATGGTAAATAATCAGCAATGGCAGAACTGTAATTATTAATTAAACAACGGCAGATCGGTAAATATATTGCGAGAAGGACAAAATTGGAATTTTAAAAAATGGCTAGGGGTAAAAACGTAAATAAGGCCGCGCGGGGACGTCAGGTGCGTGCCTCGCACGCGCGCGTCCAACGCGCGGGCACGTGCGTTGCACGCGCCTACAACCGCGCGGGAAGCCCCGCACGCGTGGATCCCACGCGCGCAGCGCTTGCGCGCGCGTGAAGGCGCGTGGCGCGTGGGTTCCACGCGCCTGCAACCGCAGCGCGAGCGTGGAGCCCACGCGCCTTCTTCCTTGCGCACAGACGCGATTCTTCGCCGTTTTTCCGCTGTTCCGCTGCGGTTTCGCCGGCCGTTTATTCTCCGGCAGCCCATCCCAGACACAAATAATTAATGGGTTTTGAAGAGCATGCCGGCACGACCACATGGGTCCAAGTTTCGGAGAAAATGACCAAAATTTGGCCCCAAATCAAACCAAAGTTTCCCCAAAACGCAAACCTTCCACCACCGCCGCTTCCGCCGCTCGATTAGCCTTCGGCGAACACCGATATGCCGGAAAACTCATGGCTAATGTTCCTCATGGCAGTGCGACGGTTTGGGTCCGAAATCAAGCGGTGGGTCGCCGGATTTTACCCGGAACCGGCGAGTTTCTTCCTTGCCCTCAAAATTCCGAATTCCTCCATTTTTGTCATTAAAATTCCAGATTACTCCATTTTTGTCCTTTTCCACTCGTGCACAGTAACTTTTCTTCACAATTTTCGTCCATGAAGAACGTCCATCATTCGGATTTTCTTTAACAGAAACTTCCAAAACATTTCAACAACAACAAATGCTACGAACAGGATCATTCAACAAATCATCATACATAAACTATAATATTTCTTTAAACGGAAAAATCATGAGATCATAAACCAAACGCTCTGATACCAACTGTTAGAATAAAATTCATATAATACTTTGATGCGGAAATTCAAAGTAAAACAAGGATCTTTGATCTTCATGATTCTCACAAATAGATGAAGACATACCTTTATCCATAGTGCTACGCTTGAACTTGATCCAAAAGAAGAAATCCGATTTCTCTCCCTTAACCCACTAAACCTTAATGTATTCAATTGATGGAGGAGAGAATACGTTCTTTCTGTTTTGTTGTTCGTATGTGGGTGGAGAGAGGACCGGACTCTATTTATACGTTCGTTGAAAAGGTGCCTTCCATCAAAGCGATATACCCTTTGGTTTTATTAGAGTCGTACCTTCTCATAACCAATATTATTTATAGCATTTCAATCATTATTAAACCATATAATAAATCACATAATATGGGCCACAATAATTCTTACAGTCGACACCGAGGCTAGGGCTATTAAGAAGGGGGTGAGCATGAGCTTCAAATGGATGGAGGAAGACGAGGGTATTGTGGGATTTGGGTGTTTTTCCCGATCAAGAGCAGAAGAAGTAGCTGAAGAAGGAAAAATGAAGGAGGAGGATGAGCGCTTTAAGAGAGGCGGCGGCGACCCAGGGAACCGTGGGTTGTTTTGCCATTTTAAGGTTTTGAGGGCGTGGATAAGCAAAGTGGAGGCATGGAAATAGCGGCTTCCGTTGATATTTGCTTAGAGTCGCAGTACATTCATGTCGAGATAGTTTTCATATGAACAGAGACATAAGATGAAAAACAGAGCATGTGAACCCCCTAATGACGTTCATTAGGGGGTTACAGACAAAGAAAATGATTTTGCAGATAAGCGGTGTGGTAGCAATACGACAATTACGTTCATATCAGTACCAGTTGGGGAAAGGTTACAGACAAATGAAATTCACATAGAACGTACTTCACCACACCGAAAGCCACAAACTAGCGCCAGTCACTAATAATGCTTTAACTCGCGATAAACACGGAGGGGATTACCAGCATTAGGACGCAGGCAACAGAAATCGGCCAAGGCAAGCCACTAAGAAGAACGCACATCAGGAGACCACATTCGACGCATCCAAGAGCAACAGCTATCCCCGCAAAGGCAAGTCGGAAATTTAGATCATCATCTTGCCTTCCCATTCCGAGCATAGATCTTCTCCGGATGGTTTTAATAGTTGTGCAGATAAGCAAGATGCGTGGTGCTCTAGAATTATTGGCCAAACCTATGGAGCTTTCCCTCTCGTCGATAAGTCGACGCAAGTCCTGCGCAAGCGAATCAAGACCTTCGTTGATTTGAGCTACGTGCTCTAAAGCATTTCTTGAAATAAAAATCAGCAAATTGCTTGTTAGTCAACCGAATCTCATATTAGTGCAAAGATCAAGAATAAGCATATGAATGGATTAACAGACAAAAGGATACAGGTGGTTTTTACTAGTTTCATGGTTTCAGAATGCAACATTGAAAAGGAAGAGTCAAAGCGGAGTGTGGATGGTTTCTGAACAAAACTTACTGGAGGAGGTTGGACAAAAGAGATGTTGTGGTGCTTACCTCCAAGCACCGTGATCGACTGAGTAGTGGTTTGCCATTGATCTCCAAACAATGCGTAATTAGTTTACTTCTACAACATGTCTTATGGACGATGCCAAGATCTTGTTCTGGTAATGATAATGAGGGAGGTCTCCAAGTCAAAAAACAGACTGATCGTGCAACTTGTCGCTAGTGAACTAGGCATTGACGATTTTTTTATTTTTATTTTTTGGTCGTAGACGAGTTTTGACCCCACTCCATGTGCGTCGTTATGAAGCAAAGCCAAAGGGGCCTGAGGAGGGAGAAAATAACTACCAGGTCAGCGTCCTACGTGGCGCGCGTGAGCTGAAGTGGCTCCATTGAAATGTTGACACATGGCCTTGAACTTGAACTGGTTATAAGATGAAAAAGTTTAAAAATTGAGCCTTTTTTTTTTCTCTTTTGACACGATAATAAATGCCCAATTCCCGCTTAAAATTTATCTCTCATATTTTCAATTTTTAAGGCTTTTTACGTTCTTTCTCAAGCTCCATTCATTTCACGGAAAATGTTTTTCGGGAAAACGTTTTCCGGATTTTCTGACGTTCGTTTCACAGAAAATGAATTCCCGGAACAAAATGTTTTCTACGTCTTAGTAGTCCAACCCCGTATTTGTGGGCATACTTCGATATCAGCTTCCTCTGGAAAACCAAACAAGAACTTAGGAGTTTCACAAAGAAAGTGGAATGTTCTTATAAGTGGTCCAACTAATGTCATTTGAGATCAACCGAATGATAGAACTTAGTGGATAGGGCAACTATTCTCCTTATTAATCTTAATAAAAAAATTTCCAATAAAGTTACAACTGCATGCACACTTGACAATGAGCTCAAACAATTTCCAATCAACTTCGAAGGTAAAAAGACTAGTTTTAGATGCACTAATTTTGGATGGTGTTGAAAAATTCAATTTCATCTATTAGTATATGTTCAAAGCATGCCTCACAGATACAATAGATATTTGGCTCCCCACCATTATGCAAATAACACAAACATATTTAGCCTATTCGATAGACCATAGTCATTGTAGAATTTTTTTTTTTTCCTTGGGTATCCCTAGATAAAAAAGACTAGCCATCGAAGTAAAATCTACAAACAAATTAGTTCCAGTCTTCCAGATGAAAAAACTATATATGAGGAGACTCTAGAGCAAGACTATGAACCTAGTCAATACTTCACATATATAATGAGTTGTTTCCAGATCATAAATGCATAAAACATGCCAGCAGATCATCCTCTACCAGGAAAATGCCTCAAAGTCATATGAAGGGCGAAAATTGAGTAGCCATGTCCACACCTTTGCATATACAAGAGAAACAACAGTGTTAGAAAGATGAATAAGCAATGATCTAGGCAAAGACAGTTTACATATTTGCAAGGGATGCAGAGTTTCTTGAGCTTAAGTGTACGGGAAACAAGTAAACTATTGAAGTTGCCAATCTCAGAGTCGAGCTTGGCAACATGGGCTTCGACCCTCCACCAATACCCTGCAAAAACTCCGATATCCCAACCTTCACTGCACAAAACAATGCAGGAAAAGACATATCATTAGGCCTGCAACTCGTGGTTGAATCGGCATGATTATGAACTTTTGCTTTGACCAAATGAAGATTTCTAGAGCACCGGTTGCCATTGACTCCAAACCTATAGAACCACTCGTCTTGAAGACTAAAAACTAATTGCATCAGAATCAACTCTTGAAGGCACTGTAAACAGCATGGTAACAATACATGGCACAACCACCCCTATTCATCACCCAAAACACATTTCTCCTGTTACTGTGATTAAGCTCATTTACCCATTATCACAAACAGACCCATCATAAGTTACTTAGCTCCAAACACGATATAATTCAAAAACTCATCTCAAAGCACATATTTCTCTACCACATTTAGCTAATTGGCACAGAGCAAAAACAGACATTTTGCTCTCCAAATGCTTCTCTCGGTAGCTCCATGCAGTACTAGAATTACGCAGCCAGTAAAACCCGAAATTTAACCTACCCGCATACTGAGCGGATTTGGAGAAGAATCTGGAAAATGCAGGATCGAACGAATCCGATTGAGCTTACAAAGGTAAAGCATCTTGAGCTTCCGTAGGTTTGAAAATAAGGGGTTTTTGAACTCGAAATCAAAACCGGGCGAAGGAGAGCGAAAAGAAAACAAGAGTGTTTGTATAGTTTCAAAAGAAATGAACTTCAATAGAGAATATGGTAATAAAAGAACAAGAGCATTTTGAGCTCAACAACGGCAGAGGAGCTTTTCAAGTGGTAGTGTTGAAACAGGGATATAGATTAAACAAGAAGAAATGTCGCCAAGAAAAAGCAAAAATAAAAACAAAAAATGGAGAAGATTCTTCTTCGTCGCTTGATTTCCCAAAACCCAGGTGAGAGAGAATAGTGAAGTGCGCGCAAGGTTTAACTTGAGCTTGTTGGGGCTTTGAGTGGAGGCGGAGGCGGCGGCGGGGCTCTTGAGGGAGGTGATGTGCTAGAGGTATATTTGAGCAGCAGCTGTGACCGACGAGACTTTTAGGGGGCAGAGGGGGAGGCGGAGGCAAAGGCAAAAGCAGAGGGGGTGGCTGGACACACTGGAGATAGAAAGAAGCTTGTTCTTCTACAAGAGAGAACCAAAAATGCCCTAAAAATTGAAAAGAGGAGGGAGAAATTTTTAAGTGGGAGTTTGAGCATTTATTGTCATGTCCTTTCTCTCCCAACCGGTAAAGAAAAGAGAGAAAAAAAAAAAAAGAGCCAACTATTTGACTTTTTCATCTTTTTGCCGGTCCAAATCTAAGGCCACGGGTCGACCTTTCAATGGAGCCACTTCAGCTCACGCGCGCCACGTAGGACGCTGACCTGATGATTAGCAACCATGACTGAGGAGGAGAAGATAGCTAATGATGCTTTCAAGTAGATTATCTGTGAATTCTTATGGGGACTGGGTTTCTATATGTTGCATTTTTAATTTAACTGTAGAGGGCTTTGTTTACCTGCCTGATGCTGATGTTCCCGCTTACATCCAAGAGCAACACAATTGAGAGCGTACGAAATTTGGAGCCTCATAAATAGGATGTACTATTTTAGGAAAGGAACTCAAAATCGCATGAATTTGCTTGTAGTCCACCAACTTACTAAAGGAGGCTGCACTACACTACTGAAGAGATGTTGCGGTTGACCATCAATTCTTACCTCCGACCATCGTGATCGGCTGAATTAATGTTTCCCGTTGAACTCCGAGCTTTTCGTGATTGATCTCTTCCTTTCTTCTCTGAAATGCCACATGATGCGAGCCTTTCGATTTGGCAAATATAATCGCCTCCTTTTGCAAAAGACCTTCGGCAGTCAATGTTCTCTCGAATGACCACTTTTTTTTTTTTTTTGCTAGCAAAGGTCTTAAGATGGCCTCAAGATGGCCTCAAATGACCTATCCTTTGCGCTAAAAAAAGGTCTTAAGATGTCTCAAATGACCCGTTTCTTTTTAGCTGAAAAAGGTCTTGAGATGGGGTCAACCTTTTATCGCTAGAATGATTTCTTAAAGATGTCTCAAATGAATTGACCTCCTGCGCTTGACCAGTACAATATCAATTAGCTATCAACGCCTGACTCTAACGGGAAAAGAGGCCGAGGTGCGCACGCATCTTACATCCACTTCATCCTCTGTTTCCAGCTTCACCTTCATTCCACTGATATTTCTCCAAACTGATATTTCTCCTTTTTAACTTTAGAATTTTGTTTTTCAATTGCGTAGCCCTTCCTTGGGCAAAAAAGAAAAAATATATGCGTTCTTCAATTATGCATGGGAATGGTTGTTTTCATCCGGTGTGCTAATGTAATTTAGGGCTCCTCTTTAATTTGTGGAGGGTGGTGATTCCCATGTTACAGTTCCCAATTGATCATCTTCTCACTCTTTATGGCTTTAAGTAAGGACTTACTCCTTCAAATGTAAATTCAACATCTTTTGTTTTCATACTAAGTTAAAGTTTAGCGGGCAACGTTTCAAAAGCTTAAATTTCATGTGATGGCATTAAGCTTAAAATCCTCAACTTTGAGTTTAACAAATCTGTCACAAACTTCTTCTTCATTTTTTTTTTGGTAAAAAAAAAATTCAAAATTTGCTTTGAGGGTTAAAAGCATGTTTGGTAACGATTATATTTCTATGAATAATTTTTTATTAGAAATGATTTTTTCTAATTTTGTTCATGAAATGATTTCTAAGCAAAATAATGTGTTTGGTAACTGTACAAAATGTCTATTTTCGAGATAAAAATGTAGTTGGTAAGATTCTTAATTTTTTTGTTTATTTTAATTTTTAATACATTTATTATATTTTTCTCTTTTTCTTTTTTTCTTTTATCTTCTTCTTCCTTCTTTTTTTTTCGGTTGGGAGAGGTCTAGCGAGCTCGCCGAAGCCTCACTAGGCCAGGGTGAGGGTCGGCGAGCTGGCTGGAGGCTCACCTGGCCACTGCGAGTCTCAGCCTTGCCAGATCTGGGTGAGGCCAAGCCTTGCCATTGCTCCTTGTCGTCGACCCTCGTTGGCCGATCGCTAGCCATGACCGAGATTGACGATCGGCCAAAAGAAAGAAAAAGAAAAGAAAAGAGAAGAAAAAAGAAAAAAATTGACTTGATTCTAGAAATTGTTTCGAAAACAAGAAACAATTTTTTTTTCTACTTCTTGATTCTATTCCAAAGTTATTTCTGGGAACAAAAATTTTATTAAAAGGATTTTCGTTCTTTTTTTGTTCTCCGAAATAAAATAATAGAATTACTTATTCCGAGGATAGTTACCAAACATGGCGTAATTGTCCATCCATTTATTTTGTTAAAATTGCTTTTTTCTCATTTGACTTTTCGTCTCCCCTCACTTTCTCCCAAACTCCCACTTTGTCAGTAGCGGGGTCTCTCTCTCTCTCTCTCTCCTCTACAACAACCGGATCCGCATCGTTGGCGGCGGCGACCGATCCTCCGGCAAGTCGAGCATCCTCGAGTACCTCGGCAGAATCGACCCGTCGCGGGGGCAGGGAATTTGCACACGAATCCCTCTCATAATGTGACTTCAAGACAACCCTCATGTGGATCGCCCTGAGCTCTCTCTCGAGATCAAAGGCAAAGATGTCCCCACCGACGAGGGCCACATCTCCGAGGCCACTGATGCCGCCACCAGCGAGATCGCGGTCCGACGAGAATGAGACCGGGCATGGACTTTCCGATCCGGCTATATGCGCTGCTCTCCCACAGCGACTGGGAATGTAGCGAGGCAATGTCGGCCGTCGCAGATCCGACGGCAGGGAGTCGCCAAATCTCTTGACGGTAAGCGAGGTGTTGAAAGTACTTCCTCGACCTGGGCGACAAACCCATTGGCGAAGACCGTCAGGGCGTTGACACCACGAGATGGCGCGAGTCGGGTTGAAGCACTCGGGCAAGCGCGGCAAGGGCGGAAGGAGGTGACGGAGTTGGGGACGAAGAGGAAGGTGTCGTCCGACGTGGCGGAGGAGGCCCATCAAGAACTAGCGGGGAATGGAACCACCACCACCGCCACCACTCAACGTCGGGGGCGAGGGTGCGGCGGATGGAGTCGCAGTCGTGGAATTGAAGGGCCTCGTACTGGGTGCGGACCACCGTCCGATTCGTAGGCTCATGCTCCTCCAGATTTTAGAAGAAATTAGCCTCCTTTCTTTTTTTCTTTTTCGAAGATTGTACTTCTTTTTTCAGAGATGTAAGGAGTTATGTTAGACTTTACAAAGATACTCCAAGGGGTGAAGTTGCTAACTAACATCTAATGAATGCAACAAACCAAGCGATGGGCAGCTCAGAGAAATCTCGGATTTTGACATTTGCTTAGAGGCACAGTTTTTCACTTTCACGTCGAGAGAGTTTTCATATGACCAGATTCATAAGAAGAAAATCGGAGGAGAAGTAAAAGAAAGAGATTTTGCAGCGGAAGGTTACAGAACACGTAGATAAGCGATGTGGGAATTTTTGAGGTACAAAATTTATTCAAGGTTACAGAACATACAACATGACGTCCATAGCAGGACCTGCAATGGAAGGTTACAGAAATAAAATTCGCACAAAACACACGTCACCACATCGAAAGCTGGAAACTAGCGCCCATTCGCTAACAATCTTTTAATTCGCGATGGACGCAAATGGGATTACCAATATTTAATCGGCCAAGACAAGTCACCAAGTAGGACGTACGTAAGAAGACCACATCCGATGCATCCAAGAGCGGCAATGAACATAGTAGACACAAATCGAAGTCTTGGATCTAAATCTTGCCCTCTCATCTCGAAGATGAATTTTTGCCTGATTATTTTAATTGACCTACATAAAAGTAGGATGCCTTGTGCACTGGAAATGTTGGCCGGACCTATAGAATTGCGCCTCTCCTTGATGCGCCAATGCAAGGCCCACGCAAGCAAATTGAGACCTTCATTAGTTTGAGCCACGTGCTATGTTGCATGCTTTAACATTGTCAAGTTACTTATTAGACAACCATCTTTCACAAAACCGCAAACAATATGGATAAAAAATAACCATATTCATAAATCAACAAACAAAAAAATATAAGCGATTTGAATTGGTTTCATGGTTTCAGTATGAAACCAGCATATTGGAGGAGGTTGGACTACAGAGATGTTGTGGTCCTTACCTCGAAACACCTTGATTGGCTGAGTTGTTGTTCCCCATTGATCTCCAAGCAATGCATGATCACTGTCTTGTTTACTCCCACAACTTGTCTTCCAGGCGATAGAAAGATCCTGATATATATGGACCGAGGGGTTTCATTATGAAAGTAGACGGTCCGATTCCCCTCCGTCTACTTTCTCCGAGTTTCATCATGAAAGTAGACGAAGTCCGAATCCGCTCCCTCCGTCTACTTTCATAATGAAAATGATACCCCTCGGACTATTGTCATTTTCATATTGTCATATGTGGATATTTAATTAGACCCAACGCCTATTTCTTTACTTTGCCTTCGCATCATTATCCGGTAGCATTTTCAATTTACCACTTGATTGGACATATATATCAATTAGCACTCAACGCTTAACCTCGAAAAAAAAAAAAACATTTGCTGATCTAATTTAATGTTCCTCTTCAATTTAAGGAGGATGGTGATTCAAAAGTTATGATTTTTATTATTTGTTGATTTGTGAGAGTTGAAATTTGAAATGTGATGTGCATCGGGTTTGGTTTAACTCAGGAATCGAACCGAAATAGCTTGGACTGACCAAAAAGGTTAGTTCTAGGGGGAATCGATTCAATTTCCCATTTCGTGAACCATGAAGCAACCTAGGACCATATCAATTCCCGATTTCAAAGCTGGAACCGCTAATTCTATTCAAAAACCAGTTCAAGCAGTTCGATTTCTACATTGAATTGGATTTCAAGTATACTTTAACAAAAAAAAGATCTTTTGAAATCACAAAAAATCGAACCATCTTTTCAACACGAAGAAAAATGATATTTGTAAGAATTTGATCTTTTACACACAAAAAAAAAAAGTGGGTCAATTCCCTCAGTAGATGAATCCTTAATCATTATGTATTTCGCGTTGAATTCTTTGATACAAATTAATGTGCAGCATTTGACTACTGAAGCGGGATGGCAGATTCTATCTTTTCCGGCCTCTAGGACACATTCATATGTGGTTCTGTTAATTTTAAATGGATGAGGGACTCTGTAGGATGTTCTATGTTCGATGTAGGATCCATCTTAAAATGATTCACCACTTTTTCTTGTGGCACTTACCGATCTTTTTTGCTTGGTTTTCACAAGAAAAGTGAACTAATGGAAGGGAATGTAATTACAAAAGGAAATCGTTTATATATTTCTTAAAGGGGCTCGCTAGACCACCAGCAAAGGCGGGGATAATGTTCATAGGAAAGATTACCAAAAGAGTCCTAGACTTGTTGCATTCATTCTCAATTATGCCAATTTAGTTCTAAGCCTTTTGATGAGTTGTCAATTTAGTCATTCCGGTCAATTTTGGCCGAAAACCACTAATGTAGCAGTCTAGTCAACATTGGCTATCTTATGTAGCATGACTGATACTGATGTGGATAAATTTGAATTTTTATTATAATTTTCTAATTTTTTTATAAAATTTTTGAAATTGTTTCCTTTTTGTTTTCTTTGTCTTTTCTTTCCTTCTTCCTCTAGTTGGTAGCCAGGACTTGGTGATGGCCAATGAGATCAACCTCAGCGACCTCTGGCAAAGCTCGCCCTCAACAGCCTTTGGACAACGCAAGCCTTGCCGCTCCTGGCAAGGCTCGACCCTCACCAAATCTGACAAGGCCTGGCTGATGAGGTCAAAAGGGAAGAAAGAAAAAAACATAAAAATTTGTTCACGTCAGCACTGACTATATCACGTAAGATGGCCAACAATGACTAGACTGTCGCAACAATGGTTTCTAGCCAAAATTAATCAGACGGACTAAATTGGCAATCTTTAAAAAGTTTAAGACTAAATTGACAACTCATTAAAATGTTTAGGACTAAATTAGCATAACTAAAAGATTTAACATTTAAGATTAAATTCCCAAATTGTCAAAAGGTTTGTAATTAAATTAGCATAAGTACAATAGGTTTAGGGCTTTTTGACTAATTTTCCCAACTTTTCATACATATATTTGAGTTTAGAATTAATGTTGGTACTGCAATTGCTAAAGGGAATAATCCTAGTTTTTTATTTTTACCGCATGTATTTTATTCTCGTGTAATATTTGGAACATTGCTTTAAGATTTTAAACAATTACTCTGTGTTTTGGGAGTAACTTACCACACTGACCTCTGAATTCATCACTATAAATAAATATATATATATATATATAAACCTTAAGTATTGTGTGAATGAACTTTATTATTGTTATTTTTTTTGGTCAAAGTGAAAGCTTTATTGAATGTCCATTTACGGCCCTATAGACGAGTTGGGCTCTAAGAATAATACAAGCAAATTAAAGACGTTGAATCGATCATGGTTTTCGATTTTACCAAATAAGATGTAATCAATATTTACTCTGATGAAATAAAAGAATCCATATTTAAATTCCCCCCAATTTTTTTTTTTTGTGAGGGCCAAGTAACTTTTAATGTTTTTAAGAGATGTTAAGAAATGATTTTTTTTTAATAGGGTCTTATACCACATCGAGCCCTTAACTCTATTCTTTTTTAGGACCCTCTGATCAAGAGACGTCCGCGTGCACATGTACGGTTCTGATTGAATCTCCACGCTATACTAATGGAGATTCAATGGAAACAATTTGTCTGTTATTGTCAGGTTATGAAGAGAAATAAATAACAAGCACATGAGGCCCCTGCCGTTCGGTCATGCACTAGGTATGACCGTTTGAGTACCTTGTGATATTAATATTAATGCATGACAAGTAATTATGGTAAACCAATCTCATAAGCACAACGATAGTGATGAATTCGGAGCTTTGTTAATGAATTAAGCTTGTACTTGTCGAGTTTGCTTTACTTGTGTAATATGGTTGAACAAGTTACTTAGAATTTGCGAGTTGTCCAATTAGATACTTTAAATTAGGTTTTGTTGTATAGAGAACCAGACCTAGCAAATGCACGGAGGACCAAACCTCACCATCGGAAGGGCACACATGCAAACCAAAATTCATAGAAAATATACATTGCCATGAGGACCAGACCCTAGCAAACAACATACCATCAACCACATCGAAAGCCGAAAAATATTGCCCTTTGCTAATTAATCCTTTGTTTCAGGATGAATTCAAATGGGATGACCAAAATCGGAATAAATGCAACAAAAATGTTCCAAGTTATGTTGATAAGCAGAACGCACATTTGGAGACTCCATGAGATGCATCCAAGGGTAACAGAGTTGAGAGCATAATGAAGTCAAAACGTCAAGCCCATGTCTTGCCTTCTCATCTTGAAGATTAATTTGTGCTTGACTATCTACATCGCTATGCAAATAAGCATATTGCCACATTCACCGATAATATTGGCTCGACCTATAGAACCATCCCTATTGAGTTGACGTAAGGTCTCGTCGGCATTCACTTTTATGCCACGCCCGCGGTTGGGTTTTTTATTATGCTTCATGATAACCCCCTTAGTGGAGTTTTACCGCACTGACGCACTCCAGTTTCATTGAGTTTTATGGCCCGGAGTTTTATTATTCAACCTGGCCGGCTGCCCAGGTCCAGCAATAAGGTTAAGAATCTTTTTCAAGGTCTTAACCCTGCCTTTACGGAAGACAGACACGCAGGGATTCCCACCTCAGGGCGGGTCCCTACGCCTATTTCTTTTAAGCAGTTTAAAGATTTGCTCCGGTCTAGACCCTCGACATATTCATGTGCAGAAAAGGCCACTATAAAAAATGTAGCGTAGGCAGCGCGACAGCTCCTCTTTTGCAAAACTCAAATGACCACGCTACACTTGACAAATGTATATCCATTAGCCCCCAACCCCATTACCCCGACGAGAAAAGTGACAAGCCAGAGATGCACTTCCATTCTCCGTTTCCACCTTCATTATACCGATAACTACCTCTTTGAATTTGGAATCTTCGTTGGCAAGAAATAACTGCGTTGTTCTTCAATTACGCATGGGAATGGCTGTTTTATCTGGTGTGCTACTGTAATTTGATGGTTCATCTTAAGCTCGCGGTGACAGAGTAAAACAGAGCCAGTCGGAAATCAGAAATCACCACAAACCCAGAAGAAGAAGAAGAAGATGGAAAAGGAGAAGAAAGCCACGGTCGAATTCTTCTACCTTTCTGACACCGTTGCCTCGGCAGTGGAAGACCTCATTTCCCAGACCAACGGCCTCCCCGTCCTCGAGCAAATCGCCGCGATCAACGGCTCCTCCTTCACGACCGACGACTCCCTCTTGCCCCCCGACCTCGAGTTCCCGTTTCCGCAAGCTCAAATCCTTCCCTCTCTCCAAACCCCAAACCACGCTGCTGAATTCGAGCAATCGCAAGACGAAGTTGGCCCCATGAAAGGCGGCTGCTTCTGGCGCTCGCCGAAGAAGCCAGACACCATGGCTAGGGCTATTAAGAAGGGGACAAGCATGAGCTTCAAATGGACGGAGGAAGACGAGGGAATTGTCGGATTTGGGGGGTTTTCTCCGATCAAGAGCAGAAGAAGTAGATGAAGAAGGCAAAATATAAGAAGGATGATGAGCGCTTCAAGAAAAGGCTGGGGCGACCGGGAAACACCATGGATTGGTTTGCCATTTTAAGGTTTGAGGGCGTGGATAAGCAAGAGGAGGCGTGGAAATAGCGGCGGCTCCCTTTGATATTTGCTTAGAGTCGGAGTTTTTCATATTCGTGTCGTATATATAAGACCAGAGACATGAGATGAAAAACAGAGAAGCAGAAAAAGAAAACAATTTTGCAGTGGAGGTTACAGAACATGCTAAACCCCCAGATAAGCCGCGCGGTTATAATACCACAGGAGGGCCATGTCAGGGCAAATGAAATTCATATACAACACAAATCACCGCTACATTGAAAGCCGGAAACTTGTGTCCTTCGCTGATAATCCTTTAACTCGCGATGAACACAAACGGGACTACCAGCATTAGGACGCAGGCAACAGAAATCAGCCGAGGCAGGCCACCAAGCAGAACGCACAACAGGAGACCATATTCAACGCATCCAAAAGCAACAGCGATCCCGGCAAAGGCAAGTTGGAAACTTGGATCTAACATCTTGCCTTCCCATTCTGAAGATTAATCTTTGCCGGATGATTTTAATCGCTTCGCAGATAAGCAAGATGCGTGGTGCTCTGGAAATGTTGGCCGGACCTGTAGAGCTATGCCTCTCCCTAATGAGTTGACGCAAGGCTTGTTCAAGGGAATCAAGACCTTCGTTGATTTGAGCTACGTGCTCTAACGCATTCTTTGGAATAAAAATCAGCAAATTGCTTGTTAGACAATCATCTTTCATAGAAGCACAAATAATAAGGATCGAGAAGAAGCATTTTGATAGATTAACAGACAAGAATTTGTACTGGTTTCATGGTTTCAATATGCAACATTGAAGAGGACAAGTTCACCTAATCTAAGCGGAGTGTAGATGGTTTCCAAACAAAACAGCACGAATTTACTCAGGAGTCTTCCAACTTGTTGAAGGACGTTGGACTACAATGATGTTGTAGTGCTTACCTCCAAATGCTAGCTGAGAGGTGGTTTCCCATTGATTTCCGAGCAATGAGTGGCTACTTCTTCTCTACTTCTACAACATGTCCTATAAACGATGCGAAGATTTTGTATTCATAAATGAGGATGAATAGGAGGGAGCATCCTTCAGTCATTAGAGGATGACAATGACACTTGAGGATGCACGCTTAAAGCAAATAAAGCAAATGCATATAATAAGTAAATAGTCATTAGACTTGGGGAATGCTTCCTCTTTTTGACACCTGGAGGATTGCCCCCTCAAAAGTGCATATAATATTATATCTATATATATATATATATATATATATATATATATATATATATATATATATCTATATATAGTCATTAGACTTGAGGATGCACTCTTAAAGCAAATGTAAAGCAAATGTGCATATAATATGGCCCCGTTTGGTTGGACTTTCCCAGGGGGCTTTGGGCCCCGAAAGCCTATTGGGGAAAATTTTATGTATTTAGTCATCACATATATCTTCCTCCTTTTGACACGCTAGGGAGGGCTATTTGATACCAAATCCCGAGGGCTGCATATATCTATATTTTGCCTTCGCAGCCTCATCTAGTAGACATTTCTGCATGGTACACAACAAATTTCATCAAGACAGAAAATTTCGATTTGCCTCGCTTAACCTCAATGAAAGAATGTTCCTCTTTGATTTTTTTTTTTTAATTTCCTAGAGTCAAGATTTGAATTATAATTTGCATTGGATTCTATTAAATCTAGTAATCAAACCGAATCGGCTTGAACTAACAAATTCAAGGTTAGTTCTTAGAAGAACTAATTTGATTTCTTGTTTCATGAACCTCAACACGGCCTAGGATTGAATCAGTTCCCTATTCCAAGGTCACAACTGCAACTTCTATTCAAGAACTGGTTCAACCAGTCCAATTCCCGAATTGAATCGGTTTCCAATTCTTCCTCTTTTTTTAATAGAAAAATTCCTTTGAAATCATAGAGAATTGTACCATATTTTCAACATGAAGAAAACATCATGTTATTTTTAAAAATTTAATTGTTTACACAAAATAAAGTATAAAAAAGAAAAGTGGGCTGATTCTCGAGTTGATGCATCCTTAATCACTATGTATTTGGTGTTGAAATCTTTGATACGAATTGCTGTGTATTAGGATGATGGATTCTATCTTTTCTAGCCTCTCGGACACATTCATTTTTGGTTCTCTTACTTAGAAATGGATGAGGGACTCAATAGGATGTTCTCATGTTCAATCCACGATTTATCTCAAAATGGTTCATCACTTTTTCCTGTGGTGATGCTTACCAACCTTTTTTGCTGAGTTTTCACAAGAAAAGTGAATTAATGTTAGGAAATGTATAATCCACGTCGAAAGCTGGGTACCATCGCCATTCGCTAATTAATCCTTGATTTGCAATGAACTCGAATAGGATAACCAAAATCATGATGCACGCAATGAAAATGGACCAAGGCATGTCACCAAGCAGAACACACATTTGAAGATTACACGAGACACATCCAAGAGACACCGAGATGAGAGCATACGGAAGTTGGAATTTTAGAGGTAGGACATTCTTTGTCAGGAATGGAACTCAAAACTGCATGAATTTGCTCGCAATCTGCCAACTCAGTTTGGACTACACCGCTGAAGAGATGTTGCGGTTCGCCATCGATTCTTACCTCCGATTACCGTCATCGGCTGACTACTTGTTTCCAATGGAGTCCCGAGCTTTGTGTGATTAATCTCTTTGTCCTCTGAAATGACACTTGATGCGGGCCTTCGATTTGGCAAATATAATTGGTTCCTTTTGCAAAAGACCGGATGGCAAAGGGTAAATTTCTTTTTGTTTTTTTGGGTCAGAGAGCTGGGTAAATTTCAGTCTCCTTTTGCAAAAGACCTCCTGCAGCCAAGTTTGTCTCAAATGACCTCTATTTTTTTTTTTTTGTTAGCAAAGGTCTTAAGATGGTCTCAAATGACCTATTTCTTTCCGCTTTAAGATGTCTCAAATGACCCTTTTCTTGCTAGAATGATGTCTTAAGATTCTCAAATTAAATGACCTCCAACACTTGACAAATATAATATCAATTAGGCTAACTCTAACGGGAAAAGTGGCCGAGGTGCGCACCCATCTTACATCCACTTCATTCTGTTTCCAGCTTCACCTTCACTCCACTGATATTTCTCCTTTTTAACTTCAGAATTTTGTTTCTCAAGTGCGTTGCTCTTCCTTGACCACCGCACCCCCCAAAAAAAAAAAAAAAGTGCGTTCTTCAATTTTGGATGGTTGTTTCATCCGGCATCCGGTGTGCTAATGTAATTTAGGGTTCCACTTTAGTTGGCGGAGGGTGGTGATCCCATTTTACGGTTCTCAATTGATTTTCATTCCACTGATACTTTACCTTTTTAACTTTATATATATATATATATATATATATATACACACACACAATTGTGTCGCTCTTTCTTGGGCAAAGAAAAAAAAAATTATATATTACCTTCATTCTCCGTTTGTCAATTGTGTCGCTCATCCACTTCATTCTCTGTTTCCAGATTCACCTTCATTCCACTGATATATTACCTTTTTAACTTTAGAATTTTGTTTTTCAATTGCATTGCTCTTTCTTGGACTAATATATATATATATATATATATATATATATATATATATATATATAATTCTCATTCTTCAATTATGCATGGGATTGGTTCTTCGCGAGGTGATTCCCATGTTACGGTTCCCAGTTGATCATCTTCTCACCCTTTGTGGCTTTAAGTAAGGACTTACTCCTTGAAATGTAAATTCAACATCTTTTGTTCTCATACCAAGTTAAAGTTTAGCGGGCAACGTTTCAAAAGCTTAAATTTCATATGAAGACACTTGACTTAATTAGCCCCCAATGCTTTACCCGACGAGAAAAGCGACCGGCCAGAGATGCACGCGCATATCACGTGCGCTTACGTTCTCCGTTTCGACCTTTAATCTACTGGTACCTCGCCCTTCTTGAATTTGAAATTTTGTTCTTCAGGCGCGTTGCTCTTCGTTGGCAAGAAAAAAATTGCGTTATTCTTCAATTACGCATGGGAATGGTAGTTTTATCTGGCGTGCCACTGTAATTTGATGGTTCCTCTTAAGCTCGCGGTTGAGTAAAATTCTATCCCCACCGCTCGCAGCGGTAACAGAGTAAAACAGAGCCAGTGGGAAATCAGAAATCACCACAAACCCAGAAGAAGAAGAAGATGAAGAAGCAGAAGAAACCCACGGCCGAAATCTTCTACCTTTTTCACGCCGATGACTCGGCAGTGGAAGACCTCATTTCCCTGACCCAAGGACCTCTACGTTCTCGAGAAAATCGCCGCGATCAACAGCTCCTCCTTCACCGCCGACGACTCCTTCTTGGCCCCCAACCTCGACTTCCCGTTTTCCACGAGCTCAAATCCTTCCCTCTCTCCAAACCCCAAACCACGCTCCTGAATTCGAGCTATCGCAAGACGAAGACGCCATAGCCGTCGCCCCCTTGAAAGGCGGCCGCTTCTGGTGCTCGCCGAAGAAGCCGACCCTGAGGCTATTGCTATTAAGTAGGGGGTGAGCATGAGCTTCAAATGGATGGAGGAAGACGAGGGTATTGTGGGATTTGGGTGTTTTACACGATCAAGAGCAGAAGAAGTTGCTGAAGAAGGCAAAATGAAGGAGCATGATGAGCGCTTTAAGAGAGGCGGCGGCGACCCAGGGAACCGTGGGTTGTTTTGCCATTTTAAGGTTTTGAGGGCGTGGATAAGCAAAGTCGAGGCATGGAAATAGCGGCTTCCGTTGATATTTGCTTAGAGACGCAATTTATATGAACAGAGACATGAGACGAAAATCAGAGAAGCAGGAAAAGAAAACGATTTTGCAGTGGGAGGTTACAGAACATGTTAAACCCCTAGAGAAGCGGCGTGGTAATAATACAACAGGACGTCCTTATCAGTACCTGCTGGGGGAGGTTACAGACAAATGAAATTCATATAAAACGCACAACACCACATAGAAAGCCAGAAAATAGTGCCCAGTTGCTAATAATCCTTTAATTCGCGATGAACATGAACGGGACTACCAGCATTAGGATGCAGGCAACAAATGTCGGCCAAGGCAAGTCGCCAAGCAGAACACACGCCAGAAGACCACATTCGACACATCCAAGAGCAACAGCGACCACAGCATAGGCAAGTCGGAAACCTAGGCCAACATCTTGCCTTCCGCTCCTAAAGATTAATTTTTGCCGGATGATTTTAATCACTGCGCAGATAAGCAAGATGCCTGCTGCATTGGGAATGTTGGCTGAACCTATAGTGGTGTGCCTCTCTCTAATGAGCTGATGCAAGGTTTGCTCAAGCGAATCAAGACCTTCGTTGATTTGAGCTACATGCTGTGCTACAAGCCTTAAGGTCACCAAAAGTGACATGTTAGATAACTACCTTTCCCATAAGTGCAAACAATAAGAATCAAGAAGAAGTATATTGATAGATCAATAGAGAAAAAAATACAAGCGATTTCTATTGGTTTCATGGTTTTGGTATGTAACATAAAAAATGACGGGATCATATGATCTAAGTAGGAGTGCATATGGTTTCCAAACAAAGCAGCATGAATTTACTCAAGTCCCCCAACTTGTAGAAGGAGGTTGAACTACAGAGATGTTGAGGTGCTTGCCTTTGAACAACTTGATCGACTGAGTTGTTGTTCTCCATTGATCTTCAAGCAATGTGTGGTTACTTTCTTCTTTCACTTCTAAAACATCCTGTTTTATAAATGATGCCAAGACCTTGCATTGGCGCACCTTGTCTGCTCATTTAAGATGTTGCATTGGATTTGACTTGGAACCTGACTCCTTTCTAAACGATGCCGAGATGTTGCATTGGTGCACATTGTCTGCTTAGTTGACTTGGCCTCACTCCTTTTGATGGAGACACATTTGCAATTTGCCCATGTGACTTGGAACCTCACTCCTTTTGATGGAGACACAAAATAAAATAAGAAAATGGTGGCTGCTGCCTTGCTGGATTTGGGTCCAACGCCCTCGCGTGGATCTTAGCAAAGGCACAGAGGCCCTCACCTATGGTTGGTGAGGGCCGTGACACCCTTGCCCAAATTGGGCAAATGTCGTTGGTCTAGAGTTGTAAAAATTTTAAAAAAATAACAAAGAAAGAAAAGAAAAGAAGAAAAATGAAAAAATATTAAAAAATTGTAAGATTTGTCCATTTTAGTGTTAGTCATATCACGTAAGATGGTCACTGTTTATGTCAGTGATTTTTGACCAAAATTGACAAAATGTGCCATAATGGAAAATCGTCATATGTTTTAGGATTCAATAGATATAATTAAAAAATTTACAATTGAATTTGCATAAATACATTAAGTTTAAAACTTTTTTTTTAGTACTTTTTCCCTGGCATTATAACTAGAAGAGGAGAAAGAACGGTGTTTCTGTGGTTGTGCCTCTTTGTGCGTGTCAAACTTAAGACGGTGTTTGATATTTC
Source organism: Eucalyptus urophylla (assembly GCA_026873135.1). NCBI lineage: Eukaryota > Viridiplantae > Streptophyta > Magnoliopsida > Myrtales > Myrtaceae > Eucalyptus > Eucalyptus urophylla. Next base: position 51,241,360 of record CM049473.1, on the reverse strand, counting down.
TTTCAACTATCACATTTTTGAGAACATACTTTTTTCCAGAGAAGTAAGCAGTTAAGTTAGTCTTGGCAAAGATACCGTGAGGGGATGAGGTTGATAACTAACATCTAATGAACTGCATGAAACCAAGCGACCGGCAACAGAAAGAAAATCCGGATTCCCGATACGGAGGCCGTTATTCCACGCCTCCATTTGCTCATCCATGCCCTCAAAACCTTAAAAATCTGACTTAAACTTAGGGGCTAAGAGTCCAACCATTTATCCCGTCAAAATTTCTTTTTTCTCATTTGACTTTTCCTCACCCCTCTCTCTCTCTCTCTCTCTCTCTCTCTTCCCCCTACAACAACCGAATCCGCATCGTCGAGCATTGTCGGTGGCGGCCGCGACCGGTCTTCCGGCACGTCTAGCGTCCTTGAGCACCTCGCCGGAATCGACTTGTCGCGGGGGCAACGAATTTGCACGCGAATCCCTTTCATAGTGTGAATTGAAGACAACCCTCATGTGGATCGCCCCGAGCTCTCTCTCGAGATCAACGGCAAAGAAGTCCCCACCGACGAAGACCACATCTCAGAGGCCATTAATGCCGCCACCAACGAGATCGTGGTCTGGGCATGGACTTTCCGATCCGGCTACATGCGCTGCTCTCCCACAGCGGCCGGCAATGCATCGAGGCGATCTCGGCCGTCGCGAATCCGACGGCAGGGAGTCGCCGAATCGCGTGATGGTGAGGTGAGCAAGGTGTTGGAAGCGCTCCCTGAACCTGGACAACCAACCCATTGGCGGAGAACGTCCAGGCATTGACCCACGAGATGGAGCGGGCCAGGCCGAAGCACTCGGGCGACCACGGCGGGGCCCGAAGGAGGTGACGGAGTCTGGGACGAAGAGGAAGGTGTCGTCCGACGTGGCGGAGGAGGGCCATCAAGAACTAGGCCCCAATGCTTTACCCGACGAGAAAAGCGATCGGCCAGAGATGCACGCGCATATCACGTGCGCTTACATTCTCCGTTTCCACCTTTAACCTACTGGTCCCTCGCCCTTTTTGAATTTGGAATTTTGTTTTTCAGGTGCGTTGCTCTTCGTTGGCAAGAAAAAAATTGCGTTATTCCTCAATTACGCATGGGAAATGGTAGTTTTATCTGGCGTGCCACTGTAATTTGATGGTTCCTCTTAAGCTCGCGGTTACTTCTATCGCCACCGCTCGCAGCGGCAACAGAGTAAAACAGAGCCAGTCAGAAAGCAGAAATCACCACAAACCCAGAAGAAGAAGATGAAGAAGCAGAAGAAACCCACAGCCGAATTCTTCTGCCTTTCTCACGCCGATGACTCGGCGGTGGAAGACCTCATCTCCCTGACCCAAGGACCTCTACGTCCTCAAGAAAATCGCCGCGATCAACAGCTCCTCCATCACCGCCGACGACTCCTTCTTGCCCCCCAACCTCGAGTTCCCGTTTTCTACGAGCTCAAATCCTTCCCTCTCTCCAAACCCCAAACCACGCTCTTGAATTCGAGCTATCACAAGACGAAGACGCCATAGCCGTCGCCCCCACGAAAGGCGGCTGCTTCTGGTGCTCGCCATCAAGGTTTCGAGGGTGTGGGCAAGCAAGTGGAGGCCTGGAAATAGTGGCTCCCGTTGATATTTGCTAAGTCGCAGTTTTTCACATTCATGTCGAAACAGTTTTCATGTGAACAGAGACATAAGATGAAAAACAGAGCAGCAGGAAAAGAAAACGATTTTGCAGTGGAAGGGCACAGAACATGTAAACCCCTTAGATAAGCGGTGTGGTAATAATACAACAATGACGTTCGGATCAGTACCAGCGTGGGGAAGGTTACAGACAAACAAAATTCACACAAAACGCACATCACCACATCGAAAGCCAGAAACTAGCTAATAATCCTTTTAACTCAAATGAACACGAACGGGACTACCAGCATCAGGACACAGGCAACATAAAGCGGCCAAGGCAAGCCATTGAGCAGAACGCACATCAGGAGACCACATTCGACACATCCAAGAGCAACAGCAATCCCGGCAATGGCAAGTCGGAAACTTGGATCAACATCTTGCCTTCCCATTCCGAAGACTAATCTTTGCCGGATGATTTTAATGGCTGAACAGATAAGCACGATGCATGGTGCTATGGAATCGTTGGCCGGAACTATAAAGCTGTCCCTCTCCCTGATGAGGTGACGCAAGGCTTGCGCAAGCGAATCAAGATCTTCATTGATTTGAGCTACATGCTGTGCTGCATACCTTAACATCACCAAGCAACTTGTTAGACAACCGTCTTCCATAGAAAGATCGAGAATAAGCATATTGATAGATTAGCAGTCAAAAAAATATAGGCAATTTGAACTGGTTTCATGATTTCAGTATTAACGGACAAAAAACCATAGGTGATTTGAACATTTTTTAGTATGCAACATTGAAAAGGATGAGTTCACCTTATCTAAGTGGAATGCAGATGGTATTTGAACAAAATAGCATGAGTTTACTTAAGAGTCCTCCAACTTGTTGAAGGAGGTTGGACTGTGGAGATGTTGTGGTGCTTACCTTGGAACATTGCGATAGGTTGAATGGTGATTTCCCATTGATCTCTGAGCAATGGAGTTGGAAGGAAGAGCATGAGGGATTGGATTGGAGTTTGGACTAGAGTTTGTCATTATATAGGCAGAATGTGTGACAAAGTTGCAACCCAGGCACCAAAAGTAATTATTACTTTTGGTTTCGCAATGCACCCAGGCATTGCCAAACCAAAAAACCAAAAGCAATGCATTGCGAAACCACAAGTAATTATTACTTTTGGTTTCGCAATGCACCCAGGCATTGCCAAACCAAAAAACCAAAAGCAATGCATTGCGAATTTCGCAATGCACCCAGGCATTGCCAAACCAAAAAACCAAAAGCAATACAGTGCGAAACCAAAAGTAATGATTACTTTAGGTTTCGCAATGCCTGGGTTCAACGTTGTCATTGCTTTTGGTTTCGCAATGCCTGACAACTTTGCCATTGCGAAACCAAAAGTAAATCCCTGAGTACTTTTGGTTGCCTGGGATTTCGCAATGACAAAGTTGCGAAATCCTTGAGAACCAAAACTTTATTTTTGGTTCTAAGGGATTTCGCAAACTTTATAATTGCTAAACCCCCAGTTCTCCTTCTCCCGAGAACTTTTGGAAATGGTGCTCAGTGACATGATTACCATATGACAATGACAAGAGTCCATTCGCGTGTCTCATACAGTCTCCAATTTAATCCCTCATGCTCCTCCTTATCATCGTCACCCATATATATAATCAATTAGACCCAATGCCTCTTTCTTTAATTTGCCTTCGTATCATCCTCTGATAGACATTTTTGCATTGTAAACAACAAATTTCATAAAGATAGAGAAAGTTTCAATTTACTCATCGATGGCAAATATATATCAATTAGCCTCCAATGCTTAACTCCGATAAAAAAAAAATCATTCACTAATGTAATTTAATGTTCCTCTTTAGTTCAAAGATGATGATGATTCAAAAGTTATGGTTTTTATTATTTGTTGATTTTTGAGAATGGAGATTTGATTTGTGGTGTGCATTGGGTGTGCTTTTTAACCTAGGAATGGAATTGAATCAGCTTGAATCGACCGATGCAAGGTTAATTCTAGCATAGAACCAATTTAATTTTCTGTTCTGCGAACCTTGAACTAGCCTAGGACTGGATCGGTCCTTAATTCCAAGGCAAAAATGCCAATTCTATTTAAGAACCGATTATCGAATCGAATTGACTTGAATCGGTTGATTCAAGATTAGTTCTAGCATAAAACCGGTTCAATTTCTTGTTCCACGAACCTTGAAGTAGTCTAAGACTGGATCGGTCGCCGGTCCAATTCCAAGGTCGGAACATCGGTTCCATTCAATAACCGATTATCGAATCAAATCAATTTTCAAATCTTCTTTTGAAAAAGGAAAAAAAGGATCTTTTGAAATCATAAAGAATCAAACTGTATTTTCAATGTGAAAAACAAGTTTTTTACACAAAAAAAGTAAAAAGTGGGCTGATTAGATGCATCCCTCATTAATCATTATTTACTTGGCAGCCCTCCAAAGTTCCTTCTTCAGGAAAGGAACTCGAAACAGCATGAATTTGCTCGCGGTCCTCCACAGTTATTGAAAGAGGCTGGACTACAGAAGTGAAGTGATGTTGCAGTTCATGGTCATTCCTTACCTCCGATCACCTCGTTGTTTCCCATTAAACTTCGAGCTTCGTGTGATTAACCTCTTTACTTCCTCTTCTGAAACAATACTTGGTGCGAGCCTACATTTTGTCGATGGGAGGAAGGCAGAACTTTTATACCCCGCCCCCAGTGGAGTTTTATCGCACTGACGCTGTGACGACCCGAGCGGCGGTGCGCGGGGAGGAGGGATGGCGGTGCATCCGCGCCTCCGGTCCTCGGACGTGCGCAAGGGAAGGGGAAGGGATTCCTCTCCCTCTTGTCCCACATCGCTTAGGGAGGAGCTCCTGGAAGCCTTTATAAGGCTTGGGTGCCCCTTAAACTTGTGAGATGCGTTTTAAAACCGTGAGGACTCAGTGTCCAAAGCGGACAATATCACACAAGTGGGACCCGGATGTTACAAATGGTATCAGAGCTGACTCCCGACAGCGTGTGGGGCCACAGCGAGGACGCTGTGCTCCCAAGGGGGGTAGAGTGTGACGACCCGAGCGGCGGTGCGCGGGGAGGAGGAATGGCGGTGCGTCTGCGCCTCCGGTCCTCGGACGTGCGCAAGGGAAGGGGAAGGGATTCCTCTCCCTCTTGTCCCACATCGCTTAGGGAGGAGCTCCTGGAAGCCTTTATAAGGCTTGGGTGCCCTTTAAACTTGTGAGACGCGTTTTAAAACCGTGAGGACTCAGTGTCCAAAGTGGACAATATCACACAAGTGGGACCCGGGATGTTACAGACGCACTCCAGTTTCATCGAGTTTTATGGCACGGGGTTTTATTGCACTGACAAATATACCTTGCACTGGAGTTTTATTACACTTGACATATTCATATGCAGAAAATGCGACTACAAATGATGCAGCGTAGGAAGCGCGATGGCTCCTCTTTTGCAAAAGAGCCCCTGCATTTGAGTTTTGTCTCGAATGACCCCCTACACTTGACAGATACATATCAATTAGCCCCCAACGCTTAACCCCGACGAGAAAAGTGACCGGCCAGAAGCGCACGCGCATTTCACGTGCACTTACATTGTCCGTTTCCTCCTTCATTTTACTGATATCTCACCTTCTTTGAATTTGGAATTTTGTTTTTCAGCTGCGTTGCTCTCCGTTGGCAAGAAAAAAACTGCGTTTTTCTTCAATTACGCATGGGAATGAAAGTTTTATCTGATGTGATGCTACAATTCGATGGTTCCTCTTAAGCTCGCCATTGCGCATCTATCCTCACCGCTTGCAGTAAACAGAGTAAAACAGAGCTAGCGGGAAATCAGATATCACCACAAACCCAGAAGAACAAGAAGATGATGAAGAAGAAGAAGCCACGGCCGAATTCTTCAACCTTTCTGACACCGATGACTTGGCAGTGGAAGACCTCATTTGACCAAGGACCTGTACGTCCTCGAGCAAATCGCCATGATCGACGGCTCCTCCTTCACTGCCGACGACTCCCACTTGACCTTCGACCTTGAGTTCACATTTCTGCAAACTCAAATCCTTCACTCTCTCCAACCCCCAAGCCACGCTCCTGAATTCGAGCAATCGCAAGACGAAGTGGCCATAGCCGTCGTCCCCATGAAAGGTGGCGGCTTCTGGTGCTCGCCAAGAAGCTGACACCGAGGCAAGGGCTATTAAGAAGGGGGAAAATGTCACAAATGGTTCCTATACTATTACTCGATGTGCAATTTGGTCATTGAACTTTCGATCGGCTCAATTTGGTCCTTGAACTATTGATAAATATCCGATTTGGTTCCTGAGCTTTCGATCGACTCAATTTGGTCCCTGAACTATTTGATAAATGTCTGATTTAGTCCCTGAACTTTCAATCAGCTCAATTTGATCCCTGAACTATTAATAAATATTTGATTTAGTCTTTTGTTACTATTTTTCCTTTTTATTATTATTATTATTATTATTTTTTGCTTCTTCTCTCTTCCCTCCGCCGGCTCCGGTGGAGGGAAGCCAACCCCTCGCCAGACGCAAGCGAGGGCGGCCCTCGCCAACGTCGAGCGAGGCCGGCAAGGGGCTCCCTTGCCGGCTCCCTCGCTAGATCAGCGAGGGATCTAGCGAGGGAGCCCCTAGCCTGACGCTGGGCTGCGAGGGAGCCCCTCGCCGACGTTAGGCGAGGAGCACCCTGGCGTCGAGCGAGGGGCTCCCTCACCCGACGCCGGGGCCGGGGTGCTCCTCGCCCGACGCCAAGGAGGGGCTCCCTCGCCAAATCTACGAGGGAGCCGGCAAGGGAGCCCTCATCGGCGTCGGGCGAGGGGCCGGCTTCCCTCCGCCGGAGTCGGCGAAGGGAAGAGAGAAGAAGCAAAATAATAATAATAATAATAATAATAATAATAATAATAATAATAATAATAATAATAAAAAAAGGAAAACAGTAATGAATGACTAAATCAAACATTTATATAATTCAGGGACTAAATTGAGCCGATCGAAAGTTCAGGGACCAAATTAGACATTTATCAAATAGTCCAGAGACCAAATTGAGCCGATCGAAAGTTCATGGACCAAATCGGACATTTATCAATAGTTCAAGGACCAAATTGAGCCGATCGAAAGTTCATTGACCGAATTACATATTGAGCAATAGTACAGGGACCATTTGTGACATTTTCCCTTAAGAAGGGGATGAGCATGAGCTTCACATGGATGGAGGAAGACGAGGGAATCGTGGGCAGACGAAGTTGCTGAAGAAGCAAAATGAAGGAGGAGGATGAGCGCTTCAAGAAAGACTGCGGGACCGGGGGACCGTGGCTGTTTTGCCATTTTCAGGTTTTGAGGGCGTGGGTAAGCACGTGGAGGCGTGGAAATAGCCAATTCATAGCTCGGAGGGCAAGTACTCGAGAGGTGCCACAATAGATTTAAAAAAATAGTACTAGCTGCAAGAGGTTTAGAAACAAAGAATAATAGTTTGCGATTTGATAAAATGCATCTCGGTTCGTGTCGAGGAAAGTCTTTATGAGTCATGATTGTGGAGTATAAAGAGATATGGTCATATGCCTTTCATCAGCCCCAGATGGGGTTTTGTCTTGTAACATGTGGAAGGAAAGGAAAGGTTCTCCATAATTAGTACAATGTTGCAATATTAATGATTTAGCAATTTAAATCAACGTGAAATCCTAAGAGAAGTAAACGAAGAGCGGTAAAGGACGCAAGAGATTTACATGATTCGATTTGAGTGTTTGTACCTACTCCATAAAAAGAGCCAATAATAAATAAATCAACTATCATCGAAGAGTCAAAGTTACAATTATTTAGGCGCTCAAATCTAAATTAAGCCCTGGTATTTATGAATAAATAATTAAATTTGAATGAAAAGCTCACAGCTTACATGTCCAAACTCAAGACAAAATTTGATGAAGAGACCAAATCTATTCTTGTATATTTACGAAGAGACCATACCCAATCAATAAATCTCGATAAAACTTTGACTTAGAGATTATTTTTGGAAAACAAAACAGATTCAAATAAAGTGCTTACCATTTTTTGAGCAAATCAAAATATTACAATGGGTCGGGTTCCATTCACAGTTTAAACTCGAGACAAAATTTGATACTATAGTGGACATCATAAGAAGTCGTTTATTATCAATGTGCATTCATGATAATTAATGCCTTGAGCTCTACTCGGGCGAAGTGGGAGAATATTGGAAAAAATACCAAATTAATGGAAAAATCTTGGAAAGGTTCGCTAAATCGTGCATCAATAAGATTAAACATTAAGTGGCCTGATTATTATGAAAATAATAGCTACATTAATGCGGAAAATTAAGAAGAAATTAAACCGGTCCTCATTCTTCCTATTGACATGAGTGCAACATCTAAGCCATGAGATTAAAAATTGGGATTAGAGAGAGAAATCGGTTCTCTTGCAAATTTAACAATGATGTCATCCTCCACTAATTCATGTATTTCTTTATTTTCCTGTGACGCTTTTCATGACAATATTTAGTCTCCGAGATCTGAAAATGTAGAATGATGATATGTTGAAAAAATAATTTTAACATGATGAGATATCCAATTATAATTGTTGCAAAAATGAGTACATAAATTGTATATTCGTATATTTTTTTTATTATATATATTGTTACTACTAGCTAGGTGCCAACAAAAAATTGGACCCATTAACCTCACGGTTTGCTCTTGGACTTGCACTGAGCTATGGAACATGGTCATATGCTTGCAGATATTTTTTATTACTTGGTTTTCAATTCCAAGTTGAAGCTTATTAATGAAATGAAATCACATAGTATTATTCTCAATTAAAGCACATTATCTCTTTAAACTTCACACATTTCTTTTGGCTATTCAGACAAAAGGGCAAGCATACTTAACCACTTAATGGTAGAAGTATCAAGGGGTAGGTCAGGTAAAAACACTTGTTGAAACCTAAATTTTGACGACTCGTTTAATCATTTATTAATTATGTGAAAAGTTATGGATTAATTTTTGACCTCTGAACAAAATAAATTTCAATTAATATGCGTGTCATGTAGATTTTAGAAGCATTTCCATTAATAGCAATAGAATTTATAATTAAAAAATGAAAAATTAAATTAAAAGAATTAAAAGATTAGTCGTTAAAAATAATTTTAAAAGAAAGAAGAAAGAAGAAAGAAGAGTTTACCTTTTACCAAAAAAAAAAAAAAAAAAATGAAGAAGAAGAAGAAGAAAGAAGAGGTGGAGTCGAGCCAGGTAGACCCGGTCCCCTATTTCTTTCATTACTTTTCTCGGATGGACTCGGCCCACCGTCTTTTTTCTCTTCCTTTTCTCCCAGTGGGCCGGCCCATCTCCTTTATCATCCGTGATCCGCGGGTCGGGATCAGGCCGGCCGGCAGGCTGGCAATGGCAGAGGTCATGCGCGCTTGCTGGTTGTCCTTAATGGGGGAGATGGGGGAGAGGGGGGCTCGCTTCAACGGATTTTTTTTTTTTGGGGGAGAAACTTGAGATAGAGAGAGGGAGGAGAGAAACCGAGAGTAAGGAATTTGTCTCCCTTCGCCGGTGGTTCGTCTGAACCGTCTCGGCCTTCTGTGGAAGCCAACTCGGCCGTCCCCGTTCGTTGCAGCAAGCCCCCGAACCATGTAATCCCCGAAAATGTTCCGTTTCTCCCTCGCTTATTAAGTTCTAGAACGCGAGACCAAACCAACGAGATTTTGAGCAACCCATACAAAACCCAAACTAATGTGGGACTCTCTGTCTTCTTGGATAGATAATCGATCGTCTTTCATTTGGATAGTGAGTACTTTTTATAATCCCCTCCTTTGGTGATTGACCAAACAAAGAGGCCTCAAGAACGTAGAGGAGGTAGGATGGACAGTTGGTCAGATTGTTGCCAATAACGTTGATTTCGCACATCAACCGTTTGATAAAATGTATGAACGAAGCACCGAATTTGAGTTCATAAAAACGATGCTCACAATCTTTGTTTTGCGCTTGGTTTGTCCTAATATGGTTGCATTATCACTGAATCTTCGCTTCTCTTTGATTTTGTGGCATGTCGTTTGATGCCCGAGTCGGCTGTTGATGAACGTCTTCTCGTCGGGAAATCCACGCCCTCCGCCGGAGGAGCCCGCGGTTAGAGGCTGCCACAGTCCGCCTTTTCTTCTTGTCTCGGCGTGCATAAATGCGGTTGATCTGTTAGAATGGTTGTTGCCTCGAAATATATACGTTTGGTGTCATCGACGTCGCCGGCGACGTTTGGCGACGGCCAGAGTGATAACCTGCGGTGACGGACGGGTGAGGGTCGGTGAGGTTGCTTGTTGACGCCGGACCAGTTGAGATTCTGGCATCAGTTCGTGTTGTGAAGTGTCATTGAGTCCGTCCGTAAGGAAGCTTTGGTGATGGCGTGATCTCGGTGGAAAAAGACGTCGCGCAAAGAAGTGAACGTAGAAAAGGGGATTTTCAGTGAGGAAGAAGACCTCGTGCAGAGAAGATGAAATGTTAAAAGGGAAAAGATAAACATATAGAAAATAGAAAATAAAACATAAGAAATAGAAAAGGAAAAATGAAAGGAAAAGAAGAATGGAATACTAAAAGAATAGAAACGTGGTTTGGAAGTTTTGTGAACCTGGAGAAAGTGTGTGGGCTGATTTTGGTATTGGGCTTAGATCATTTAATGGGAAATCAAAAATTTGAGCTTGCTTTGTTGAAATAGCCCGAACCCATCAGTTTAGGGCTGCACTGGAACCGGGCCCGACCCCGGACCTCTGTGGTCCGGGTTAAGCCCATAGTCGGGCCGAATCCTTTGACCCGACTCGAGGCTTTGTTTTTTCAGAATTAAAAAAAATTCCAAAAAATAGAAATATTTAAAAAAACTAAAAAATTAGAAAAAAAATTTAGAAGATAGATTTTGACTAGTTTCATTAGATTTTTCATGTTAATTCTAATTTAGAACTAGTTTAACTATTAAAAAAAAATCTAAATATCCTTTCATAAAAATTGTACCCGAATTTAAACAAGCCTTTAAGGCTTTACAATAGAGGTTGTTTTGTGTTATTTTCTTTTTAGAGACTATGCTAGATAGTTGCTTGTGCATTTCAATTTGATTATACTTGATTAAGTGATTTTAATATATTGATTGTTATTTTCATTTTTAGAATGGTTAGGATAAATTTTAGAATTTTTGATAGGCTGCCCTGATACTTTTATTAGAAAATGGTTGAGTTTAGGTACCGAATGGGTTCTAGTTAAATAGCTAGGTTAATCAAATTCCCAATTCCGAAATCTCTAGTTGCGCATGCATCAAGACGATAATCTCATGTCTTGATTGGGGTTTCTAGCTAACCTCTCAACAATTGCTAATGGCGACTCCTTTTGAATACAAAAATTAAGAAAATCAATTTCATGCTAGGTATAGACTTAGGATAACCCACGCTTTATAAGTAGGTAACTCTAATCCTATTTCCCTCCCTTGTGAGGGGTAGGCTGCAAGAACACTGTTTTAAAATTTCAAGTTACCAAAATGACCTCTCAATTTATTGCTTTTAAAATTAAACATAAATTTATTAGTTGAACGAACCTCATTAAATGTCCATTCACAACCTTTTATTTAGTAACATATGTTAAGGGCTTATTTGGTAATGTGTCAAATAATGCTTATTTATATTCTTTTGTTTTCCAAAATAATAATAAAAAAAAGAACGGAAATCCGTTTGGTAACTTTTTTGTTTTTAAGAACAAATTTATTCCCGATAATAAATTTGGAGCAAAATCAAAAAGCCAAAAAAAAAAAAAAAAGAAGTTATTTCTTTGTTGCCAAGAGCAATTTTAGAACTAAGCCTTTTTCTCTCTTTCTCTTTTCCTTTCTTCTTTTCCTTTTCTTTTTCTTCTTCCTCTAGCTAGTCACCGGCCTAGGCGATGGCTGGCGACCTTGTCGGAGTCTCATCGAGGGCTAGCAAGGCTTCCCTAAGGCTGACAATTGACTAGAGGAAGAAGAAGTTTAAATGGAAAAAGGAAAAAAAAAGCGATAAAATTATTACTAAATTAAAAGAAATTCTAATTTACAAAAAAATAAAATAAAATTGAGGGTCATGCCATTTTATTTATTTATTTTGGGAATATAAATTTTGTGCAATTACCAAATACTTTAGAATGCTCAGAAACTCGTATAGGGAATAAAATAAAACAAAAACATTTTTAAATAGAAATTGTTTTGAGGAACATAATAGTACTAAACGCACCCCAGTCAGTAGCTACACAAAATTGGTGATGAAATAATAAAAGTATTTGTGTCGCTCTTGTACAAGTCTTACAAAAATGTATATCGGCAAACCACATTGATACCTCTGAAGTGGGAAAAAATTAATTCAAGTTGGGCCCTATAGTAAGTATAATGCAAGCAAATTAAAGACATTCGCTCAATCATAGTTTTTGATTTTTCAAAATAATTTCAAATTTCGAAAAAGCAATTGTTATTTACTCTGACAAAAGAAATGAATTTAAGGCCAACTTTCACATTGTATTACTCAACAATTTTTCCGGCGAAGTACCTTGATGATTAGTAATAAATGATCATCTTTCCAAAACAGGTCTTACAAATACATAGTACTTATTTCTATATTTGTCTTATCATTACATCAATTGAATTGGATTCCAATCATAAACGTTTGTGATATCAGCTAACGTGGTGCTATGAAGTAGATATTTTCTCAAAATAAAAGGTGGTGTCGCGACCAATTTTTCGGGTGTGAATCACCTGTAGGGTTTGGCTAATGGATTATTAAGCCTAGACCTAACTTGGGCTCTCCCAAGCCCATATCAATTCGCGACTTTAGGTTTGAGTTCTTAACATACAATTGATTTTTAACTAGAAGTCGCCACTAATCTATTTTTGGTGGGTCAATTAGAAACCCAAGTAAAGTAATTGGAGATTTACTTTACTCCTATGAACCAGAGATTTGGGTACGGGGACTTGGTTACGCTAGATTTCTCTAACGCCCTTTCGGTACCATTTCTTTTTATTTTGACAAAAAGGTTTTGCAAGCAGCTTGAATTGATTTTAAACTATTTCCCTAACATGTAAAGTGATCATACGGGTGTGCAAACCACCAATTTAACATCCAGATAAACAATAAATAAATTGCAAAAAACTTACCTCCAAGCAACGAAAGCATTTGCAATGTTAAATTAAAATCCACATCAACAACCCTAGATATGGTTTCTAATTAACATGCAATTTTTTATTTTCACTTAATTAATGAAAATCATGCAATATGCAATGCAATATTAACTAAATGACCTAATTCTAATGACATGTAATTTCTAATTAAATGGGCCTAGCAAAAATACTAAATGACATACATCTCAATGAATCTAACCCTAATGACATGCATATGGCATTTTTTCTTTTTCCTAAAATAATGCATTTTATCCTAAACAATAAAACTAATTAACCTATGACTTTTTTTGTATTTTTCATGAAATTTGAAATTAGGTGAAATGTGAAAATTACCTAATTAGATTAAGATCCTAATTAATTTATATTAGGAATTAGGTTGAGCCAAATCCTAATTTAAACTAAAATATTATCTTAACCTAAATATCCTAAAATGCAATCTATTTGATAAATACCTAAACCTACAATAAATTAAGAAAAACATCATCTAAAATTAAACTAAATGCAATTTCACCCTAATATGCAATGTCGTGCAAAAAATGCCCTAATTTTACATGACATATGCATAATGACTTTTTTTGTGTTTTTCCTTTTTTTCCTTTTTTTTTTAAATTTCGAAATTAATAATTGCCAAATAATTAAACATGCAATTTAGACTAGTGAAGCAGAAATCTAACATCCTAATTTTTTTGTATTTTCCATTTTTTCAAAAATTCGAAATAAATAAATTTCCTATTCTAGACATGCAAAATAATCTAAAACAAGTAACATCCTAACATGCATCTAATCTAACTCAAATATTTTTTCTTTTACGGGAGCAAACAAATAAAGCATCAAGAAAGCACGGCACCAAATCAAGCAAGATATCATCCATGTCCATTTAATTTTGGGAAATAAATTGACGAATCGTATCTCGTGCATAAGATTGGATTGGCCAATTTTTATATAAAATCACGAATCATATCTCTAGCGTGAGATCGGATTGGCGATTTTTCCGTACGATTGTGGGTCGTATTTCGAGCATGAAATCGGACCGTCAATCATATGTACATTGCGAAATTAGGAAGATTTCCCAATTTGAAAGACTATTCGGGGAACATAGGACAAGATAACATCATTCAGGGGTTAATCAAGAATGCAATACCTCAATTGAGCAAACGAAATATTCGAGAATTAATTTAGATCGGAATTTTACCTACCTTGATTGTTGTTTCCTAGTTTGGACGGGTGTCAGATCGTAGGAGTCATGATCAACTTTGCTTGAAGTAGCTAGCTCACGATAACGTTTTGAGAATCGCTTGCGGCACTCGACGTGGAAAGGGCTCTTGGCTCAGTGAGGGCTGCGTTGATTTTGTCAGACACAACCGAAAGTCTTCAAGTGGACTTTCCTGTTTGCAAGACGTCCCCTCTTCGGATTGCCTTACTATATTTTAATGTAACCTCCACTAGAGCTTTTTTTTTTACCACCATTTGAAGTTCTCCTCCTAACAAGTTTTCTGGTGCAAGGTCACGGTGGTGAGGAGTGCCACGACCGCAAGAACATGCGAGACTTCCCCGATGGATTGAATTGGAACGTTTGGAAAAAACTGCAAAAGAAATTCAGCAAGCACAGCAAGGCGATTGATATGGCTCGGGGTTGCCGTTATTGGCCAGTGTGGACAAAACGGATGATGGCGGAGCAATCGAGTCGGAATATCGATAGCGCTCGAGTGCAGGACACCCGAGCTTTGCTAGAAGTGATGTCGGACTTGCTGAAGCTAGGTTACGGGAGCAGGAACGGTGGTGGTGCTCGGAGATTGGCTGAGGACTTTGCCGGTTGTCTCGTGCTCGCTGGATTCGGATGAAATTCAGTGGGAAATCTGGGTCCTGCTGAGCAGTGCTTGGCCCTTGGAAATTGCTCACCGGCCTGGAGTTGCTAGAGATTCTGGTTTCGATGCAAGGACTGACAAACCAAGCCAAAAATCACCGCTCTGCTTCATCTCTCAGGGTATCGAGTTCCCTTGTACTTGTGACATCCCGATTTTCTGATTCTATTTTCAATAAATTGAGACAGGCATTTCGTTGGCACGCATATGGTTCTTTTCCTTGAGTCGGCCACTCATGTGAAAACTAGTCTATCGGGTGAAGTCGTTAAGAAATTCCAATGCATCAGACTCGAGAATTTGGCCAGGAAGCGACCTTTCGACCGAGCTAATTTGCAAGGGTCATTACGGCACAATTAAAAATCGATTAGGGATCGGAGATAGGTCGACTCGACAGAGGCGTGTGATCAAGCGTGGGTGATTCCATTAGATCGCACAATTCTTATCGATTGACACTGGACCGACTCTTCTATCGATTGGGTACCCTATGTTCGTATTTGAAACCTTGAGATTACCCCGACAACCAAAAATCGCCAATGTTTCAAAGATGTACATTGTGGCTTGAGATAATCAACCACAAGTCAAATGCATGAAAGTTTCTAAAGGCTACCCGGTAGGTTGGGCCGTGCTAGTATCGTGCCAAAGTGAAATTAACCGTGGAATTGAGATCGAATTCAGAAATTGGAAGTCTGGGTGTGTCACAAATCATTTTAGGATCATTGACTTATCTTTGGAAGATTTTTCATGCAATCAGAGTTCTTTGGCAAATTAAATCCAAAAATGGTTAATTTGGCTCGAGAAATAGTAGGCTCATCTTTGGTCGTGCTTTTGGGACTTAAGTTGGTTCTATGGACAAGTGAAGATGTAAATTGAAGTGTGCTGACATTGGATTAATTTTATGAACTTCAATTGGACTCAATTGGAAGAGAATTGAATGGAATTGGAGAAATTGGATGTACAAGAATTGGACCCCGGCGGAAAATGAAATTGCAACCATTGGAAAATATTGTGGGAGGTTTTGAGATAGTGGAATATGACATCACTTGGTGATGTCATGGTGTGGGGGCAAGAATGGCTAGGATGTTGACAAGTGTAAGGTGGAGATTTGATTTCAAAAAGGGCACCCATCAACATCATCTTCTTCCTTGGAACCTTGAGAGGAGAGAGAAAGGAGGGGGGAGGATGTGCGAACGGAACCAGCCAAGCTGACCGCTCGACCGGCCGCCCCTTCGCCGCTCGCTCGGCCGCTCGCCTCCGCCGTTTGCTGCCGCCGCCCGTCGCCGTTCCCGCTCGTCGTTGCACCGCCTCAATCTCTCCTGCTCGTGCTCGATGTCCCCAGCAAATCTGCAAGCCGAAGACAGCGAGGCTAGCAGCACCGCCGGAGTAGTCGCGCTCCACCGCCACTCGTCGTCCTTGCACGCCGTTGCTGCCGCGCGCCTCCGCCTTCCCTCACGCCGTCGTCCCTGCTCGCCCTCGTCTCCAGCAGCTTCGCAGTCCAACCCAGGCCGCGGTTCAGCCACCTCCGGCCACCGCGAGACCCCGCCGATGGCCGCACGGCACTGCCGCAACTCCTCCACCCGTTTCCGACACAAGCCGGAGCCGGATCTACCCTCTCTCAGCCTTGAACCGCCGCGGACAGCAGCCGAGAAAATGGGTATGGCAGCACCTATTTGGCCCGTTTTGGCCGCCTTCCCGAGCCCGGATGCTCGGCCCGCCTTGAGGAAAGTCGATCCTTGCGTCGTCCCCGTCGTTTTGGTCCGCTCGAATCGCTAATCCGGTGAGTTTAACTCACTAAATCTTGATTAGAGTGTTAATGATGCCCTAAGTGTGCTTAGTTTAAATTAAGTAAGTTTAGGTGTGTGGATTAGTGCATTTAATTATAAATTGGATTAAGATGTTGGTTTATGTTAAAGTGTGTTTAAGTTAAAGGTTAAAAGATGTTATTTAAAGTTAAGCCTTGATGTGACACAAAATGATTTTTGTTTTGAATTATTTAAGTGCTTCGAAATTCTGGAAAATATTATATTATATTATAATCCGAAATTATTAAAATACTATTATTAAAAAAAAATCAGAAAAATTATTTTTGACTCCGGTTGCTCAGAATTTCGTGCTGGTCGCTACGGTACATTCAGATTTTGAAATTGATGATTGGATATTATAAATTGAGTGTGGATTTCGAAAACTATGGATATTATTATTTAATTAATTTTCGGAATAAATTTAATTATCTATTAAATTCCGAAAATTTTCATTAGGACCTTATTTGCTCAGAATTTCATGCTGATCGTTGCTATGCTTGTAGAATTTGAAATTGATGATTAGTTGTGGCGAATTGAATGTGATTTCGATTTATGAGGATTCTTTATAAAATCCTAAATGTGGAAATTGAGGGGCGGTTGGCTGTGAAATACCACCTATTAGAGGTCGTGCCCGATGAGGCCGTGAAATACCACCTAATAGAGGTCGTGCCCGATGAGGCCGTGAAATACCACCTAATAGAGGTCGTGCCCGATGAGGCCGTGAAATACCACCTATTAGAGGTCGTGCCTGATGAGGCCGTGAAATACCACCTAATAGAGGTCGTGCCCGATGAGGCCGTGAAATACCACCTAATAGAGGTCGTGTCCGATGAGGCCGTGAAATACCACCTATTAGAGGTCGTGCCCGATGAGGCCGTAAATACCACCTATTAGAGGTCGTGCCTGATGGGGCGTGAATTACCACCTGATTACAGGTCGTGCCGAGTGGGGCCGTGATTGCCACTAGTTATTAAATCTTCCTATCAGGTCGAGATGGGTAGTAGTAATTAATTTGCTAGAATGACATGTAATCGGCCGAGTCGATTGATCGCTGAGACGATCCAAGTGGTTGAATTGTCTTGATAATGTGATTGTACCATGGTTGTTTGGTTATCATAAATTGTACGTGGTTGAATTATATAAATTGTGCTAACCTGTAGATGAAGGCTGAGGCGAGGTAAGTGTTCTGTGTGATGTGGCTAGGCCACCCGGGGCGTATTTTCTTTCTAATAGGGGTTTAGGGGGTTGAACTTGCTGAGACACCGTCTCATCCCGGTTGTGGGATTAAAATTTCAGGTCCCTGGTGGACGGAGTGACCAAGTAGCTTTGGTTGGCCTTGAGGAGTTGCAGAGGTGAAGTCATAAGATTGGAGAACGTGTCCGACTTGTAAGTCATAGGACAATTCCTTTTTAAGAGCCGGTCTTTTGTAGACTTTTGGCAGTAGACCTCTGTTTGTAATTCTGTTGAATTATGGAAGTGTTATGTTGTGGTTTTGCTTCCTGCTTTTCTATCCCGTATTTTATTGTCAGGGGATTTGTTTTGCTTCCGCATGCGTAAATAAATAAATGGGTCGGCGACATATCCTGGGATGTCGCATTTTTGATCGACCGTGGTGGGATGTGCGCGCGCTCGAGGTTCGGGACGTGACAGTATTGATCTTCCGTTGACCTACAAAGAGAAAAAGAAGCAAGAAACTTTTTCCTTCCTAACGTCTCCTCCCAATTGTGGCTGTCGTTTTCTATATCAGGGGATTCATCCAACATTAGAATATTTCAAGGAATGGCAACATAATATATGGGAACCAAATTGACCAAAACTCTTAGCTAGCTCTTGATGTCACTCGGATGTGTTTCCAAATTTGGACTTGTCGGACGGCAGGAGCGGGGATGGTCACCGTGGCTTGCAAATCACACTCGGGATCATCGAGAGCGGAGTCAATTCATGTGCGATGGAATCCTTTCTTCAGACGTGTGGATGTGTTCTCTGCTTCTTTGATCAGCACACATCTTTATAAATTTTTTAATGTACCCACCGCCACATGTTGCTTGGATGAACGTCAAGGTGGAGCAAATTGTAGGATTGAACTGCTGGGACTCGTGGCTCGCGGATGCTTCATCAGAGGGGATCACGACGCAGCTGAGGATGCTAGTGCAGCAGCTCGTCCCGGCGGTGGTCTCGCAATGTAGGGCAGCGTTACGAGCATGAGAGCGCGGCGATGGCTGGCGGGACTCACATGGCAAGGGAATCTCGACCAAGCTTGGTGGAGCACTCTATCTCTCTCTTATCTCATGTGTGTGTCTCTGTGTATTCAGAATTGCTCCCCCTCACTGTGGCCGTATGTATCAATATGTGTGGCCCTCTCTTTTTGTCTATTGTGAGCTTGCTTTTATAGCGTCCGACTCTGCACGTCAAAACAGGAAATATGAATATACTAAAAAAACCACCTACCGACTTCCTTCTTTTGTGAGGTTTTATTCTTTTTTTCTTTCCCTTGTATGCATTGCGGATCCATGTGTCCTCATTGAAGAATATTTTTTAAACATTTCTTCCCATCAGCTAATCCTTTCTTGCCTTTTTCTAATGTCTTTGTCCGCAAGTTTACATTCACACGATCAGCAAGAAATCCTTTTTCCCATTAGATCGTCCATTTTATTATTTTTAATAACTCACCAAAGATTGATCGAACATTGCCAAACTTCCTTGATTGTAATCGAATTTTTCCAGATTCCGAATCTCACAAAAATGAGCTCGCATTATCTCCTCGAAAATACTGAAAAATCCACCGTCAATTCTCTATAACGGCTCGGGCTAATTTGCTCTCTCTGTGGGCTTAATCCAACTCATTAAATTAAAGTTCAGAATTACCAATTCAAACCCATCTGTCACCAGCCCAATGTAAATGCAAATTAAAATAAATATACTTAAAACTATATGCTATGCAATTAACTATTTTTTCGGGGATAAAATTAACCCCTAATTTTTTAATGCAATAAATGACTAATCGGGTCGCCAAAATTTAGGTGTCAACAAGTGGTAAAGTAATAATGCATAGGTTCAAATCCGAAGCTGCAGGGAAAAGTTACAAATTAAAACAGCCATGGCATATCAGCCATGGCATATATATTCACAATGAACGAAAATGGGATCACCAACATTATGATGCAGGCAACACAAATCAGCCATGGCATATTATCAAGCAGAATGGACGTCAAGAGACTGCAAGCAACACATCCTAGTACAACTGCGACGTGGGTAAGGGTGATTCGTAATCGTGGGTTCATATCTTGTCTTCTTTCGTGTTATTAACCCTGCAGATGGCCGTATTTTTGTATGGGCTGCCTACTGCTGGCCATATTTGCCTGTTTTACCGGCAAACTGACTTATTATCAACCGGTGTTATTAACCCTGCCGATGGAGCATTTAGATTGATGATGAAGCTTCAGAGTATTCAGTCCAGAGGATAGTGTTCATCCATATCTTACGACTTTGTCAAGGCCCTTATTTATACTTTCTTTCCCCTTCTGCTGTTCAATTACAAGTCAAGAGGTCATGTGTTTCTCCATCAGGCTGGCTCTTTTCTTCATTGCGTGAAGTTTATGGTCGGGTCTGCTGTACAGATGCATCCCTCGTTAACCATTATGGATTTGGCATTGATTTCTGATACCAGTTGATGGATAGGCTTTCTACTATCGAGGTATGATGGTGGAATCCAACTTTTACAGCTTCTAGGACAGATTCTGTTGTGGTTTTCTTTGAAATGGATATGGAGTCTGTAGGATGGAGTTCTCATTTTCTCTCCAGGATCCATTTCAAACTGGTTCAAGTCTCTTTCCTGCATGAATTAAGGATCTCTTTTGTTGAGTTTTCACTAGAAGAGAGAATCAATGTTAGGTAATGTAAATGCCGAAGGGAATCAATCGTATATTTCTCAAAGCTGGGCGGCAAGCGAGACCATCGCCGGACCACCGGCGAGGGCAGGTATATTAAGAAGAAATGCTCGTATATATTTCAGAATAGAATTAATGTCAGGTAATGTATTTGCTAAAGGGAATCATGCTATTTTCTTATTTTGTGAATTGAGAACAAGTTATAACACTGACCTTTTAATTTGTTACTTTAAAACCATTATACCTAAAGTATTATCTGAATGAACCTTATTACATGTCCATTCACATCCCCGTAGATGAGTATATTCATTTATTACTAAATGCTTGTTTTCTTTTTCTTTTTTTTTTTAATTTTGCTTTTAATTGACGATTGTAGAAGATTGGTGATAAAAGAGTAAAAAGCAAAACTTAGGAAAATGGATTTCGATAAACCGTGATGTTACATACGAAGTGGGCAAAAAGATTAATTCGAGTTGGCCCTAGATTAAGAATAATGCAAGCAAATTAAAGGCGTTCAATTGATCATGGTTTTTGATTATCCAAATAAGTTGAAATTAATTTAGAAATTGCGACCTTAACTTACTCTGAGGAAGCAAAAGAATCTAAGGCTCGTTTTCAAATTCATCGATGATTTTGTTTTGGCCAAGTACCTTAACTATTGCACACAATTTTAATAAATGTTAAGAAATGATTATTTTTAATATAAGGTATTATACAACATTGTCCGTTTAATTCTAATTTGTTATACTATAAGATCAAGAGTTGTTCTCCTCCCCATGTTACAATTCTCGATCAATTTTCTCTCATATAGCCGTCCATTTAACCTTGAAATAATATTTGAGATAGTGCGAGCTATACTATATTATTCGACTCAAATATTTTCAGGATACTCCTAATAACTAAGGAATGATATGTGTTTTTTCTTGTGTGAATCTTAATTCAATGACAACTTCATGAGTTGATCCAACTCTCTTTAAAACATGGGATCTTCCGGTAAGTGATCTGAGTTTTTTCATTGGGACCAGGTAAAGACCAAAAGGTGACTCATAACCAATAGTGCATTATCTAATAAACCTTTGAACATAACTCATCTGTTGATTTTTCAACGTTATTATATTTGAAGTTGAATCAACTATATTGAGCATATTTCTCATCTAATCCTGGGACATGAATTGCTGACATTCGTTATAGGGTAAACTATTGTCTCTCCAACCTTCGAGTTGATTTTACCATAGGTGCCGATAGACAATAACACTCCTCAAAATATAGTTTACAACTTTCATTGTACAATTGTAGTAGCGGCTAGACCGGAGTCAGAAGCAAAAGAAGATGGTGCTCTCTCTTTCTCTCTCTCTCAATGGCTCTAAGCAAGGACTCAACATTCCAAAAGCTTAAATTTCATGTGATGGCATTATAACTAAAAGAGGAGAAAGAGCATGTCAATGTGGTCGTGCCTCTTCGTACCGGTCAACCTTAGAAGATGTTTTATATTTTTTTTTTCAAATCCGCCTTAACTTAAGGATTAAGTGTCCATCCATTTATTCCGTTAAAATTTCTTTTTCCTCACTGGACTTTTTCTCTCCTCTCTCTCTCTCTCTCTCTCTCCACTACAACCACCGGAGCCGCCCCCCTGCTCAACGGGATTCAACATGGTCACGGAGGAGGATTCCAGCTCCCTAGCATCATCGGCTTCGGCGACCAGTCCTCCAGCAAGTCGAACGTCCTTGAGTCCCTCACCGGCATCGACCTGTTGCTGAATTGCATGACGGCGAGCGAGGTGCTGAAGTACTCCCTCAACCTGGGCGACCGACCCATTGGCGGAGAATATCCAGGCGTTGACCCACGAGATGGAGCGGGTCGGGTCGAGTCAAAGCACTCGGGCGACCGCGGCGGGGGCGAAGGAGGTGACGGAGTCAGGGACGAAGAGGAAGGTGTCGTTGGATGCGGACGGAACCTCCACCGCCACCACTCAACGTCGGGGGCGAGGGTGCGGTGGATGGAGTCGCAGTCGTGGAATTGAAGGGCCTTGTACAGGGTGCGGACCGCCGTCCGATTCGTGGGCTCAAGCTCTTCCAGATTTTTAGAGAAATTAGCCTTATTTTTTTTTTCTGGAAGATTGTACTTCTTTTTTCCAGAGATGTAAGGAGTTATGTCAGACTATGCAAAGATACTGTCGGAGGTGAAGGTGCTAACTAACATCTAATGAATGCAACAAACCAAGCGATGGGCAGCGATGGGCAACTGAAAGAAATCCTGGAATTTGACATTTGTTTAGAGGCGCAGTTTTTCACTTTCACGTCGAGACAGTTTTCATATGACCAGATTCATAAGAGGAAAAGCAGAGAAGCAGACAAATCAAAAACATGAGGACCAGACCCCTTCAAACAGCAGACCACCAAAACTCAAGGAAAATACAAGTCACTCCCAGCAAACACCAGAGCCCTGCAAACAGCACACCAAAATTCAAAGAAAATACATGTCACCCCCAGCAAACACCAGACAGCTACATCGGAAGCCAGAAACTATAATCATTCGCTAATTAATCCTTTGATTCAGGATGAACTTGAATGGGATCATCAAAATCAGGATGAACGCAATGAAAATGTGCTCCCCACTGCTCGAACTCGAACGTAAGAAGAAGAAGAACGGTTGATATTTGCTTAGAGTCGCAGATAGCGGCTCCCGTTGATATTTGCTTTGCAGTGGAAGGGTACAGAATATAACCATATCAAGACCAGCGGGGGGAAGGTTATAGACAAATGAAATTCATAGAAAATGCACATCACCACATCGAAAGCCAGAAACTAGCGCCCGGTCGCTAATAATCCTTTTAACCCAGGATGAACATGAACGGGACAACCAGCATTAGGACGCTGGCAACAGAAATCGGCCAAGGCAAGCCACTAAGCAGAACTGTTGTTACTGATCAAAACAGTAAACAAGAAAATAGAAAACCAGAAGCTATATTTTTGTGATAAGGAAGAGAAGTGCAGAGAAACAAAACACAAACTTGCATACGTCTGTTCTAAAGGAAACTGTCAAGTACAGAACAACTCAAACAAAGCAAAAACTGCTCACGTACGTGCAACACATAACTGCACACAAACGTGCTATTAACTTCCTAGAAAATAACAAAAACACTAAATAAATAACTAAATTGAACTTGGCTGTTTTTTAATAAAAAAACAGAGGAAAACAGAGTAAAAAACAGAACAGAAAAAAAGAAACATAAAACAGCAACTGAGACATTATTAATCCAACAAACTCCTCCTTGGATCAGTTGCTGCTGCATACTCCAATTTTCTTTCTTAATACTTCAAATCTTCCAGCTTGAAGTGGTTTTGTGAACATATCTGCAAGTTGATCTTCAGATCTGCAATAGACCAATTTAACTTCGCCACTTTGTTGCACCTCACGCAGAAAGAAAAGTTTGACTTTGAAATGCTTGGTTTTGCCATGGAAAACTGGATTCTGTGATATTGCTAAAGCAGCCTGATTATCCACATTAACTTCAATGCAATCACTAGAATTCAACCACAGATCCTTCATTATCTTCTTCAGCCATGAAGCTTGATTTGCAGCTGCAGTAGCTACTATAAACTCAGCCTCTGCAGTAGACTGAGCTACAATTTCTTGCTTTTTAGAACACCAGGAGAAACAAGCAGAACCAAGACTGAAACAATACCCAGATGTACTTTTCATGTCATCCACTGAACCAGCCCAGTCACTATCAGAAAATCCTTGCAAATTAAACTTCTGACCTTTTTCAAACTTCACACCAAAGAACAATGTTCCTTTGAGATATCTTAAGACCCTTTTTGCTGCAATTAAATGTAACTGACTAGGACTACTCATAAACCTGGATAAAACACTCACAGCAAATAGAATATCTGGTCTGGTTGCTGTAAGATACATGAGACACCCAATCAGACTTCTATACATAGAAGCATCTACTGCATCAGTTCCATCATTCTTCTGCAGCTTCTCTTTAGCAGCCATAGGAGTGCTTACACTTCGACAATCTTCCATCTGAAACTTCTTTAGAATTTCTTTCATGTATTTTTTCTGACAGATGAAGATCTCATATGAAGCCTGTTTGACTTCCAAACCCAAAAAATAAGCCATCTTTCCCAAGTCTGACATCTCAAAAACTGCAAATAGATCTTGCTTCACCTTCTCTATCAATTCCATATCATTCCCCGTCACTAATAGATCATCTACATAAAGTGACAGAATTACAACACTGTGATTCACCTTCTTGACATAAAGAGTGAACTCACTTAAGCTTTTTACAAAGCCAAAATCCTGCAAATATCGATCTATCTTCCCATACCAAGCTCTTGGAGCCTGCTTCAGTCCATATAGAGCTTTCTTCAACCTGTATACACTCTCTTCTTGCCCTTTGATACTAAAGCCTTCAGGTTGTTCAACAAAAATCTCCTCCTCAAGCTCTCCATTCAGAAATGCAGACTTGACATCTAACTGAAATATAGGCCACCCCTTCTCTGCTGTAATAGCTAACAGTAGCCTTATTGTATCAAGTCGTGCAACAGGAGCAAATGTTTCAGAATAGTCTACTCCCCATATTTGTGCATAACCTTTCACCACCAGTCTAGCTTTGTGTTTATTAACAGAACCATCAGGATTAAGTTTTGTTCTAAACACCCACTTAACCCCAATCACATTCTTATCAGATGGTCTGTCAACAAGCTCCCATGTGTGGTTTTTCTGGATCATTGCAATCTCCTCCTGCATTGTTGCAATCCATCTCTGATCCTCCTTAGCTTCCACAAAGTTAGATGGTTCGAGCATTGCCACATTGCTTCTTTCATAGATTTTAGCAAGTGACCTTGTTCCCCTCACTGGTAAATCATCCACACTGTCTTTCAATCCATCTATAACTTCATCAACCTCTACATCTGTTGCAGGTTGTTTTTTCGAACTGCTGCTTTTCTGCACTCCTTCCTTCCATCCAATTCCACTCATCTTCCTTTAGAAAAACAACATCTCTGCTTACAGTCACCTTCCCTGTCATAGGGTGAAAAATTCTGTAAGCCTTTGATTGGAGACTATACCCAATGAAGATTCCCAGCTCTGCCTTCTTATCCAGCTTATCCCTCTTGACCTCAGGAACATGAGTGTAACACAAACACCCAAAAACCTTCAAATTTTTCACAAAAGGTTTAACACCATACCAGACTTCAAAAGGTGTTGACCTCTCTAAGGCCTTTGTGGGCAATCTGTTCAACAAGAACACTGCAGTATTAGCTGCTTCAGCCCAGAACTTCTTAGGCAACATCTTCTCCTGCATCATACATCTGGCCATCTCCATAATACTTCTGTTTTTCCTCTCACTGACCCCATTCTGTTGAGGTGAATAGGGAGCAGTGAACTGCTGCACAATTCCTGCTTGCTCACAATTCAACTTAAACTTGTGAGCAGTATACTCAGAACCATTATCAGACCTGAGCATTTTAATTTTCTTCCCACTCTGATTCTCAACTAAGGCTTTAAACTTCACAAACACATCAGCAACTTCAGACTTGGCTCGCAGAAAATAAATCCAACTCATCCTAGTCATATCATCAGTGAAGGTAATGAAATACCTGCTACCATTGAGAGAAGACTCAGACATAGGTCCACATAGATCTGTGTGGACTAATTGCAGCTTTTCACATGCTCTCCAGCCTCCTCCTTTAAAAGGAAATCTGGCTTGCTTGCCAAGAAGACAAGTTCTGCACTGTGGAAATTCCTCCTCCAAACTTGACAAGTCATATGCCAAGCTATTTTTTTGCATAAACAACATGCTCTTCCTGTGAACATGCCCAAGTCTTTTATGCCATATCTCTGCATTTTCTTCTTTGCACTTTAAAGCCATTTGTTGCATCTCTTGTGGCTTGAACATGAAACTCTTGTCCTCCATTGGAATTCTTAGCACTTCTTTGCTATCTGCATTATTAATAAGACATTCCTTCCCTTCGAACTTCACTTTATAGCCCTTCTCAACTAATTGACCAACACTTAATAGATTATGGTCAATATTTGGCACAAAGAAAATATCACTGATCAGCTTCACCTCCTAATTTCCTTCAATAGCCACTGTACCCTTCCCTTGCACTTCAATATACTGTCCGTTGCCAATTCTGACTCTGGACCTGATTGACCTGTCTAGACTCCTAAACAGCTTCGAATTCCCAGTCATATGATTGGTACAGCCACTATCCACCAACCATGCATCATTCCCAACAAAAGATTCAGAAAAAGAAGCTACAAACAAGTGCTCTTCCTCAGTTTCATTCACTGCTACCTGGGCTTTTCCTGCTTGCTGGTAATTTTTTTCTTTGCAGATGGCTTCCATGTGACCCAACTTGTGACATCTTCTGCATCTAGCATCAGGCTTTCTCCAACATCTAAAAAACCGATGATTAGTTCCACCACAGTATTGACAAGGCTTTTTGTTCATCTTCCATTTGCTAGACCCACCATAATTTCCTTCTTTTGCTACAAACTTGGAGTCACCAGCATTTTCTCTGGACTGAATCCATTTCTTCCCTTTGCCTCCATCATTTGACTTCACTCTAGCTTGCAGCGCACCCTCTACAAACTTTTCTCTTCTCATCAGTCTTCTGTGCTCCTGTGCCTGCAGAGCATTTAACAATTCTGCAAGCTTTATATCAGATAAGTCTCTTGTATTTTCCAGAGACGCTATGGTGGCTTCGAACTTCTCTGGAAGAGACACCGGGATCTTCTGAACAAGCCTTTCATCCTTCAAGTCAGTCCCTAAAACTCTGATTTTTTCAGCTATCCCAACCAACCTATCAGAGTACTCCTTCACTGACTCTGAATCTTTCATCTGCTGTCTCTCAAATTCCCTCAAGAGATTCAGCACCTTCATGCCTCTTATCTTCTCATCTCCCTCGTATTCATCCTTCAAGAAATCCCATATTGCCTTTGCAGAATCACATCTCATGATCCTTGTGAAGATAGTGGGTGAAACAGAAGCGTACAGGCGTGACTTTGCCTTGGCCTTCCTTGTGATTCTCTCTTTATGGTACTTTATCTGATTCAAAGTTGGATTGTCTGGAAGTAGAGCAACCTCATAATCATCCTCCACAGCTTCCCACAAATCACGACCCTCCAAAAATGCCGTCATCTTGATAGCCCATGCTTGATAATTCTCTCCAGTAAATACTGGAGAAGCCATCGCAGAGAAACCACTCGACCCTGTCTCCATCACCCTTTAACTTTTTTATACTTCGATACTTGCTTCACTTCACAGTCCCTCAAGATCATACACGCTTTGATACCACTGTTGTTACTGATCAAAACAGTAAACAAGAAAATAGAAAACCAGAAGCTATATTTTTGTGATGAGGAAGAGAAGCGCAGAGAAACAGAACACAAACTTGCATATGTCTGTTCTAAAGGAAACTGTCAAGTACAGAACAACTTAAACAAAGCAAAAACTGCTCACGTACGTGCAACACATAACTGCATACAAACGTGCTATTAACTTCCTAGAAAATAACAAAAACACTAAATAAATAACTAAATTGAACTTGGCTGTTTTTTAATTAAAAAACAGAGGAAAACAGAGTAAAAAATAGAATAGAAAAAAAAGAAACATAAAACAGCAACTGAGACATTATTAATCCAACAAGAACGCACATTAGGAGACCACATTCAACGCATCCAAGAGCAATAGCTATCCCGGCAAAGGCAAGTCGAAAACTTGGATCAACATCTTGCCTTCCCGTTCTGAAGATTATTCTTTGCCGGATGATTTTAATCGCTGCACAGATAAGCAAGATGCATGGTGCTCTGGAAATGCTGGTCGGAACAATAAAGCTGTCCCTCTCCCTAATGAGTTGATGCAAGGCTTGCGCAAGCGAATCAAGACCTTCGTTGATTTGAGCTAAATGTTGTGCGGCATACCTTAACATCACCAAGCAACTTGTTAGACAAATGTCTTCCACAGAAACACAAATGAAAGGATCCATAATAAGCATATTGATAGTTTAGCAGGCAAAAAAAAATATAGGCGATTTGAACTGGTTTCATGATTTCAGTATGAAACCACCATATTCATAGATTAACAAACAAAAAACCATAGACGATTTGAACAGGTTTTAATATGCAACATTGAAAAGGACAAGTTCACCTTATCTAAGTAGAGTGCATATGGTATTCGAACAAAACAACATGAGTTTACTCAAGGGTCCCCCAACTTGTTGAAGGAGGTTGGACTGCAGAGATGTTGCGGTGCTTACCTTGGAACATTGTGATGGGTTGAGTAGTGGTTTCCCATCGATATCTCAGCAACGTGTGGATACTTACTTCTTTACTTCTGCAGCAATATGTCATATAGACGTTGCGTAGATCTTGATGTATAGTTGGGATTCGATGGAGTTGGAAGGAAGAGCATGAGGGATTGGATTGGAGTTTGGACTGGAGTTTGTCATTATCCCGTATATAGGCGTGTGACAAGAGGAGAATGTGTGGGTCAAAAGTTCCGATCAGGATTTTGGCACCAGTGGGGTTTTGGAAAAATGTGTACCAAGGTGAGAGTGACCCTCGCCGAGGTGACCTTTGAAAGCCCCACTGGTACCAAAATCCTGAGAATCAAAAGTTCTCCCTCACCTAGGGAACTTTTGGCATTGGACCCACACAAAAGTGCTCATAGACATAATCGCCATATGACAACGATGAGAGTCCATCTGTCGCGCGCCTCATGCCGTCTCCGACTTAATCCCTCATGCTCCTCCTCATTGTCACACACATATAATCAATTAGACCCAATGTCTCTCTCTTTAATTTGCCTTCACATCACCCTCTGGTAGACATTTTTGCATTGTAAACAACAAATTTCATAAAGATAGGGAAAGTTTCAATTTACCCCTCGATGGAAAATATATATCAATTAGCCCCCAATGTTTAACTCCGATAAAAAAAAATTTAATGTTCCTCTTTAGTTCAAAGATGATGATGATTCAAAAGTTATGGTTTTTATTATTTGTTGATTTTTGAGAATTGAGATTTGATTTGTGGTGTGCATTGGGTGTGGTTTAATCTAGGAGTCGAATTGAATCAAATCGGCTTGAATCGATTGATTCAAGGTTAGTTCTAGCATAGAACCAGTTTAATTTTCCTATTCTGCGAACCTTGAAGTAGCCTAGGACTGGATCGGTCCCCAATTCCAAGGCCAGAACGCTGGTTATATTCAAGAACCGATTACCGAATCGAATCGGCTTGAACCGGCTGATTTAAGATTAGTTCTAGCATAAAACCGGTTTAATTTCCTATTTCGCGAATCTTGAAGTAGCCTAGGACCGGATCAGTCGCGGATCCGATTCCAAGGCTGGAACACCGGTTCCATTCAATAACCGATTATCGAATCAAATCAGTTTTCAATTCTTTTTTTGAAAAACGAAAAAAGAATCATTTAAAATCATAAAGAATCGAACTGTATTTTCAATGGGAAGAAAGAACGTTTTTAACAAAAAAAAATAAAGTGGGCTGATTACATGCATCCCTCATTTATCATTATGTACTTGGCGGCCCTCTAAAGTTCCTTCTTCAGGAAAGGAACTCGAAACAGCATGAATTTGCTCGCGATCCTCCACAATTGATGAAAGAGGCTGGACTACAGAAGTGAAGTGATGTTGCAGTTCATGGTCGTTCCTTACCTCCGATCACCTCGTTGTTTCATTAAACTTCGAGCTTCGTGTGATTAACCTCTTTCCTTCCTCGTCCGAAACAGAACTTGATGCGAGCCTACATTTTGTCGATGGGAGGAAGGCAGAACTTTTATACCCCGCCCCCAGCGGAGTTTTATCGCACTGACGCACTCCAGTTTCACCGAGTTTTATGGCACGGGGTTTTATTGCACTGACAAATATACCTTGCACTGGAGTTTTATTACACTTGACATATTCATGTGCAGAAAATGCGACTACAAATGATGCAGCGTAGGAAGTGCGATGGCTCCTCTTTTGCAAAAGACCCCCTGCATTTGAGTTTTTGTTCAAATGACCCCCTACACTTGACAGATACATATCAATTAGCCCCCAACGCTTAACCCCGATGAGAAAAGTGACCGGCCAGAGAAGCACGCGCATCTCACGTGCACTTACATTCTCCGTTTCCTCCTTCATTTTGCTGATATCTGATATCTCACCTTCTTTGAATTTGGAATTTTGTTTTTCAGCTGCGATGCTTTTCGTTGGCAAGAAAAAACTGCGTTTTTCTTCAATTACGCGTGGGAATGAAAGTTTTATCTGATGTGCTACTGCAATTCGATGGTTCCTCTTAAGCTCGCGGTTGAGCATCTATCCTCACCGCTCGCAGTAACAGAGTAAAACAGAGCCAGCGGGAAATCAGATATCACCACAAACCCAGAAGAACAAGAAGATGAAGAAGAAGAAGAAAGCCACGGCCGAATTCTCCAACCTTTCTGACACCGATGACTTGGCAGTGGAAGACCTCATTTCCCGGACCAAGGACCTCTACGTCCTCGAGCAAATAGCCATGATCAACGGCTCCTCCTTCACCGCCAACGACTCCCACTTGCCCTTCGACCTTGAGTTCCCATTTTCGCAAACTCAAATCCTTCACTCTCTCCAAACGCCAAACCACGCTCCTGAATTCAAGCAATCGCAAGACGAAGTCGCCATAGCCCCCCATGAAAGGTGGCTGCTTCTGGTGTTCGCCAAGAAGCCGCCACCGAGGCTAGAGCTATTAAGAAGGGAATGAGCATGAGCTTCAAATGGATGGAGGAAGACGAGGGTATCGTCGGCAGAAGAAGTTGCTGAAGAAGGCAAAATGAAGGAGGATGATGAGCGTTTCAAGAAAGGCTGCGGCAACCGGGGACGGTGGCTGTTTTGCCATTTTCAGGTTTTGAGGGCGTGGGTAAGCACGTGGAGGCGTGGAAATAGCGCGTGTTGGAGTACAACACCTAATATAATAATAAGAAGCCAAAGAGAAGTGTGCTGCAGCATCGCTTCGTAAACTGCCAAAGAAGAGAGTTCTTGAAGAAGCCACAAGCTGATTAAAAAAAGGAATGGGGCACACAATAAAATAATATTATACTTTCTGCAGAGATTTCAAGAGCACGAAGGAAAGGAAGGAAAGAGAAGCTTGCGGCTGGCAACTTGGACGTGAAGGAAAAGTAGCCCATAATTGTTGACTCTTAACCAAGAAGAAAAGTTCAACTTCAACTCTTGCACGTTGAAGATAATGGCGGTGGAGTTCAGACGGTGAAGTCCAGGTGATGGAAGATGCTTATAAATATGGCAGTACATGAAGCATTTGAGCTCAGGCCAGAAGGCCTCAAGGTGAAGGAGCAGGCCGAAAGGCCTCGAAGAGAGGCTTAACAGCCCCAAGCCACTGCAGGGAGGCTTAGAGCCTCAGGCTAGGGAGAGGGACTCATGCCACACGTAGGCGGAGAACTTCAGGCCAGCAAGGAAACCACACATATGTGAGCTTCAGAGAAAGCCTCCAGCGGTGAGAGCTTCGGAACAGGAAATCACCAGGTGCAACGGTGAACTTCAGGGAGAGGCACTGCAACCTCAGTAGCTCTGTTTGAGCGAGATATCCCTCCGTGATCGAGAAGGGAAGAAAATAGAATAGTTTGAGTGTGTTATTGTATCAACTAGTTTGATTTGAGTATTTTAATGCTTCCACATATTTTATAAGCTGCGCACTCTATAATTAATATCAAAGCAATTAGTTCCAAATCGTTTTGGTTCCTACAACGCGACTCTCTTTGATATCTGCTTAGAGTCGCTATGTCAAGATAGTTTTCATAAGACCACAGACACATGAGATGAACAAAAAAAGCAGCAGGAAGAGGAAACGATTTTGCAGTGGAAGGTTACAGAACATGTAAACCCTAGATAAGCGGCGTGGTGATAATACAACAATGACGTCCATATCAGTACCAGCGGGGGGAAGGTTACAGACAAATGAAATTCAGATAAACGCACATCACCACAACGAAAGCCA
The DNA here is from genome assembly GCA_026873135.1 of Eucalyptus urophylla. Lineage (NCBI taxonomy): Eukaryota > Viridiplantae > Streptophyta > Magnoliopsida > Myrtales > Myrtaceae > Eucalyptus > Eucalyptus urophylla. The sequence continues at coordinate 51,208,990 of CM049473.1, read as the reverse complement.
GAAACTAGCGCCCAGTCGCTTTAACTCGCGATGAACATGAACGAGACTACCAATATTAGGACGCAAGCAACAAAAATCGGCCAAGGCAAGCTGCCGAGCAGAACGCACATCAAGAGAACCCATTCAATGCATCCAAGAGCAACAATGATCACTGCAGAGGCAAGTTGGAAACTTGGATCGACATCTTGCCTTCCCATTTCGAAGATCAATCTTTGTCGGATGATTTTGATCGCTGTGCAGATAAACATAATGCATGGTCGACCAGGAATGTTGGCCAGACCTAAGCTGTGCCTCTCCCTAATGAGCTGACGCAGGGCCTGCTCAAGCGAATCAACCTTCGTTGATTTGAGCTACGTGCTCTAACTCATTCCTTGGAATAAAAATCAGCATATTGCTTGTTAGACAACCATCTTTCACAAAATATATATCTATAAGCCCCCAACGCTTAACTCCAATGAAAAAATTCCCTTCGCTAATATAATTTAATGTTCCTCTTCAATTCAAGAAGGATGGTGATTCAAAACTTATGATTTTTATTAGTTGTTGATTTTTAAAAGTCCAGATTTGAATTATTGTGTGCAACTGTGGATTTGAACCGAACCGGCTTAGACTAACTAGTTTAAGGTTAGTTCTAGAGAGAATCGGTTCAAATTCCTATTCCTCGAACCTTGAAGCAGCCTAGGACCGGATCAGTTCCTGGTTCCAAGCCTAGAACTGTCGGTTCTATTCAAGAACCGGTTCCCTAATCGAACCGGTTTTCAAGTCTTGTTTTTTTAAAAAAGAAGAAAAATCCTTAAGTATCATAAAGAGTCGAACTGTATTTTCAACATATAAAACAACGATTTTTTACAAAAAGAGGGGCGATTAGATGCATTCCTCATTAATCATTATGTATCTGGCATTGAATTCTTTGTTATGAATTGATGTGTAGCATTTGACTATTGAAGCAGGATGGTGGATTCTATCTTTTCTTTCACTTTTGGTTCTTTTACTTTGAAATGGATGAGGGACTCTGTAGGATGTACTCATGTTCGGTCCACGATTTTTCTCAAAATGATTTACCACCTTTTCCCGTGGCATTTACCGAACTTGTTTGTTGAGTCTTCGCAGGAAAAATTGAATTAACGTTAGGGAATATAATTAGAAAAATAAATCATTCATATATTGCTTGAAAGGGACCAGCCCGGCTAGGGTGGGACCTTCCTTGCTGGGGTACTAACAATGGTAGAGATAATGATAGGAAAAATTATCAAAAAAGTCCTAAATCATTATACTTATGTCAAAATGTAGTTATAAACCTAATGTACTTGTGATAATTCAATCCTGAATCTTGTAATTATACAAATTCAATCCTAAACCTTTTGAAACTTACCAATTTATTATAAACTTTTCACTTATATCAATTTAGTAATAACATTTTGATGAGTTGCCAATTTAGTCCTAAATATTTTAATGATTTGTGAATTTAGTAATCCCGGTCAATTTTAGTTGGAAAACGCTGACGTGGTGATCTAGTCAACTCTAGTTGTCCTATGTGGCATGGTCGACACCGACGTAGACAATTTTGAAATATTGTCAATTATGTAATGATCATGTCTATTTTTCATATATATGATGGTGACATAGTATAGCAAAATTAACAGAATCATAAATTTGAAAATCCTTAAGATATAATCCTCTAAATACCATACCTACTAATATTGAAGATAAATCTTAAGATCCTTTAAATGTTTTACTTATATTATTTGTTTTATTTTAATATTTAATACTCTCTACACATTTAATCTTTTGTCCACACCCATGCGTGTCCTCTCTTTACAGTAGGGAAAAAAGAAAAGCAGCTTTCCGCGTGGATGTAAGAACCAAAATCCTTCCCTCGAGTTCCCGTTTTCCACAAGCTCAAATCCTTCCCTCTCTCCAAACCCCAAACCGCGCTCCTGAATTCGAGCTATCGCAAGACGAAGACGCCATAGCCGTCGCCCCACGAAAGGCGGCTGCATCTGGTAATCGCCGAAGAAGCCGACACCGAGGCTAGGGCTATTAAGTAGGGGGTGAGCATGAGCTTCAAATGGATGGAGGAAGACGAGGGTATTGTGGGATTTGGGTGTTTTACACGATCAAGAGCAGAAGAAGTTGCTGAAGGAGGCAAAATGAAGGAGGATGATGAGCGCTTCAATAAAGGCGGTGGCGACCTGGGGAACCGTGGGTTCTTTTGCCATTCTAAGGTTTTGAGGCGTGGGCAAGCAAGTGGAGGCCTGGAAACAGCGGCTCCCGTTGATATTTGCTAAGTCGCAGTTTTTCACATTCATGGCGAAACAGTTTTCATATGAACAGAGACGTAAGATGAATAACAGAGCAACGGGAAAAGAAAACGATTTTGCAGTGGAAGGGCACAGAACATGTAAACCCCTTAGATAAGCGGTGTGGTAATAATACAACAATGACGTTCAGATCAGTACCAGCGAGGGGAAGGTTACAGACAAACGAAATTCACACAAAACGCACATCACCACATCGAAAGCCAGATACTAGCGCCCAGTCGCTAATAATCCTTTTAACTCAAATGAACACGAACGGGACTACCAGCATTAGGACGCAGGCAACAGAAATTGGCCAAGGCAAGCCACTGAGCAGAACGCACATCAGGAGACCACATTCAACGCATCCAAGAGCAACAGCGATCCCAGCAATGGCAAGTCGGAAACTTGGATCAACATCTTGCCTTCCCATTCCGAAGACTAATCTTTGCCGGATGATTTTAATGGCTGCACAGATAAGCAAGATGCGTGGTGCTATGGAAGTGTTGGCCGGAACTATAGAGCTGTTCCTCTCCCTAATGAGTTGATGCAAGGCTTGCGCAAGCGAATCAAGACCTTCATTGATTTGAGCTATGTGCCGTGCTGCATACCTTAACATCACCAAGCAACTTGTTAGACAACTGTCTTGCACAGAAGGATTGAGAATAAGCATATTGATAGATTAGCAAGCAAAAAAATATAGGCGATTTGAACTGGTTTCATGATTTCGGTATTAACAGACAAAAAACCTTAGGGGATTTGAACATGTTTTAGTATGCAACATTGAAAAGAACAAGTTCACCTTATCTAAGTGGAGTGTAGATGGTATTCGAACAAAACAACATGAGTTTACTCAAGAGTCCTCCAACTTGTTGAAGGAGGTTAGACTGCGAAGATGTTGCAGTGCTTACCTTGGAACATTGTGATGGGTTGAGAAGTGGTTTCCCATTGATCTCTGAGCAACGCGTGGATACTTCTTACTTCTGCAACAACATGTCATTTAGACGATGCGTAGATTTTGTCATTGTCTCATATATATATATATATATATATATATATAGGCGCGTGACAAGAGGAGAATGTATGGGTCGAAAGTTCTCAGGGGTGAGGGAGCACTTTTGGTTCTCAGGGTCTAAAAGTAGTAGTAAACAATATTAAAACAGTAGTAAACAGTGTTTCAACAGTACTTTTTAGATATTAAAGACTTCTAGGGTTGATCATATGCTTTGAATATATGTTAGTAATCGCCTAGCGATTAACCCAAGAAGTCCTCGATAAGCACACGATCGTCTAGAACTCCTCAGGGGTGAGGGAGCATTTTTGGTTCTCAGGGTCTAAAAGTAGTAGTAAACAATATTAAAACAGTGGTAAACAGTGTTTCAACAGTACTTTTAAATGATAAATTGTCTAAAAGTACTGTAGTAAACAATATTAAAACAGTGTTTCAACAGTACTTTTAGATATTGAGGAGTTCTAGACGATCGTGTGCTTATCGAGGACTTCTTGAAATAATCGCTAGGCGATTACTAACATATATTCAAAGCATATGATCAACCCTAGAAGTCTTTAATATCTAAAAAGTACTGTTGAAATACTGTTTTAATACTGTTTACTACTGCTTTAGACCCTGAGAACCAAAAGTAATCCCTCACCCCTGAGAACTTTTGGAAATGGACACACACAAAAGTGCTCACTGACATGATCGCCATGTGACAATGACAAGAGTCCATTTGTCGCGCGCCTCATACCGTCTCCAGTTTACTCCCTCGAGCTCCTCCTTATCATTGTCACCCATATATATAATCAATTACACTCAATGCATCTTTCTTTAATTTGCCTTCTCATCATCCTCTGGTAGACATTTTTGCATTGCAAACAACAAATTTCATAAAAATAGGGAAAGTTTCAATTTATTCGTAGATGGAAAATATATATCAATTAGTCCCTAATGCTTAATTCTAATAAAAAAATTTCATTCATGTAATTTAATGTTCCTCTTTAGTTCAAAGATGATGAAAATATAAAAAATATGATTTTTATTATTTGTTGATTTTTGAGAATTGAGATTTGTTTTGTGGTGTGCATTGGGTGTGGTTTAACCTAGGAATGGAATGAAATGGAATCAAATTGGCTTAAACCAACCAATTCAAGGTTAGTTCTAGCGTAGAACCAGTTTAATTTCCTGTTTTGCAAACCTTGAAGCAGCCTAGGATTGGATTGGTCCCTGCTTCCAAGGCCAAAACGTCGGTTCTATTCAAGAATTGATTATCGAATTGAATCGGCTTAAACCGGCTGATTCAAGATTAGTTCTAGCGTAAAACCGGTTCAAATTCCAGTTCCGCAACCTTAAAGTAGCCTAGGACCGGATTAGTTGCCGATTCGATTCCAAGGTCAAAACACTAGTTCCATTCAATAGCCGATTACCAAATCAAATCAATTTTCAAGTCTTCTTTTGATAAAGGAAAAAAGAATCATTTGAAATCATAAAGAATCCAACTATTTTCAACTTGAAGAAATAACGTTTTTTACACCCAAAAAAAAAAAAAAAAGGGGCTGATTAGTGCATCCCTTATTAATCATTATGTACTTGGCGGCCCTCCAAAGTTCCTTCTTCAGGAAAGGAACTCGAAACAGCATGAATTTGCTCGCGGTCCTCCAGTGTCATTGAAAGAGGCTGGACTCCAGAAGTGAAGTGATGTTGCAGTTCATGGTCGTTCCTTACCTCTGATCACCTTTGTTTCCCATTAAACTTCGAGCTTCGTGTGATTAACCTCTTTCCTTCCTCATCCGAAACAAAACTTGATGCAGGCCTACATTTTGTCGATGGGAGGAAGGCAGAACTTCTATAGCCCGCCCCCAGTGGAGTTTTATCGCACTGACGCACTCCAGTTTCATTGAGTTTTATGGCACGGGGTTTTATTGCACTGACAAATATCCTTGCACTGAAGTTTTATTACACTTGACATATTCATATGCAGAAAATGCGACCACAGATGATGCAGCGTAGGAAGCGCGATGGCTCCTCTTTCGCAAAAGACCCCCTGCATTTGAGTTTTTGCTCAAACGACTCCCTACACTTGACAGATACATATCAATTAGCCCCCAACGCTTAACCCCAATGAGAAAAGTGACTGGCCAGAGAAGCACGCGCATCTCACGTGCACTTACATTCTCCGTTTCCTCCTTCATTTTACTGATATCTGACATCTCACCTTTGAATTTGGAATTTTGTTTTTCAGCTGCGCTCTTCGTTGGCAAGAAAAAACTGCGTTTTTCTTCAATTACGCATGGGAATGAAATTTTTATCTCATGTGCTACTGCAATTCGATGGTTCCACTTAAGCTCGCGGTCGAGCATCTATCCTCACCGCTCGCGGTAACAGAGTAAAACAGAGCCAGCGGGAAATCAGATATCACCACAAACCCAGACAAATAAGAAGATGAAGAAGAAGAAGAAAGCCACGGCCAAATTCTCCAACCTTTCTGGCACCAATGACTTGGCAGTGGAAGACCTCATTTCCCGGACCAAGGACCTCTACGTCCTCGAGCAAATCGCCATGATCAACGGCTCCTCCTTCGCCGACGACTCCCACTTGACCTTCGACCTTGAGTTTCCATTTCCGCAAACTCAAATCCTTCACTCTCTCCAAACCCCAAACCACGCTCCTGAATTCAAGCAATCGCAAGAAATATTTTGATTTGCTGAAAATCTGGTATGCACTTTATTTTAACCAAAGATATTATCCGAATCAAAGTTTTACCAAGATTTATCAATCGGCGATGGTCTCTTAAGAAGGGCCACCCACTATCCTATAATCAGTCCACGTATACACATATATACACACACACGTGTGTGTTGGGTGGGCTTTCTCTTTTTCTTTCGGCGGGTTAGTCCGGTCAGTAAACAGAAAATTGAGACGGACGTCGCGAGTTCTTGTTTCTTTGGCCGTGTGGGCGTGTTTGGACACGTGATTTGTATCGAGAGCTTTTCATTCAAATTAAATTATTTATTCGTGAATATTATGGATTTTGGCTTAATTTTAATGTAAAAAACGCTCCAGGATATAAGTAATTATAACTCTGGCTTTTCAATGATAATAAGGCTCTTTCTATGAAGTACTGATATTCGGATTAAATTATGTAAATCTCTCGTGTTCATTGCTTTTTGTTTATTTTTCTACTAATTTCATGTTGATTTATGTTGCTAATATCATTAATAATATAATATTGCAACAGCGTACTATTCCTTCCACATGCTACAAGACAGCACCCCATCTAGGGCTGATGAAAGGCATATGACCATGTCTCATTATATTCCACAATCATGTCCCATAAAGACTTTCCTGGACACGAACCGAGGTGCATCTTTTCGTTGGAAAGAAAAGAAAGGAGAGGATAAAAAAGTGTCGGGGAGAAGAAGGCGTGATTTTTAAGAGTTCTGCCAAATGAGTAAAGTTGGTCCATCGGTGACACTTTTTCTCTCTTCCTTCTCCTCTTGACTTACTTGCCTCTTAGCCCTCTCTCTCTGCCCACTTTCGTCAACGTTCCGCTTGCTCATGTTTGATCTGCATGAAGAAAGAGCAATGTCATGATATAAAGAAAAGATTGATATGCCAAGTATGTCAACTTCAACACTATGAATTTCACCAACGCCTTAGAGATATTAAACGCCTCGCTTTTCGGAAGGGCTGCGAGATTTGTCTACAAGAAATACCTAATTCAAATCTCGACTCTCACAAATCAACAAATAATAAGAACTATAACTTTTGAATTACCATCCTCGTCGAACTGAAGAGGAACAATAAATGACATCAATGAACAAAATTTTTTCAATGGGATTAAGTGGTGGGGCTCATCATCATATATTTCCCACTGGAGGGCAAATAGAAATCTTCCCTTTCTTTATGAAATTTGTAGTTTACCATGCAAAAAAGTCTACCAAACAAGGATGCGAAGGCGAAGTAAAGGAAAATGCATTGGGGATAATTAATGAATTCGTTAATATCACAAAAAACTCTAAACCGTTACACTTATGATGAATTTTCCCTAAATTAATTTGTTAATCACTAAAAACCTTAACCCCGTACATGGGTGACAAATTTCCCTTGAACTAATTTTTTACCTACCGAAAACAAATTTATTCTCCGTTAGTTTCTGTTAAATTGTACCATCAAATTGTTGAGTTAGAGAATATGTGATAGTTGATGAATGTACTTGTTTGGAGTTTATCCTCTGTTTGTCATAAATGTAGCGGTGGTTTTTTGCAACGGAAATTAATGAAAGATAAATTTATCACAAATGTACAAGTTTAAGATTTTTTATAGAATTTTTGAATGAATTTGAGATTTTTCGTGATATTAATTATGACACAAAAAAGCCAGATAAATTAACGTCTAACACATGTAAAATGCAGAAGATCCCCTCCGCTTGATTTTGTCTCGAATGCTGCAGGCCAGTGGGAAAAGTGGCGGCTGAGGTGCACCCCCATCTCACATGCTCGAATTTAGGGGCAGTTCGCCCAGAATCACAGATTGCCATATATAGAATATTAAAAAAAATTGAAATTAAAATCGAAGCCTAAATTTAGAGACATAAAGAGAAGGGGAGACGGAAAATAGGAAGTGGTGTCAGCGCCCAGCCATCGGACCTACATGATTAATGGTTTCGACGATCATGGGCTCGAGATTGGGCCCAAAAAAGATTGGGACCGTTAGCCCTTTACCACACGATCAACCCCCACCGATCGCGCCGTGAAGTGCTAAAATGCGATGGACTGTCTTGCTCAAGGGCACTTCCTATCACTCGGGAAATTCTACCGTCTTTTATATTTTGTAGTCTTGTTCTTGACAAACAAACGGCCATTCTCTCCACTCAGTAAATGTCGCGAGCAAAACCTTCTTCAGACATAGGTATGAACATTTCCCCGTTCACTCTTAAAAATCCAAAGGAGTATTTTCTTTGACAAGACTCGGAAAATGTTTAGACATACTTTCCGTTGCTTATTTGTTTGTAAAACAAACAAAATATGCTTTTTCTTTGTTCCATATAGAAAAGTTGGGAGGAGATGATCCACTTTACAAGTGTGAATGTGAACATTGTATAGTATGTTCAAAGAAAGGGTTGATGTGTGGGTTAGATCTTATAATACTCATGTGCGGGTGCTCACTTATTAGGCACACTTAATACTTTTTTAAGTTTGTCCATTTTAAGCGTTGGTCTTGCCATATAAAACGCCCATTATCTATGTCAGTGTTTTTTTTACCAAATTTAATTAGGGTTTAATTGGTAAATCGAAAGATTTATAACCAAACGATTTATAATCAAATTGGCACAAATATAATAATTTTGATTAGATAGACTACATTGAATAATTATTAAAATATTTAGGATTTAATTAGTAAATCGAAAGGTTTATAACCAAATTAGCACAAATATAATAAAATTTGGTACCTTGTCCTTGGCATTATAACTAGAGGAGGAGAAAGGACAGGGTTTCTGTGGTCATGCCTCTTCGTGCGTGTTAACATTGAGATGATGTTTGAAATTTCTTTCAAATATACCATATTTGAGAATGTACTTTTTCCCAAAGAAGTAAGCAGTTGTGTGAGTCTTGGCAAAGATACTCGAGGGGGTGAAGTTGATGACTAAATGGGCATTTTGTGAATGTTAATGTGTTTGGACACTCAAAAATGTGTATATTTTGCAAAGTAGCTTTAGGTTGAAAAGAAAAAGGAGAAAAAGAAAAAAGGGAGGAGATTAGTTGGGTGGAGAGGGGAAATTCGTGGGGGGAGGTGGCTCTACAGTAGTGCCGGTGGTGGTGGGGAGGCGGCTGGTGGCGGTGGCAGCGACAATGGGGGGTGTTCACGATCTCAAGCGAGCTTGGGTTGCGCGGCCTCAGGCGGCATTGTTGGAGGCTGCCGCGACCTCAATGGAGGTGGCTTGAGGTCGGGCGACCTCGAGCATCGCCTGGGTTGCGTGACCCAGGCACCGCCGCCCGAGGTTGAGCAACCCAGGTGCCATCGCCAGAGGCCGCCAGGCGACGCCCGAGGTCGCTCAACCTCAAGCCACCTCGCCTGAGGTCGCGTGACCTCAGGCACGGCTTCCCGATGGCCAGATCTAGGCCCTCGATGACCAAATCTGGCCGCTCACGGCTAAGCGCCACCCACCACACCCACTAGCTAGCTTCGCGGTAGAGTAGCAAGGCTGAAGAAGACGATGAACAGTGTCTTATGAGGGCAAATGAGGAAATCACAATTATAATGAGGGCAATATTAGAAAGAAGAAAAAAAAACTCATTAAACCTTGTATCAGCATTCCATAGCATTCCAAATGCTAGCATTTGGCCAAGGACACCTCCAAATGTTGAACCAAACGCTTAAAATTTTTCCCTAGAGACTTTCGAGGCCGAAAGCCCCTTGGAAATGCTTAACCAAACGAGGCCTAAGTATAATGCAAGCAAATTAAAGACGTTCGGTCAATCATAGTTTTCAAATTTTCAAAATTAATTTCAAATTTTGAAAAAGTAATCGTTATTTACTCTAACAAATGCCTACTTTCACATTGTATTACTCAACAATTTTTCCGGCCAAGTACCTTACTGATTAGTAATAAGTGATTACCTTTCGAAAACAGGTCTTACAAATACATAGTACTTAATTCTATTTTTGTCTTATCATCACATCAATTGAATTGGGTTCCAATCATAGACGTTTGAGACAGCAGCTAACGTGCTGCTATGAAGTAGATATTTTCTCAAAATAAAAGGTGGTAAAGGTAATAATGCAGAGGTTCATATCCGAAGCTGCAGGGAAAAGTTACAAATTAAAACAGCCATGGCTGATATATTCACAATGAACGCGAATGGGATCACCAACATTATGATGCAGCCAACAAAAATCAGCTATGGCATATTATCAAGCAGAATGGACATCAAGAGACTGCAAGCAACACATCCTAGTACAACCGCAACGAGGGCAAGGGCAATTCGGAATCATGGGTTCATGTCGTCTTCTCTGGTGTTATTAACCCTGCAGATGGAGCGTTTAGATTAATGATGAAGCTTTAGAGTATTCATTCTAGAGGATACTGTTAATCCATATCTTACGACTTTGCGAAGGCCCTTATTTATACTTTCTTTCCCCTTTTGTTGTTCAATTACGAGTCAAGAGGTCAAGTGTTACTTTTATAACATTAAACATAAAGTACCATCTGAATGAACCTTATTACATGTCCATTCACAGCCTTGTAAATGAGCATATTCATTTAGTAGTAAATGGGCATTTTTTTTTGGAATATCGCTTTTAATTCGAGTTGGGCTCTAAGAATAATGCAAGCAAATTAAAGACGTTAAATCGATCAAAGTTTTCGATTTTACCATATAAGATGTCATCATTATTTACTCTGATAATACAAAAGAATCCATATTTAGAATCCTCAATGTTTTTTTTTTTCCTATTATTATTGGGGGACCAAGTAACTTTTAATGTTTTTAAGAGATGTTCATATTTTTTTTTTCATAAGGTCTTATACGACATTGAGCCCTTATTTCTATTTTTTTAAGACCGTCAGATGAAGAGACGTCCTCGAGCACGTGTACGGTTCCAATTGAATCTCCACGCTATACCATTAGAGATTCAATCGGAATGATTAATAAATAACATGCGCCGTGCGGCCATGCACTAAGCATGAGTACCTTGTGATTTTAATTATTAATGCATGAGTGAAAGTAACAAGTAACTATGGTAAACCGGTCTCAAAAGCACATGAGAGTGATCAAACCGTAGCTTTGTTAACGAATCGAGTTTGTACTTGTCCAGCTTGCTTTACTTGTGTAGTTTGGTTGAAAAAGTACTATAGAATTTGCGAGCTGTCCAATTAGATACTTCAAATTGGATTTTGTTGTACGGAGAACCACATCCAGCAAAACACCAGACCTCACCACCGGAAGGTTACACAAGCAATCCAAAATTCATAGAAAATACACATCACCATGAGGACTAGACCCTAGCAAACACATCATCGACTCCATCAAAAGTCGAAAACTATCGCCGTTCATTAATTAATCATTTGATTCAGGATGCACTCGAACGGGATCACCAGAATCAGAATACATGCGACAAAACTGTTCTGAGGAATGTCAGCAAGCAAAATGCACATTTGGAGATTGCACGAGACGCATCCAAGGGCAACAAAGATGAGAGCATATGGAAGTTGGAACCTCATCCCATTTTGAAGACTAAGTTTTGCATGACTATTTTGATCGCTACACAAATAAGCATAATCCTGCGTTCAACAATAATTTTGGCTCGACCTATAAAGTTATCTCCAATGAGTTGACATAAAGTCTCATTCAGTGTATCAAGATATTCATTATAATCTATAGCAAATTGATCTACATGCCCTGCTATACTTTTAGGATTAAAATCAGTAAACTACTTCTTAGAGATCCACTTTTCACAGAATAAGGATCAAGAATGAACTCATGGATCATCTAACCAAACCAAACCCAAAAAAAATGTGGATGATTTGCACTTGTTCTCTGGGTTCCCAAGGCAACATGCGAAGGACAGGTTCATCGTACAGACTGTTTTGAAATAAGACTTATCATATTCGTGATGGAAAACCCACGTAGGGAAAATTATCAGGGACAGAAAATTCTTTTTAAGGAAAGGAACTCGAAACAACATGAATTTGCTCGCAGCCCTCCAAAGTTACTGGAGGAGGCTGGGCTATAGAAGTGATGTTGCAGTTAACAGTCGATGCTTACCTCCGATCACCACGAATGGCTGAATTGTTGTTTCCGATTAACTTCGAGCTTCGTGCGATTACCCTCTTTCCTTCCTCGTGTGAAACAAAACTTGCTGCGAGCATACATTTTATCGATGGGAGGGAGGCAGAACTCTTAAACCCCGCCCGCAGTGGAGTTTTATCGCACCGACGCATTTGCGGCACTTCAGTTTCATCGAGATTTATGGCACGGAGTTTTATTGCACTGACAAAATATACCCCGCACTGGAGTTTTATTACACTCGACATCTTCATATGCAGAAAACGCAACTACAAATGATGCAGCGTAGGTAGCGCGACGGCTTTTCTTTTGCAGAAGACCCCCTGCATTTGAGTTTCTGTCTCAAATGAACCCTCTACACTTGACAGATATATATATTAATTAGCCCCCCAATGCTTTTTCCCGACGAGAAAACCGACCGGCCGGAGATGCACGCGCATCTCACATGCACTTACATTCTCCGTTTCCACCTTTATTCTACTGATACCTTGCCGTTTTTGAATTTGAAATTTTGTAATTCAGGTGCGTTGCTCTTCTTTGGCAAGGAAAAAATTGCGTTATTCTTCAGTTATGCATGGGAATGGTAGTTTTATCAGGCGTGCCACTATAATTTGATGGTTCCTCGCAGTTGAGCACAATTTTATCCCCACCGCTTGCGGTAACAGAGTAAAACAGAGCCATTGGGAAATCAGAAATCACCACAAACCCAGAAGAATAAGAAGATAATGAAGAAGAAGAAAGCCACGGCCGAATTCTTCTACCTTTCTGACACCGATGACTCGGCAGTGGAAGACCTCATTTCCCAGACGAAGGACCTCTACGTCCTCGAGCAAATCACCGCGATCAACGGCTCCTCCTTCACCGCCGACGACTCCCTTTTGTCCCCCGACCTCAAGTTCCTGTTTCCGCAAGCTCAAATCCTTCCCTCTCTCCAAGCCCCAAACCACACTGCTGAATTCGAGCAATCACAAGATGAAGTCGCCGTAGCGGTCGCCCCCAAGAAAGACGGCTTCTTCTGGTGCTCGCTGAATAAGCCAACACCGAGGCTAGGCCTATTGAGAAAGGGGTGAGCATGAGCTTCAAACGGATGGAGGAAGACAAGGCTACTGTGGGATTTGGGTGTTTTCCACGGTCAAGAACAGAAGAAGTAGCTGAAGAAGGCAAAATGAAGGAGGACGATGAGCGCTTCAAGAAAAGCTGTGCCGATTTGGGGGACCGTGGGTTGTTTTTCCATTTTAAGGTTTTGGGGCCGTGAGCAAGGAAGTGGAGGCATGGAAATAGCGGCTTCCATTGATATTTGCTTAGAGTCGCAGCTTTTCACATTCATGTCGAGATAGTGTTCATATGAACAAAGACATAAGATGAAAAACAGAGCAGCAGGAGAAGAAAACGATTTTGCAGTGGAAGGGCACAGAACATGTCAACTCCATAGATAAGCGGGGTGGTAATTATACAACAATGATGTACATATCGGGACCAGCTGGGGGAAGGTTACAGGCAAATGAAATTCACATAAAACGCATATCACCACATCGAAAGCCAAAAACTAGCGCCCAGTCACTAATAATCCTGTTAACTCTGTTAACTCGCGATGAACATGAACGGTATTACCAGCATAAGGACGCAGGCAATAGAAATCAGCCAAGGCAAGTCACTGAGCAAAACGAACATTAGGAGACCACATTCAACGCATCCAAGAGCAACAGCGATCCCAGCAAATGCAAGTTGGAAACCTGGATCAACATCTTGCCTTCCCATTCAAAAGAATCTTCGCCGAATGGTTTTAATTGTTGTGCAGATAAGCAAGATGCATGGTGCTCTGGAATTGTTGGCCGAACCTATAGAGCTATCCCTCTCCTCGATGAGTTGATGCAAGTGCTAAGCTAGTGAATCAAGATCTCCGTTGATTTGAGCTATGAGCTCTATTGCATTCCTTTGAATAAAACTCAACAGATTCTTCTAAATGGGAAGGCAAGATTTTGATCCAAGTTTCCAACTTGCCTTTGTCGGGATCGTTGTTGCTCTTGGATGCGTCGAATGTGGTCTCCTCATGTTTGTTCTGCTCCGTGGCTTGCTCTACTCAGTGGCTTGCCTTGGTCGATTTTTGTTGCCTGCCTCCTTATGCAAGTAGTCCCGTTCATGTTCATCGCAAGTTAATAGGATTATTAGTGACCGGGCGCTAGTTTCTGTTCAATGCAAACAAGCTGTTAACAAGCAATGCATTCCATTGATATTTACGATGTTCATTGTCGCCCTTGGATGCATCGAATGTGGTCTTCTTATGTACGTTCTACTTGTGTTGGCCGATTTTCATCGCATGCGCCCTAATATTTGTAATCCCATTTGTGTCTATCATGAATTAAAGGATCATTAGCAAAAATCAATGGGAAATAATAGCTCAGCCGGTCACAATGTTCCAAGATAAGCACTACAACATCTCTGCAGTCCAACCTCCTTCAACAAGTTGGAGGACTCTGAATAAATTCTTGCTATTTTCTTTGAATAGCATATGCACTCCGAACTTCGCACGTTCTTGTTGAAAAAGAACGATATTTGTGGAGAAGGCCTAAATAATTTTTTCCCACTACTATTTCTGTGAAAATTAAATAGGATAAAATATTGCGTAAATTTCACCTCTACCACGTCCTATAGGGATCATCGAATCAATGAAAGTAGTAAAGATGAATAGTAAATAACACTAGAATTTTAACGTGAAAACCCTCCAAGGTGAAGGGAAAAACCACGAGACCGTAGTCCACTTCAAACTTCCTACGATACAACTTCACCTAAACGTGAAATGCGATACAACTTCACCTAAACGTGAAATATGGATCTCTCATTGTCTTCTTCAATTTGTGGATCCAAACCTCTCACAAACTGAATAACTCACTCAAAGATAACTCTCTCTCAAGAGAATAACTCACTCAAAGATAACTCTCTTTCTTGAAAGAAGAAAACTATTTCTTCCACTAATATTCTTGCTTTTGTATATTCTTCTCTGTTGAGGAGGACTCCTATTTATAGGAGCAAATGCAATCCAAATTGGAATTGTGCGATATGAAAATCACATAGATTTATCTCCTAATCTCTCGAGATTTTGTAGATCTGAGAATATTACTTTGATTTCTTTTTCAATCTCCCTTGATTTTCTGGATGTGGAAGATCATGTTGATTTATCTCCCGATCTCTTTTGATTTTTTTTCTCATTTTATTTTCCTTTTACTTTTACATACTCACTATTATACATATTCTACTACAGATATACATAATTGCGTTGGCCTTTTCAATTGGGAGTAACCTACTCAACAAGGTGATACTACAGATTTTAGGATGCAACATTAAAAAGGACAAGTTCACCTGATCTAAGTGGAGTGCATATGGTATTCAAAGAAAATAGCAAGAATTTACTCTAAGTCCTCCAACTTGTCGAAAGAGGTTGGATTGCAGAGATGTTGTAGTGCTTACCCCAGAACATTGTGACCGACTAAGCTATTATTTCCCATTAATCTCTTAGCAATGCATGTGGTTACATTCTTCTTTACTTCTACCAGTCTTATAAATGATGTAGAGACCTTGCATTAGCGCCCTCTTATATTGAGGACTGCCTTTTGAGCATATGTGACCGTATTCTTTATGTCACAGCCAAAAGGAAAGAGGTCCTCAAGTCGAAATATTGGGACCGAATATTGTGAGAATATGCACCTTCCTCCTTTTGGTTGTGACAAAAAGAATACGGTATTCTCACAATATTGGATCCCAATATTTTGAGAAAAAGTTAATCCCTCCTCAATCAAAAGGATGGTGTAACATATTCTCTCTCTTACACACATATATACACATACCCCAATGCCTTTACTCCGCCTTCATATCCTCGTTGGTAGACATTTTTGCATAGTAAATGACCAATTTCATAAAGATGGAAAATTTTGTTTTGCCCTCCAATGGGAAATATACTTAACCCTAATGAAGAAATTTTATGTGTTGATGTAATTTAATGTTTCTCTTCAGTTCAAGGGGGATGGGGAGTCAAAAGTTATGGTTTTTATTATCTATTGGTTTGTGAGAGTCAAGATTTCAAGTAAGATGTACATTGGGTTCAGTTTAAGTCGGAAATCAATCCAAATCAACTTGGACCGACTAGTTCAAGGTTAGTTAGGGAGAATCAGTTCAATTTCACATTCCGCAAACCTTAAAGTGGCCTAGGACAATATCGGTTCCCGGTTCCAAGGCTAAAACTGCTAGTTCTATTCAAAAACCGATTCGACTAGTCCAATTCCCAAATTGAATCTATTTTCAATTTTTTTTTCTATAAAAATTCCTTCAAAATCAGAGAGAATCAAACCATACATTTAACATAAAGAAACAACATGTTATTTTCAAGAATTTGATTTTCATACAAAAAAAAAAAGTGGGCCCATTCGAATAGATGCATCCCTCATATATCATTAAGTATTTGATGTTGAATTCTTTGATACGAATTGATGTATATAATTTGACTATTGAAGCCGAATGTGGATTCTATCTTTTCCAGCCTCTAGGACACATTCATTTTTGTTCTCTTACATTGACATGGATGAGGAACTTTATAGGATGTTTGATCCAAGATTCATCTCAAAATAGTTCATCACTTTTTCCAGTGGCGCTTATCGATCCTTGTTGCGGAGTTTTCACAAGCAAGGGCTCCTTCCTCAACATGTAAATTCAATAACTCTTATTCTAGTACCAAGTTGAAGTTTAACGGACAACGTCCAAAAAATCTTTTGCCTTTGATCATTAAGAAAAACAAAAGAATCATTTAATGGCATTATGACTAGAAAGGAGAAAGGATAGTGTTTCTGTGGTTGTGCCCCTTGGTGCATGTCAGCCTTGGTGCTTGCAAGAGGAATGACTGAGGCACGACTCTTGTTTGCACATTCCTCCCGGTTGACTTGAGGACCTCCGTCTTTCTTTACTTTGCGGTCACATCATTGTCCGATATACATTTTTGCATAGTAAACGACAAATTTCATAAAGACAGGAAAATTTTCAATTTACCAAGTAATGCGAAATTTAGGAAAAATTGTCTAAAAATTTCTAAATCTAATGCTCTTTTGCTAATTCAATCCTAAGCCTTTCAACTTTACCAATTTGCGTCTCAAACCTTTCAACATTTTGTCAATTGAGTCTATTCGGTCAATTTTAATCGGAATTTGCTCATATCGACATTGACCATCCTACGTGGCATGACTAATATTGACATAAACAAAATTTATTATTTTTAAATATTTTTTCGATTTATTTATTTATTTTTTTTTACTCTCTCTCTCTCTCTCTCTCTCGCTCTCTCTCTTCCCTTTCTTCATCTGGTGGGTCACCCAACCTTTGACGACCAACTAGAGGCCACAATCTACAAGGGTTAACCTCACAAGCCTTAGGCAAGGCTCGCCCTTGCCAAGATCTAGTGAGGGGTGACCTCATCGACCTTGGGCAAGGCTCGCCCTCCTAGCTCGTGACCTACAAGGGCGACCTTGCTTAAGGCCTGCAAGGCTGATGAGGCCAACCCTCGCCAGTCGTGGCCTTTGGTTGGTCACCAAGCGACCGGCCAGAGGAAAAAAAAGGGAAAGAAATTTATAAAAAAAAAAAAGAGAAAAAAGAAATTAAAAACACAAAAAATAATTTAAATTCAAAAACATTTAAAAATTAATAAAATTTATCAATGTCAGCGCTGGCATCCACGTCAACAAATTCTGGTCAAAATTGATCGGATGGACTCATTAGCAAAAAGTGAAAATGTTTATAACTCAATTAGCAAAGTTAAAAAGTTTAGAGATGAATTAGTAAGAATATAATGGATTTAGGACTTTTTGAACAATTTTCTCAAGAAATTTATATCAATTAGCCCCTAACGCTTAACCCATATGAAAGAATTTCATTTGATGATGCAATTTAATGTTCCTCTTTAGTTTGAGGAGGATGGTGACTCAAAAGTCATGGTTTTTATTATTTGTTGATTTTTTAGAGTTGAGACTTGAATTGAGGTGTGCATCGAGTCCTGTTTGATCTAGGAATCAATTCAAATCAACTTGGACTGACCGGTTTTAGGTTACTTCTATGGAGAATCAGTTTGATTTCCTACTCCACGAACCTTGAAGCCCCTTAGGATCGGATCGGTTCCTAGTTCGAAGGCCAGATTGTTGGCTCTATTCGAGAACCGATTCAACCAATTTAATTCTCGAATTGAATCGGTTTTAAAGTCTTCTTTTTATATAAAATAAAATCTTTGATATCATAGAGAATTGAACTGTATTTTCAGTAAGAAGAAACATCTTATTTTTAAGAATTTGATATTTTGCACACTAACAAAAAAAGGTCCGACTCCTGGGTAGATCCAATAGTTCCCCACTTTTTCTTGTGGTGCTTGCCAATCTTTTTTGCTGAGTTTTCACAAGAAAAGTGAATTATGTCAGGGAATGTTATCAATCCATGTCGAAAGCCAAGAACCATTCCATTCACTAATTAATCCTTTGATTCGCTATCAACTTGTACGGGATAAACGAAATTAGGATGCCCTCAACGAAAATGGCCAAGGCATGTCACCTAGTAAAATGCACATTTGGAGATTGCACGAGACATCCAAGAGCAACATAAATTGAGAGCATACGAAAGTCGGAACCTCATACATAGATAGGATGTACTTTTTCAGGAAAGGAACTCAAAATTGCATGAATTTGCTCGCAGTCCGCCAACTCACTGAAGGAGGCCGGACTACACTACTGGAGAGGTGTGCACGCATATTACTTACACTTCATTCTTTATTTCCAGCTTCACCTTCATTCCATAGATATTTCTCCTTTTTAACTTTAGAATTTTGTTTTTCAAGTGCGTTGCTCTTCCTTCCCCCCCTAAAAAAAAAAAAGAAAAAAAAAAGATGCGTCTTTCAATTACGCATGGGAATGGTTGTTTTATCCGGTGTGCTAATGTAATTAACTTGGAGAGGGGGGGGGGGGGGCGATTGGCGGTCAACAGTGGGGGCTTCCCTGGCAAAAGATTGACCGAGCCATGCACGCCACTTGAAGCTGGATTTCAGTGGAGATTAAAAAAAAAAAGGAGATGAGGCTACGGCAGATGGGTGGGGAGGCGCGAGCAACGGGTCAACAAACGGCCGTTGCTGCTGACCTTGGTGAGCTGACTTGGAAGGCACGAAGCGGTGAAGAAGCAGACGGTGGAAGTTGCGAGTGATCGAGAGAGCGGCCTCGACTGAAAAACGCAAAGCAGAATGGATGGAGATGAAGCCGTCCAGGCGTGCGAAGGAAAGGGCAGTTGGCAAAGTGTGCTAGGCAAGATTGGGGGCTTAAAGTCAACATTTCTATCCACCCAATTTAATGCAATGTCCCCCTAATTCTTTCCACAATTTAAATTCCACTATAATATCCAAATTGAAGTCCAAAATTTCCAGCCCCATTCTAATTTCTAATTTCACTCAATTAAATTCAATTTCCTTACTCAATTTCCCAAACTGAGGTCCAATTTCGACCCAGAAGAATCCCGAACAATTTTCTGTAAGTCCCTGACATCCAAAAGCTCGACTTAGAACTCCTGATTTTCATCAATTTAGCTTATCTGAATTTCTGCTGATTTTCCACAACGTCCGTATTGATTTTCTGCAAAAATCCCAAAATCTTTGAAAAATAGATTGTGACACTTCAGAACTTTCAATTTTTGAAATCGGGTTCAAATTCGCGGTTATTTTCAATCTGGCGCGGTTTTAGCGTGACCTAGTCTACCGAGTAACTTTTTATGAATTTTGGTGCAATTGACCCGTGATCAATTTATATCGAGTCACAATATACATCTTCGACACATTAGCGACTCTTGATTGTCGTGAAAATCTCAAGGTTTCAAATACGGACACAGGGTACCCAAAACGATAGAAAATCAATTTAGTGCCGATCGATGATAATTTTGCAATCAGTTGGAATCAGCCACATTTTGATCACTCATCTCAATCGAATCGACCTATCATTGATCTCTGATCAATTTTTACCCTTGCAAATTAGCTCGATCGAACAGTCGATTCCTGATTGAATTCTCAAGTCTTTTGCATTAAAATCCCTTAATAATTTTTCCAGAAAGTCTAGTTATCTCTTGAGTGATCAGCTCAGAGAATAACACTATAGACGCGTCGACAAAAGGCCCGATTTATTCAATTGAAATCAGATTTGAAAAATCAGGATGTCACAAGCTACATGCTCTGCTGCATACCTTAACATCACCAAGCAACTTGTTAGACAATTGTATTCCATAGAAGCACAAACGAAAGGATCGAGAATAAGCACATTAATAGATTCGTAGGTAAAAAAATGTAGGCAATTTGAACTGGTTTCATGATTTCAGTATGAAGCCATCATATTCATAGATTAACAAACAAAAAACCTTAGGCAATTTGAACAGATTTTACTATGCAACATTGAAAAGGACAAGTTCACCTTATCTAAGTGGAGTGCAGATGGTATTCGAACAAAACATCGTGAGTTTACTCAAGAGTCCTCCAACTTGTTGAAGGAGGTTGGATTGCAAAGATGTTGCGGTGCTACTTTGGAACGTTGTGATGGGTTGAGTAGTGGTTACTCACTGATCTCTGAGCAACGCGTGAATACTTACTTCTTTACTTTTGCAACATGTCATATAGACAATGCATATATCTTGACATATAGTTGGGATTCGATGGAGTTGCAAGGAGTTTTTCATTGCCTCATATATAGGCGCGTGACAAGAGGAGGATTTTTCTACTAAAAAAAGAAAAAAAGAGGAGAATATTATGTTCCAGACAGAAAGTAACAAAGTTACTCACCCCTGAGGACTTTCTGTCTGGAACATAAAATTAAAATGGATCACAAACAAAGGTACTCATGCCTAAGGAATTTTTGGGCAGAAGAACACCACAAGTGCCATAACTTGGCACGCCGGGACACTTAAGTGCCATAACTTCCAAACGGTACACTTAAGTGCCACTTTTTTTTTCAAGTGGGACACTTAAGTGCCACCTCCGGCGACCCTTGCCGGAAATCATACGTGGCACTATTTTATTACTATTTTTGCCAACGTGGCTCGCCGGAGAGCTGAGTCGGCGCTCAGTCACCAGAAACGACGTCGTCTCCATAATAAAAGCCCCAAATCTTCCAAAAACGACGTCGTCTCCCCAAATGCCCCAAATCTAAAACCCTAAATCGGCCAAAATCCCTATTGAAGTGCTCGAATTGAAGTCTCGAACCCTAATTTTCATTTGCCCAAAATTCCTTCGTCGAATCTTGGAAATGGAGAGCAGGACTCGCAGCAGCGCCTCAATTTCCTCTCATCGAAGCGAAGGAGAAGGCCAGCGTTTCTGTTTTTGTGGGTTACCGAGTCCAAGAAGAACATCGTGGACTCAAATCAATCCTGGGAGAAGATTTTATGGATGCGCCCGATATAAAGAAGCGTCGAAGTGCAAATACTTCAAATGGATTGATGAGAAGTTCTCTGACCGAGCCACAGAGGTGATATTGGATCTACTTCATAAAAGACAGCAATCTTCATCTGTGTTCGTGGACGACTTGGACGATGTTGACTCAATGCAAGCTCAAGTGTCTTCAGTGAAACTTTCGAAGAATGAAGTGTCAATGCACGCTCAAGCATCTTCAACTAAACCTTTCAAGAATGAAGTCCCAATGATGAAGATTGAACGAAAGTGTTACCAAGCGTGTATTATGGTGTTGTTTTGTTGTCTATTGTACTTTATGATGAAATGTAAAGTACTTGAGAATGAGAAAAAGTTTCTGCGACTGCCATAGTTAAAAATGGTGTTGTTCTGGATTAAACGTTGGGTTTTTTCTTTTTGAAAGATGCGAAGAAGTTTGTGTTGTGGAACAAGATCATTGTTGCTTTGTTGTCGTTTGTGCTGTGGTATGGACTTGCCATAAGTTTACCATCATCTTCTCTGTTTTGATGCAGAATCATCTTCTCTGTTTTGCAATGCAGAATCATGTTCTCTGTTTTGATGCAGACCGACATATACACAAGACAAACATGAGTCATTACCCGAGTGCCATAAGTTGTATTCAGTAATCACGTAAGTGCTAGTCGCGATGAAAAAAGGATCACTTTAGTGTCAAGTTATTGTTAAAGTGATCGGTTAAGTGTCACTTGTAGTTAAAAGTGAACAGTTAAGTGCCAAGTTTTTTTAGAATAGGATCAGTTAAGTGCCAATTTTTTTGTCGGTTTTCTGTAAAAATTGCGCCAGCCACCAGCACCGGCGACACCACCAACCATCACCACTATCCACACTACACACTAGGCGCTCCAGCCACCACCATGCTGGTGGTGTTGCTGCACAAGATACTAGTGCAAGGCTCAGCTTGCACTAGTTTGCACCAGTACACATGGTGTAAGATGTGCAAACTGCACACTTGTACCAGGTGTAGGTGCAGCTGCTTAAGCCTATAACCCCCACCACAAACCAATAATCACCAGGCATCACCATCAGCCACACCAGCACCCCAGCCACGACATTAGCACCCCACCAACAAACTGACTACCACCTACCACCAAACATCACCATCCACCATCACTAGATACACCAGCACTCCAGCTATCACCACAGAACACCAACAGCAGCAGCAACAAGTAAAAGCCAGAATCCATGATAAACAACAACATAAATTGACAAGCAGCGCAAGATCATTTCATTGATATTAATATCATCAAGTCTGAGTCTGACAACATTCATTTCATTGATATTTCATCAAGTGTGAGTCTGAGTCTGACAACATCAATGAATGACAAACTAAAGAAAAAAAACAAAAGATAACCATCGATGCATAGACTTTCTATATGCACGACAACATCATCGTTTACATAACTGTTTTTACTCCTAAGCTCCACAAATCCTATCACATCTCATCTCATCAATCAATATGCACGACACCCCCTGTTCGTCCTCCTTTCGATGGGCCTTTCACTTGATTCATAATTCTGGCACTCTTTCTAACTGGACGTGCAACTTCTTCTTCAACCTTCTCAGTATCCACTGACTCAGATGGAGCTGCAAATGTCATAGGCCGAATTGAATCAAAAGGAGCTGGAGCTGGAGCTGGAGATGGAGCTGGAGCTCGAGCTCGAGCTCGAGCTGGGTTCTTTCTCTTATTTTTTTTTGGCACAGTTGATGTTGATGTTTTCTTCTTTTTTGTTGGTGCAGCCGTCGATTCTTGAGTTGGGCCTGAGATAAGAACTTCTGAACTTCTCCCAGGCTACAAAAAAACAATAAATTGTTAGCAAAAATCTACAGCATAAATTAAATTAAATGCAGCCAATAAAACTTACATTGAGAATGACTGTTCCAGTAGGCTCATCTGTATACAGGCCATAGCCATATTGTCTGAACCTCTTCCCAAGTGCCCCTCTTGTTTGAATAGGGGCGTCACTTTCAGGAACTTGTGATTTGTTGCCCCTTTGTCCTGCTTTCTTGGGCCCTTTAACTACAGCCGAGGCTTGTTCGACCCATTGTGTTGGGCGTCTTCTAGATGGCCTTTGTGTACCTGCCCCTTCACCTGGCCTTGTTCTAGTTGTCCTTCTGTGTAGCCCTTCAACTTCAGTGACACCTCCTTCTGTTTGGCCTTCTGGTGGTACTGGTGGTGGTACTTGTGGTGCCCCTTGCAGTGATTCTTCTGGTGGCTCCTGTGATGATCCTTGAGGTGGCTCCTGTGATGATCCTTGAGGTGGCTCCTGTGATGGCCCTTCAGTTGGCAGTTGAGTTCGAACTTGCTTTCTTCGAACCTGAGAAAGAGGCGAAAAGATACCATAAATATAATATCGAGACATATAATAATAAAAACTGAATACAAATTGATTGAATTTAGCACTGGGTATTTCTTTCGCTGCTGAAGAACAGTCGACTGCACTGGCCGTGATGCTGCTTGGGTCAATCCTTCAGCTGGCCGTGATGCTGCTTGGGTCAATCCTTCAGCTGGCCGTGATGCTGCCACTTGGGCCAATCCTTTACCTGGCTGTGTTCTACCTTGCCTTCTTCGAACAGGCTGTTCAGTTTCATGACTTACTGAGGTTCTTCTTGTGACCTAACAAACACATTACATACAAGGCCAAATAGGATATCATTATGTACATTTTTATGATAAACGACAAGAAAGCAACATAAACATAAAATAAATTTCATGACTTACCGGGGTTCTACTTGTTGACTGAAGAACAGTCGACTCACTTGGCCCTGCTGTGTGCATTTCTCCAACTGTCTCTTCACTAGGCCCTTCACCTTGCCTCAACCGTTGTTGCTTCCTCAATTGACAACCTTTAATATTGTGGCCTGTTAGGCGACAATAAGAGCACGTGATCTTTGCACCCTCCCTGCTCATTCTTTGCTGACCCGAGACCTCTCCCTCCGCCATTCTTCGTCTTCGTTTTGTCCTTCCAATTGTCTTCTTCAGTGGCAAAGGTAGAGGTGCTTCACGATCCGTGGGCTCCCAAAACTTGCTACTTCTAATTGGCTGCATCATGAACTGATAGGAAGCAAGATACTTTGATTTATGGTACCAATCATCGATGTAATCATCTATATTGTCGCCCTTCAACTGGATGGCACATATGGCATGTGCACATGGAATTCCACTTACTTGCCATGATCTACATGAACACTTCCTACTTCCTAGATTGACAACATACTTATCTGCACCCTTCATTATCTCATATCCGTCATCTCCATTCCAAATGGGATGACAATGCGTACTTGCAGCCAAGTTGTCATCCAATTTCTTCACAATCCTAGGACCATATTGTCTTGTCCACTTTGCAGCCTCATCTCTTTGTTTCTGCAGCCGAGTCATAACCGCAACTCGTATATCTTCAAGCATTGAGATGACTGGTTTGCATCTGGCATCTATTATCTTCGAATTAAATACTTCACAAATGTTGTTGTCGACGTTATCGCACTTGAACTCCTCACTGAAGAATGCCCTGCACCAATGCTTCGGTTCTAGTTGAAATAGGGTAGCACAACCTTCCTTTGTCAACTGAAGCAGTCCTTCTTTGGCTATTCTAAAGTCAGCCATGTTTGCACTCTTTGCTAATTGCCAAAATTGCAATTGCAGCTTATCCCCTTTATAGTTCTTTGCCCAATTTCCGTATATGTGCCGCGCACACATTCGATGTTCAGCATGGGGCAACAACTCGGCTACTGCCGGAACCAATCCCTGCAATAATTCAAAGTAAGAAATATTATAGCAAATTACATGTTCATATTACAAAGCAAAGCAAAGCAAACTATTGACTAAACTTTTCAAAAAGCAAGCATTACCTTCTGTTGGTCACTCGTGAATGCCCACCCTTCCCCGTTTGTTATCTCCAAGTCAGCCATCAGATTTTTCAAGAACCAAGACCAATTGTCCTTGTTCTCAATCTTTACAATAGCCCAAGCTAGTGGGAACATTTGGTTATTCGCATCTCTTCCAATCGCTGCCAACAATTCTCCCTTGCACAAGCCCTTCAAGAAACAGCCGTCCAATCCTATAATCCGTCTACAACCAGCTAAAAAACCTCGTCTGCATGCATCAAAGCACACATAGAACTTATCGAACTTGGTCCCATGATCAGGAAGTGGTCTCTCAATCACCTCTACATACACTCTACTTGTAGGGTTTTGCAGCCTACACTCCCAAGCATACTCCCACACCTGCCCATATTCCTTAGCATACTGACCAATAAGTACCTTTATCACCTTTTGCTTTGCTCTTTTGCACTGATTCCTAGATACATTGATGCCTACACGCTCCTTCACCAGCATCCTAAAGTTAGCAAGTTTCAAGTTGGGCATCACCTTGATCAGATCGAAGAAGTGCTTCGACAACCATGAACTTGTTACCCTTTTGTTTTGAAAATTAATGGAACAAGTGTGTTCCTCTTGGTAGGCTCTAATCTGAAAAGACCCACTCTTCTTAACAAACGCACCGTAAATCTTCCATGGACAGTTTTGCTGCGAACACCTAGCTCTTACAAATTTCTTGGTATTTCTAATGAAATCAATATTTCTTTGTGCAGCAATGGAAGAACTCAGTATAGCTTCCCTAAATTGTATCGCATCATGGAATTTCATACCTACTGACAAAGTAGGAGATGCAACAGATGGATCATAGGAAGGAAACTTACTTTTCCTTCTACGCACAGCTCGTTGATCTTCTTCAACTTCGTCCTGGGAAGTTGCGGTGTCGATGCTTTCTTCATAATCTGTCTCCAGGACCTGGCCAGCAACACCAACATCTGCAGGGCCTTCGTCTCTGTTTGGATGAACAGCTACATGCAAAGTTGCAAATCTATCTGACAAAAAGTCCCTTTGTTTTTTCCTTGACTGTGTAAGCTCCTCATCGTCGGCGTCACTTAAGATTAACAAATTTTCAGCTTCAGCAGCCAACCCTTCATCGTCATCGTCACCCTCACTGGATTCAGCTACTTCCCAATCTAATTCAGTGATGGTGACATCACCCATGTCACAATCGCTCTGGTGAACAGCATCTGCGCCCCTCTCCTCCCCATCCTGTCCATCATGACCTACTTCATCTCCTCCTTCTCCTACTTCGGTGGTATCTGTGTCATCATGTTCGTCCTCACTATTGTTTTCAACAAACACTTTCGCCTCTTCGCCATGAAGATAATGATATAAGACATCCCTAAAACCATTATCATCTTCCAAAACTCTCAAACCATCTCTCAAGCCTTTCCCAGGAACACAGTACAGTAACTTTTGTACTCTACAAGGCAAAAATGTCACTATATCCCTAACAAATCCAATATAAGATGCCTTCTTTATATCTACAAAGATAGTACCCTCATTCCCCCCCTCATACTCCCACTCATCCTCCCCAATCACAAAATCTCCACCGTAGTAAACGATGACAGCAACATAGTCTTTATGCGCCATTTCTGCAACAAAAGAGGACAAATATACAATTAACTATTTTGGGACCACATTCACAAAGAACAGACAATTGCAAGTGGAGGTCCCCACACTCTTTATTAAAGAAAAGAAAAGAAAAGAAGAAGAGAGAGGGAAGATGCGGTCGTCGACAGCTGCAGCTTGAAAACAACAGGCCTCAGGACAAGGACAAATAAAAATTAAGATGGGACCCGACAACTGCTTTGATTATGCCGTCGCATTTCTTTAAAATATGGAGAGATTCCTCAGCATGGGTCCTCAACAATGCAATTTATTAAACAAATATCCAGAAGTCCCCATCCCCACAACCTTCGATTCTCACATGTGCAAAGTCCAATACTCTGAACCCTAACAATCACCAATCATCGCACATTTCACATCCGACCACTACAAATTACTTTCGCACATCACAATTCAACACCCTGAATGAATCACACATCACAGTGGATGAGGCGACGTCGAGCCCTACACTGAGCCCTAATTTCCCCCCCCTCGAGCCCTACACCGAGCCTATATTTCAATGCCGCTCCTAAACTGTCAATTTGAACCCCCCAATAGGATTGTAGCACTACATCTCAGCCATTAAATCTCACATCAAGCCTGACCTTTCCCAGCCGACCCCCAAATTTGAAGTCCGAGCCCTAATAAACGAGTCGGAGCCCTAATTTCACCACAGGGGAGAGGAAGAAGAGAAAAAACCTGAGCAAATCGACGACGGCGAGCGATGACGGCGCTCGACGACGGCGACCGACCGACGACGACGCGACCGACAAAGGCGAGCGACGACGGCGAGCGATCACCTGCGAACGGCGAGCTGTGAACGGCGATGGATGGATGGAGAGGACGTCAGACCTACTGTGAACCGACAAAATGTTAAATTCCAAATAAACGAACGACGTCGTTTTGTTTGGCCAAGTGCACAGTGGATGGGGCGACGTCGTTTTCCTCCTCCACGTCTGCTTTTTTTAAAAAAAAAAATTGCCACATCAGTTAAGCTTGTCGCCGGAAAATGCCACGTCTGCATTTTGGCCGGTTTTTCGCCGGATTGGCACTTAAGTGTCCCATTTTACTCCGATGATGGCACTTAAGTGTACCATTTTAAAGTTATGGCACTTAAGTGTCCCGGCGTGCCAAGTTATGGCACTCCAGGTGTCCCGACCTCGAATTTTTGTCTGTAACATAAAAACTCTCTCTCTCTAGACGGAAATGGATCCACACACAGAAGTACTCATGACATAAGACAATGGCAAGAGTCCATCCGTCACATGCCTCATACCGTCTTCAATTTAATCTCTCATGCTCCTCCTTATCATTGTTACACACATATATAATCAATTAGACCCAATGCCTCTTTCTTTAATTTGCCTTCACATCATCCTCTAGTAGACATTTTTGCATTGTAATTTCATAAAGAGAGGGAAAATTTCAATTTACCCATCGATGGAAAATATATATCAATTAGCCCCTAACGCTTTATCTGATAAAAAAAAAATCATTCATTGATGTAATTTAATGTTCCTCTTTAGCTCAAAGAGGATGATGATTCAAAAGTTATGGTCTTTATTATTTGTTGACTTATGAGAATTGAGATTTGATTTTGTGGTGTGCATTGGATGTGGTTTAAGCTAGGAATTGAATCGAATCAAATCAAATTAAATCGAATCGGCTTTAATCCACCAATTCACGGTTAGTTCTAGCGTAGAACCAGTTTAATTTCTTGTTCCATGAACTTAGGACCGAATCATCCCCGATTCCAAAGCCAGAATGCTGGTTCTATTCAATAACCAATTACCGAATCGAATCGACTTGAATCAGCCGATTCAAGATTAGTTCTAGCGTAAAACCAGTTCAATTTCCTATTCTGTGAACCTTGAAGTAGCCTAGGATCGAATTAGTAGCTTATTCCAAGGCCAGAACATTGGTTCTATTCAATATTGTAAAACCAGTTCAATTACTGAATTGAATCGGTTTTCTAGTCTTCTTTTGAAAAAAAGAAAAAAAAATCTTTTGAGATCATAAAGAAACGAATTGTATTATCAATGTGAAGAAACAATGCTTTTCACATAAAATTAAGAGGAAAAAAAGGTGGCCTGATTAGATGCATCCCTCACTAATCAATACGTACCTGGCGGCCCTCCAATGTTCCTTTTTCAGGAAAGGAAATTGAAACAGCATGAATTTGCTCGCGGTCCTCCACGGTTACTGAAAGATGCTGGACTACAGTAAGTGAAGTGATGTTGCAGTTCACAGTCGTTCCTTACCTCCGATCACCTCGTCGTTTCCCATTGAACTTGGAGCTTCATGTGATTAACCTCTTTCCTTCCTCGTCCGAAACAAAACTACATTTTGTCGATGGGAGGAAGGCAGAACTTTTATACCCCGCCCGCGGTGGGGTTTTATCGCACTGACGCAATCCAGTTTCATCGAGTTTTATGGCATGGAGTTTTATTGCACTGGCAAATTTACCCCCGGATATATTCTTGCACTGACAAGTATACCCTCCACTTTGAGTTGTACGACACTGGAAATATTCATGCGCAGAAAACGCGACTTCAAATGATGCAGCGGAGGAAGCGCGACAGCTCCCCTTTCGCAAAACCCCTGCATTAGAGTTTGTCTCAAATGAACACACTACATATGACAAATATATATCAATCAACCCCCAACGCTTAATCCCGATGAGAAAAGTGACCGGCCAGAGGCACGCGCGCATCTCACGTCCACTTACATTCTCCGTTTCCACTTCATTCTACTGATACCTCGCCTTTTTTGAATTGGGATTTTTTTTTTTTTTCAGGTGCGTTACTCTTCGTTGGCAAGAAAAAATTTCGTTGTTCTTCAATTAACGCATGGGAATGGTAGTTTTATCTGGTGTGCCACTGTAATTTGATGGTTCCTCTTAAGCTCGTGGTTGAGCACAATTCTATCCCCACCCCTCGCGGTAACAGAGTAAAACAGAGCCAGCGGGAAATCAGAAATCACCTCAAACCCAGAAGAATAAGATGATGATGAAGAGGAAGAAAGCCACGGCCGAATTCTTCTACCTTTCTGACACCAATGACTCGGCAGTGGAAGACCTCATTTCCTAGACCAAGGACCTCTGCGTCCTCGACCAAATCGTCTCGATCAATGGCTCCTCCTTTACCGCCGACGACTCCTTCTTGCCCTCCAACCTCGAGTTCCCCTTTCTGCAAGTTCAAATCCTTCCCTCTCTTCAAATCCCAGACCACGCTCCTGAATTCGAGCAAGACGGCTGCATCTGGTGCTCACTGAAGAGGCCGACACCGAGGCTAGGGCTATTAAGAAGGGGAATGAGCATGAGCTTTAAATGGATGGAGGAAGATGAGGGTATTGTGGGATTTGGGTGTTTTCCACGATCAAGAACAGAAGAAGTTGCTGAAGAAGGCAAAATGAAGGAGGATGATGAGCGCTCCAAGAAAGGCTATGGCGACCAGGGGATCAAGGGGTTGTTTTACCATTTTAAAGCTTTCGGGGCGTGGGCAAGCTAGTGGAGGCATGAAAACAGCGGCTCCCGTTGATATTTGCTTAAAGTCGCAGTTTTTCATTCATGTCGAGATGGTTTTCATATGAACAGAGACATAAGCTGAAAAACAAAGCAGCAGGAAAAGAAAACGATTTTGCAGTGAAAGGGCATAGAACATGTACACCCCCTAGATAAGCGATGTCGTAATAATACAACAACGACGTTCGTTATCAGTACCAACGGGGGAAGTTACAGACAAATGAAATTCACATAAAACGCACACCACCACATCGAAAGCCAGAAACTAACGCCCAGTCGCTAATAATCCTTTTAAGTCAGGATGAACATGAACGGGACTACCAGCACTAGGACGCAGGCAACAGAAACCAGCCAGGGCAATTCACCGAGCAGAACGCACATCAGGAGACCACATTTGACACATCCAATAGCAACAGCGATCCACGCAAAGGCAAGCCGGAAATTTGGATCAACATCTTGCCTTCTCATTCCGAAGATAAATCTTCGCCGGATGGTTTTAATAGCTGTGCAGATAAGCAAGATGCGTGGTGCTCTAAAATTGTTGGCCAAACCTATGGAGCTGTCCCTCTCATCGATGAGTTGACGCAAGGCCTGCGCAAGCGAATCAAGACCTTCGTTGATTTGGGCTACGTTCTCTAACGCATTCCTTGGAATAAAAATCAGCAAACTGCTTGTTAGACAACCATATTTTACAGCAGCACAAACAATAAGGATCAAGAATAAGCATATGGATGAATTAACATATGAAAGAATATAGGTGATTTTTACTGGTTTCATGGTTTCAGTATGCAACACTGAAAAGGAAGAATTCACCTGATCAAAGTGGAGTGAAGATGGTTTCCGAAAAAGACAGCATGAATTTACTTCCTCCAACTTACCGGAGTTAGGACAAAAGAGATGCTGTAGTGCTTACCTCCGGACACCATGATTGGCCGAGAAGTGGTTTCCCATTGATCTCCGAGCAATGCATGATTACTTCTCTACTTCTACACTGTGTCTTATAGACGATGGGGAGATCTTGTTTAGTAAATGGAAAGGAGGGAGGTACTCCAGTCAAAATGGGAGGTATGTGGGCCGAGGCAACTTTAGAGAATAATCGCATTGCTTTAGAGTTTTGCAGGTAATAATCGCATTGCTTTAGTTGCGTTGCTTTAGAGTTTTGCACCATTGCTTTAGAGTTTTGCAGGCACCTGCAACTAAAGCAATGCGATTCATACCTCCCATTTTGATTTGCTTCGCCGTCGCATCATTCGCTAATAGACTTTTTTGCATACTAAACGACAAATTTCATGGAGACAGGAAAATTTCAATTGGCCCTCCGATGGGAACAAGATATATATCTATAAGCCCCAACGCTTAACTCCAATGAAAAAATTTCATTCACTAATGTAATTTAATGTTCCTCTTCAATTTGAGAAGGATGGTGATTCAAAAGTAATGGTTTTTATTATTTGTTGATTCTTGAGAGTTGAGATTTGAATTATGGTGTGCAACTGTGCATTGGGTCCGATTTAAACCAGTATTCGAATCGAATCAGCTTGGACCGTCTGGTTTAAGGTTAATTCTAGGGAGAATTGGTTCAAATTCCTATTCTGCGAATCTTGAAGTAGCCTAGGACCAGATTGGTTCCCAATTCCAAGCCTAGAACCGCCAGTTCTATTTGAGAAATAGTTCCTAATCAAATCGATTTTCTAGTATTTTTTTTAAAAAAGAAAAAAAAAGGAAAATCCTTAAGTATCATAAAGAATCGAATTGTATTTTCAACATCAAACTATGATTTTTTACCCCCAAAAAAAGGGTGGACCGATTAGATGCATCCCTCATTAATCATTACATATTTGGCGTTGAATTCTTTGTTATGAATTGATGTGAAGCATTCGACTATTGAAGCAGGATGGTGGAATCTATCTTTTCTTTCACTTTTGGTTCTTTTACTTTTGATTCTATCTGTAGGATGTTCTCATGTCTCGATCTATGATCCATCTCAAAATGGTTCACCACCTTTTCCCATGGCGTTTACCGAACTTTTTTGTTGGGTTTTCACAAGAAAAGTCAATTAATGTTAGGGAATATAATTACAAAAGTAAATCATTCATATATTGCTTAAAAGGGCCAGGGTGGGACCCTCGCCGAAGCACTAACAATGGTAGGGATAATGTTAATAGGAAAAAATATCAAAAAAATTCTAAACCTTACACTTGTGTAAAAAATTTAGTCATAAACCTATAGCACTTATAATAATTCAGTCATAAACATTTTAACTATATCAGTTCAATCCTAAACCTTTTGAAACTTACCAATTTAATTCCAAACATTTCACTTATGTTGACATCTAAATTTTGGAGAGCTGATCATTAATTTATTGCATAGAAAAATTAAGGATTAACTTCAAATTTCAATTCTATGAGCATTTATTAATTACGTTTACATTGGACTGGTGACCAATGGTAAATGGTTCTAAGCTCACTGTGACCTGTAAGGTGAAGAATTAGAGTGAGTCCACTGAAACATAAAATTCAAGCACATTATCCCTTAGATGGCCGAGAATAATGAGGTGGCATGCTAAGTTGGAACATACTAATTTTCTGATTAAATTCGGAAAGCAATAAGACATATTCATTACCAATTTTGGTGAGCGGCCATAAGGGAAGTGCGAAGCTTGGTGAAGAGCAATAGGTCGTGGCAATATTCGGTCGATCAAAAAGAAACGGGAAATAAAAAGGAAACCGGCTGAATGTTGCGCCCTGATATTAGCCAAAATATATGTGCGTGATACAAAGGAGTGAAAAGGGGGTAGAAACCAGAACATAATATATTGAAGACACCCACAAAAGGAGAGTGGATTTTGGTCTTTCCTTTGAAGAGCCCTAGCCGTCCCACATAAAAGGGAGCTCTCTTTTTGGTCTGGAGGGAGGAGGCCGCAATACCTTGAATACCGAAGTTCTTTATGCTCTTTCGGTCCCAATTATGGGACGGCTCTATCCCCATGTCCTAGCTATCACTGTTGCTGTGATACTTCCACGATTCAACCGACAAAGGTGCGTTTGGTAACGATTTTATTCCCGGAAATAGATTCCGATTAGAAATAATTCTTTTTTATTCTGTTCCCGGGAACAAATTCTAAGCATTTTAAGCCGTTTGGTAACTGTCCAAAATTTCTGATTCTGGAATAGAATTGCGTTTGGTACCGTGCTCATTGATTCTATTGAAAATCAATTTCTTCTAATTTTTAAATAAATTTTTTTACTTTTTTCCATTTTTCCATTTTTGTTCTTTTTTTTCTCCTATTCTTCTTCTTCTTCAGACGAGGGCCCGCGACCTCACCAGAGCATCGCCGACCCTCGGCAAGGCCGACCCTCGTCGACCGAGCCTTGCCGCCTCGCCCAGCCCTCGCCCAACCTCGCCGATGGCCAAGCTAGCCTCGCCAAGGCTGGGTGAGCCTTGCCGGGGCTGGGCGAGGCCCGCCTAGCCACTGATAGGGCTGCACGTTGCGAGGCTTGCCCAACCTCGGTGAGCTCGTCAACGGCCTGGCGAGCCTTCGATGAGCTCGTCGGACTGGTTGCCGACGGCGGGCGGCGGCAAACGGCAGCAGACGACAACCGCGGGATGGTGGTCGATGAAGAAGAAGAAAAGAGAAGAAAGAAGAAGAAGAGTTGGTTTTGATTCTTAGATTTCTTCCCGGAACAAGAATCAACTTTTTTTTTTATTCTTGATTCTGTTCCAAATCTAATTCCAAGAACAAAAAAATATAAATTTGTTCTTGGGAACAGAAATTTTACCAAATGCGATTCTGTTCCCAAACTGCTCCAAAAAAAAATTAGAATCAAGACACCCAAACAGACACCAAGTTTCCAGCGTGCATTAGCCATGCTGAAGCTGTCGCCTCGCTTGCAGCTGATCGTCATTACTGGTTCTTGGCGCCCCCGCACGTCATCATCGACTACAAGTCTTGCCCCCGTGCATCACTTCCCATCACATTGATATCTTTCCCAGCAGGGGCTGCTGCACACACCCAATCTGGTCCTGATGAAACAAGTGCCCGAGTCACTTGTAGCGAGCCCAACGCCAGCCCGAGTTGCTCCACATCAAGGAATCGAGCCGTAATCAGCAACTCTAGCTCAGTCCACCCATGAAGCCGCGAGCCGAAACATCACTGTGATCCGTCAAGCACCTTCGGTGCAGCCTCTCAGTTTGATGACCTTGACACCGCTCACTGCCACCATCTGTGACACCAGCAGCCTCATGGCGAGTTGCAACTTCCCAAGGATGAGTTGTTCTGATCTGCCTCTACGTGTTCAACGCCGACCCTGACGATGTTCCTGTGCACTGCCCATGGACGTCGCTGCTCCTTGTGTTGTCCGCTGCATTGATGAGGGCTGACCTGACTGGGATCCACAAAGAAGACGAAGTACATCAACCACCCCCGATGCCTTCCAGTTGTTGCTGTTTTGAGCCGCTCCCAGTGGTGCTCGAATTCTTCGAGGAGTCCCAGGCTTCCATCTGTTTATATGATTCCACGTGCTTGACCAACATCAAGCGCGAACGGAGACAATCATCAAGCAACAACAAAGGGAATTGTTAGTTCTCCATAAAAGAATTTCTTTTTCTCTTCTCTTTTCGGAGTCAGTACAAGGGACACATAGCATGCCCACATGAACACTTGAAAATAAGAGGAAGGAAAAGACGAGAGGAATTTTCTTCCTACGTTTTATTCGGTTTTCTTGGGGCTGCACTCTCCTGCTGAGGTTATTACTTATTACACGTTTGCTGCACCATCATGCTCAGTTACGATTTCCCAGTGATCACAGACGTCACCTGGCGCGAGTCCACTCCACTTCGCTGAGCTCCCTAGCTCTCCTGGGCGGTTCGTTGGGGCAATTTAAGTCCAATTCAGTGAGCTTCAGCGTCACCGCAATCCAGTCCCGACGTTCAAGTCCGAGCCGTGAGTCCACCACCACCGAGCTCACTGACCAGCTTGACATAGAAGTTGTCGTTCACGTAGGTCCATTGGCCCATTGTCGCCGCTTGCCGTTGCACCACTGGCCACTGTTCACGAGCTATTTGTCAACATATTCGAATTTGGAAGTGTATCCGCAAATTATAGAAAAAAACTCATCCGAATTTGATTTAAATATCGGCAAAAGTGCCAAAAAATTCCTAAACCTTTTGTCTTTGTGCCGATTTAGACCTAAACATTTCTTTTGTGCTGATTTAGTCCTAAATCTTTTTACATTGTGCTGCCAATTCAGTCCTTTCCAGCCAATTTTGGCCAGAATTTGCTAATTGGATGCCGGTCGGTTGACGTTGCATGATTGGCACGCTGACGTGGACTACTTTTAATAATATTTTAATATTTTTGAATTTTTTTATTCAGATTTTTTTCTTCTCATCTTCTTCCTCCAGCCACGGAAGGCCAGGGCGACGACCCGCCGCCCACCTCGCCAATGGCCACAAGGGCGGCCTTGCGCTGGGCGGCGAGGGCGAGCCTCGCCCGCCCGGCACGAGGGATGAGGCCGCCCTCGAGGCCTTAGCGGCGAGCCTCGCCCTCGCCGGATCTAGCGAGGGTCAAGCCTTGCCCATGGCCGGCAAGGGCAAGCCTCGCCAACTCGGCGCAAGGAGGCGGCCGGATTCGGTCCTCGAGGTCTTACGAAACCGAGGCCTATCGTCGTCCTCCTCCAACACGTCAACGCCCAACGGCGCGGAGGCAAGCTTCGCGGCGCGCACTGAGAGTGTCTTCTCGACGATTTTCAAGCTCAAGTCTTTGTTCGCTTCCTCGTCGTCGTCGTCGTCACTGCTGCCGCCGAGCGGCACCGCGGACTTCAACTCGTGCTCTGCGTCGTCTCCTTCGCCGAGCTTCGCCGCCATCGGCTTTGCTCTCCTCCCCATGCTCCTCGTGCCGAGCTGGCAGGGCTCGCCCTCGTCACCCAGGCCTCGAGGGCGGCCTCACTGGCCATGGGCGAGGCTCGACCCTCGCCAAATCCGATGAGAGCGAGCCTCATCGCCTAGCGTGAGGCCGCCCTTGTGGCCACTGGCAAGGTGGCCGACAAGGTCATCCTTGACCTCACTGGCCGTCGCCTTTGGCCGGTTGTCGAAGTCCAACGACCGGCTGGAGGAAGAAGATGAGAATTCAAAAATAAAAAATTCAAAAATTCAAAAATATTAAAATATTATTAAAAATGGTCTACGTCAATGCCGATCATGCCACGTAAGCCAGCCGGTGTCCAGTCAGCAAATTCCGGCCAAAATTAGTCGGAAATGACTGAATTGGCACAACGTAAAAAGGTTTAGGACTAAATCGGCACCAAAAAAAGATTTATGACTAAATCGGCATAAAGACAAAAGGTTTATGACTTTTTTAGCACTTTTCCCTTTAAATATCATATTACCTAGATTGATGAGATTGATATCTAATTTAATCCTTTTGAGTAATAGGCATAATATCCATTAGGCATATAATCTTTAATTCTATCACAAGGCTTTAGATGAAATTATTATTATTATTATTATTGATGACCCAGGAAACCCCGAAAGCCAACAGCCGGCGAGAAGAACTTAGGGCTGACGCAAGCTGGCCACCACACTCACGCCAGTGGTTAAGTCACCAAGTAACATCGCTGGGATTCAAACTTGGCACCTTTCGTGGGAGGCACAAAGCTCAAGCCAACTACGCTACCACAGTGGGTGGTGGCTTTAGATGAAATTATTGATTGCACGAGTATTCATAAAATTGATATTTTGAGCTTTATAGCTTATGATCAATTTATCAATTTTATTTGCGAAATTTCAAATGATTAGATATTGTTTCCATATTTGAATCGATTGGATGATACCTTCGTGGATTGAATGGTTTGAACATTTTGATCGCCTTATTTATCCTGAAAATACCAACAACAACAAAAAAGATTGTCTTTGCACATCATGTAGGTTAAAATTGATTTTCTAGATAGAATTGTATGATAGAATAATTAGATCCTTTCTAATTATATTGGAATGCATATTTAGATGATATTTGGGTTAGATAATATCTTTGAATTAAATTGCTTGTTGAGATAAGTTATTAAGTTAGGATAGGATTTAGATTAGTCTATTTTCTAACTTAAAATAGATAATATCTAACTTTAATTATAACGATGAAAAATATTTACACAAAAAAATTTAGATATAAATTATTATGGATAATGAAAAAATATTTTGTATTATCTAATTATTAAGAGGTATTATTAGTTGATTTTCCCCTAAACACACGAACTTTACACTAATGAGAAAAAGAATTTAAGAATTATTTTCAAATTCCTCAATGATTTTTTTTTTTTTTTTGGAGGGGCATGCACCCTTAATGGTTGCACATATTTTTGAAAAATGTTAAGAAATTAATTGTTTTTTATGCGACACCAAGCGCTTAATTATATTTTTCGTCGTACCGTCAGATGAAGAGACGGTCTCCTCCACATGTACGGTTAAGATCGACCGGTGTTATCAACCCTGCAGATGGCCGTATTTTGTATGGGCTGCCTCTTGCTAGCCGTATTTGCCTTTGTTTACCGGCGAACTGACTTATTATCAACCGGTGTTATCAACCCTGCAGATGGAGCGTTTAGATTGATGATGAAGCTTCGGAGTATTCATTCCAGAGGATGGTGTTAATCCATATCTTACGACTTTGTGAAGGCCCTTATTTATACTTTCTTTCCCTTTTTGCCGTTCAATTACGAGTCAAGAGGTCATGTGTTTCTCCATCAGGCTGGCTCTTTTCTTCATTGCGCGAAGTTTATGATCGGGTCTGCTGCACAGATGCATCCCTTGTTAACCATTATGGATTTTTCGTTGAATTCTGATACAAGTTGATGGGGCGCATTCGACTATCAAAGCAGGATGGTGGAACCCAACTTTTGCAGCTTCTAGGACAGAATCGGTTGTGGTTCTCTTTGAAATGGATAGGGAGTCTGTAGGATGGAGTTCTTATGTTCTATCCAGGATCCACTTCAAACTGGTTCAAATCTCTTTCCTGTGCGAATTAATGATCTCTTTTGCTGAGTTTTCACAAGAAGAGAGAATCAATGTTAGGTAATGTAAATGCCGAAGGGAATCATTCATATATTTCTTCAAGCGGGGCGGCCGGTGAGACCATCGCCAGAACACTAGCGAGGGCAGGTATATTAAGTAGAAATGCTCATATGTATTTTAGAATAGAATTAATGTTAGGTAATGTAGGGCGTGCATGGTTGTGTTTATTTTTTCTGTTTATGAACAAAAGATTTGTTTTTTTGTTCCTAGGAACAAAAAAAGAACAGAAACGCGTTTGTTTGCGTTTTTGTTCAAAATCTGTTTTTTTGTTCTCGGAACAAAATTAGAACGGAAATAAGAAAAAAAAAGTTATTTTTTTGTTCCGAAAACACTTTTGAAAAACAAATTTTCTCTCTCCTCTCTTTTCTTCTCTTTTTTTTTCTTCTTCTTTTCTTTTCTTAGCAGCCTCATGGCCGGCGATCGGCCGTCGAGGGCCGGCGACCTCACCGGAGCGTCGCCGCCCCCGGCGAGGCCGACCGACGGCCCTTGGCAAGGCTCGGCCTCGTCGGATCTGGGCAAAGCCAAGCTCACCCAGCCAAGGCGAGGCCGAGCCTCGCCCGCGCCGGCGACGCTCGGCCTCTCCTTGTCTGGGCGAGCTCGGGCTCACCCAGATCCGGTGAGCCTCGTCGTGGCTGGGCAAGGTTGCTGGCCCCCGTCGGCCGGTTGCCGGCCTCGGCATGGCCGGCGATTGGCCAAAAGAAGAAAAAAGAAAAAAAGGAAAAATAAAATAAAAATATTAAAAAATTAAAAGAAACAAAAAAAGAATATAAATTTACCAAACGTGTTTCTATTCATTTTTTATTCCTGGAATAAGTTTACCAAACGCGTCTTTCTAGTCAAAAATTGTTTCCCGGAACAGAAATAGTTTTTTCTATTTCTGTTCCCCAGAACAATTTTTGAACAAAAATACAAACAAACGCACCCGTATTTGCCAAAGGGAATCATTCTATTTTCTTATTTTGTGAATTGAGAATGAGTTATAACACTGACCTCTTAATTTGTTACTTTAAAAACATTATACCTAAAGTATTATCTGAATGAACCATATTACATGTCCATTCACATCCTTGTAGATGAGCATATTCATTTAGGACTAAATGCTTGTTTTTTTTTTTTAATCTCGGTTTTAATTGACGATTACGAAGTGCGCAAAAAGATTCATTTGAGTTGACCCTAAATTAAGAATAATTCAAGCAAATTAAAGGCGTTCAATTGATCATGGTTTTCGATTTTCCAAATAAGTTAAAATTAAATAAAAAATTTAAAATTTAGAAAATGTCACCTTAACTTACTATGAGGAATTAAAAGAATCTGAGGCTTATTTTCAAATTCATCAATAATTTCGTTTTGGCCAAGTACCTTAATTATTGCATGTAATTTTAATAAATGTTAAGAAATGATTTTTTTTTAATATAAGGTCTCATACAACATAGCGTGCTTAATTCTAGTTTGTCATGCCGTAAGATCAAGAGACGCTCTCCTCTCCATGTTATGGTTCCCGATTGATTTTCTCTCAATGGCCTACACATTAATCTTGAAACAATATTTGGGATAGTGCGAGCTATGTTGTATCATTTGACTCAAATGTTTTTGGGATACTCCTAATAACTAAGGAATGACGTGTGTTTTTTCTTGTGTCGATCCTAGTTCAATGAGAACTTCATGAGTTGATCCACCTTTCTTTGAAATAGGGGATCTTCTGATAATCGATCTCATTTTTTTCATTCGAATCTAATGGACCTTTGACCATAACTCATCCGCTGATTTTTCAATTTCATTATATTCGAAGCTGGATCAATTATTTAATCAAATGATATCGAGCATATTTCTCACCTAAACGTGGATTGAGGACTCCAGTCGTGTAGTAGAGGCCAGCCTAGAGTCAGAAGCAAAAGAATATGGTACTCTCTCTTTCTCTCTCTATGGCTTTAAGCGAGGACGCAACATTCCAAAGGCTTAAATTTTATATGATGGCATTATAACTAAAAGAGGAGAAAGGATAGCGTTGCTCCGGTGGTGCCTCTTCGTACCGGTCAACCTTAGATGATGTTTTATATTTTTTTTTTCAAATATGCCTTTACTTGAGGGTTACGTGTCAATCCATTTATTCCCTCAAAATTTCTTTTTTCTCATTTCTCTCTCTCTCTCTTTCTACACCAACCGGATCCGCCCCCTGCTCGACAGTCTTGGACATGGTCGTGGAGGAGGGATTCCAGCTCCCCAGCATCGTCGTCAGCAGCGGCCGGTCCTCCAGCAAGTCGAGCGTCCTCGAGTCCCTCGCTGGCATCAACCTGTCGCCGAATCGCGTGACGGCGAGCGAGGTGCTGAAGTACTCCCTCGACCTGGGCGACCGACCCATTGGCGGAGAACATCCAGGCGTTGACCCACGAGATGGAGCGAGTCGGGCCGAAGCACTCGGGCGAGCGCGGTGGGGCCGAAGGAGGTGACGGAGCGGTCAGGGACGAAGACGAAGGTGTCGTCGGACGTGGCGGAGGAGGCCTATCAAGAACTAGGGAGGGATGGAACCACAACCGCCACCACTCAAGGTCGGGGGCGAGGGCGCGGCGGATGGAGTCGCAGTCGTGGAATTGAAGGGCCTTGTACGGGGTGCGGACCGCCGTCCGATTCGTGGACTCAAGCGCTTCCAGATTTTTAGAGAAATTAGCCTCTTTTTTTTTTTTCTTTTTTCTTTTAATGGTGGGTTGAAGGTTGTACTTCTGTTTTTCAGAGATGTGAGGATTTATGTTAGACTTTGCAAAGATCTGTGAGGGGTGAATCTTCTAACTAACATCTAATGAATGGAACAAACCAAGCGATGGGCAACCGAAAGAAATCTCGGATTTTGATATTTGTTTAGAGGTGAAGTTTTTCACTTTTACGTTGAGACAGTTTTCATATGACCAGATTCATGAGATGAAAACAGAGGAAAACAGAGGAGCAGGAAAGAAAACGATTTTGCAGCGGAAGATACGAAATGTATTCAAGGTTACAGAACATACACATGACGGCTTTGCAGTGGAAGGGTACAGATACAGAACATGTAAACTATATCAGAACTAGTGGGGGGAAGGTTACAGACAAATGAAATTAACGTAAAACACACATCACCACATCGAAAGCTGGAAACTAGCACCCTCCACTAACAATCCCTTAACTCTCGATGAACACAAACAGGACTACCAACATCAGGATGCAAGCAACAAAAATCAGCCGAGGCAAGTCACCGAGTAGAACGTACATAAGAAGACCACATTCGATGCATCCAAGAGCAATAGCGATCACGGCAGAGGCAAGTCGGAAACTTGGGCCAATATCTTGCCTTCCCATCTCAAAGATTAATTTTGGCCGGATGATTTTAATCACTGCACAAATAAACATAATGTTTGGTGCATTGGGAATGTTGGCCCGACCTATGGTGTTATGCCTCTCCCTGATGAGCTGATACAAGGCTCGTTCGAGAGAATCAAGACCTTCGTTGGTTTGAGCTACGTGTTGTGCTGTATGCCTTAACATCACCAAGTGACTTGTTAGACAACCTTCTTTCATGGGAGTGCAAACAATATCAATCAAGAATAAGCATGTGTATAGATCAACATCTAACAAATTATAGGCTATTTGAACTAGTTTCATGGTTTCAATACGAAACTAGCATATTCATAGATTAATAGACGAAAAAACTTAGGCGATTAGAATAGATTTTAGTATGCAGCATTGAAAAGGACGAGTTCCCCTTATCTAAGTGGAGTGCAGATGGTATTCAAACAAAACAACATGAATTTACTTAGAGTCCTCCAACTTGTTGTAGGAGGTTGGACTGCAAAGATGTTGTGGTGCATACCTTGGAACATTGTGACCGACTGAGCTGTTGTTTCCCATTGATCTTCGAGCAATGCGGGGCTGGTGTCTTCTTTGCTTCTCCAACATGTTTTCTCGCATATAACAGGTCCCTCATGCTATCATTGTCTTTTGCGAGCTTTTGCAACGCAAGACAATGACAAAAGGTTTTGTCTTGCGTTTGCACCTATCATTGTCAAGGGTGAGAAACAAGGGTTTTCCTTAGAATCCCTTTTCCGTAGGATCCCTAGTAGTGTTGCAAAAGAAAATTACAGGTTTTGCAAAAGGGATTCTAAGGAAAACCCTTGTTTTCTCACCCTTGGATTGAGAAAAGTGATCAAGATCCATTTCTGTCGCAAAAAATTTATAATTTCTAAAATATTTTCCAAAGATTTATCATTTATATATCTTGTAAAAATTTATGCATGAATGAAAAATATTTTTATTATTCGCGAAAAAGTTTAGACATAAATCATTATCAATAATGACTTTTTTTTACAAGTTAATTATTCAAGCAATAAAAACAATCATTTTTATGGAACATTTTTCAAATCGTTCTTTTTTCGTAAAACACACTTACCTTTGCACTAATGAAAAGGAAGAAACTAAGACTTTTTTTATTTATTTCCCCAATGATTTTTTTTTTTTTTGGGGCCAAGTACCTTTAATGGTTGCACACATTTTTGAAAAATGGTAAGAAGTGATTTGTTTTTTTCAAATATGGTCTTATTACAACACCAAGCGCTTAATTATATTCTTGTCATACCGTCAGATCAAGAGCAGGTGTCTCCACGTGTACGGTTAAGATCGAATTTCCACGCTATCAAGTGGAGCCTCCCCTCTTTTTGCGAAGGACCCCTGCATTTGAGTTTGTTTCATATAAACCCCCACACTTGTCAAATATTTATCAATTGGCCCCCAGATGAGAAAGTGGCTGGCCAGAGATCCACACGCATCTCACATACACTTGCATTCTGCGTCTCCGGCTCCACCTCCATTCCGCCGATATCTCACCTTTCTGAATTTGGAATTTTGTTTTTCAAGAGTGTTGCTCTTCCTTGGCATTTGGCAAGCAAAAGAGTGCGTTGTTCAGTTACGCATGGGAAAGGTTGTTTAATCTGGTGCGCCGCCGTAATTTTATGGTTCCTCTTCATTTCGAGGAGGGCAGGGATTTAATAGTTATGGTTTTTATTATTTCTTAATTTCTGGAAGTTGAGATTTGAGTAGAAGTGTGAATTGGTCCGATTCATCACGGGAATTAGACCGACCAGCTTGAGGTCGGTTCTAGGGAGAACCAGTTTGATTCCTGATTCTACAAACCTTAAACTAGCCTAGGACTGGATTGGTTCCTAAAGCCAAGGCCGGATACGCCGGTTTTACTTGAGAATCATTTCAACACAGGAATTGGGTTAAATTGATTTTCAAGTCTTTTTGTTTTTTTTATTTTATTTTATAAATTCCTTTGCAACCAAGGAAAATCGAATCGTGTCTTCGACATGAAGAAACAACAACTTAACCACTTGATAAATACATATTCTTGCAAGTTTAATATTATTATAAAAACTTGATTTTTTGCAAAATAACATTATAAAAAGAAAAAAAAAACGAGCTAGTTTCCGGGTAAATGAACCCCTCGTTAATCATTATGTGT
This sequence comes from Eucalyptus urophylla, assembly GCA_026873135.1. Taxonomy (NCBI): domain Eukaryota; kingdom Viridiplantae; phylum Streptophyta; class Magnoliopsida; order Myrtales; family Myrtaceae; genus Eucalyptus; species Eucalyptus urophylla. The sequence goes on along the minus strand of CM049473.1, from coordinate 51,164,885 downwards.
GTTTGGTTTTGAATTCTTTGATACGGGTTGATGTGTAGCATTCTGACCATTGAAGCCAGTTTCAAGCCTTTATTTGAAAAAATAAAAGCATTTCAAGCTTTTATTTGAAATTTTTTCTATTTATTTACCAATAGATGTTACTGTACGAAGTGCGCAAAGAGATTAATTCAAGTTGGGCCCTAGAATGAACGTTGAATCGTTCATAGTTTTCAACTTTTTAGATAATTTTTTTAAGACAATTTAAATGAAAAAAAATGACCATTATTTAGGATCTATTTGTTTTGCGGAAATCCCATATTTTGTAAAATATTTTTGAAAAATGATTGTTTGTATCCCTTGTAAAAAGGTATGACCGAAATATTTTTTAATGGTTTACAAAAAAGTTTAGACATAAAATTATTGTTGATAATGAAAATATTTTTATTGGTTAATTATTACAATTAATATAACCATTCATTTTTATAGAAATTTTTTTCAAATCATTTATTTTTTCCCGAAACATACAAAGCCTTATGCTAATGAAAAAGAAGAATCTAAGACTTGTTATTAAATTCCTCAGTGATTTTTTGTTGGGCCAAATACCTTTAATGGCACATATTTTTGAAAAATGTCAAGAAGTGATTTTTTTTTATATGTTCACTAAAAATCCTAAAACTTGTCATGAAAATGCAATTGAGTCATAAAACTTACAAAAAGTGTAATTAAGTCCTAAAATTTGTTAAATTTGTTCAATTAAGTCCTCAAATTAACACCGTCCGTTTACACTAATGAAAAATGCTGACGGTGACTTTTTTAATATTTTCCCTCTCCTACATGGCATGACGTGGCTTAAGTTATAATTTATTTAATAAAAATATTAATTAAGTAAAATAAAAAGTATTTCAAAAAACACTAACAAAAAAAAAATGAAACTATGGGCAAGGGCAGTAGGCCCTTGCTATCGTCGCCCCCATCGTTGAAAAGGGCCGGCGAGGGTCGATTAAAGCCAGTAAGGGTTGTTGGGGCCTAGGGCTAGCAACCCTTGTCAACTGTAGGCGAGGAGCGAGGTTTGTGGCCCTCCACTTAGATCCGGGCAAGGGTCGTTAGCTCTGGCCAAGGCCTCAGCAACCCTTGCTAGCCCTGGCCAACCCCCGCCAGTCCTTTTGGCAATGGGGGCAGCAGTGGAAGAGCAGCTAAGATCCTTGCAACTTTTTCTTTTCATTTTATAAAAATTATTTAGCTGTTTTTAGTTTTTTGCTATTATTTAAATAAGATTTAAAGCAAAAAGTGATTAAAAATGCCATGTAGGAAAATAAATTAATTTAGAAATACCACATCAATATTTTCCATTAGACAAAATGACAATATTAACTTTAGGACTTGATTGAATTAATTTGATAAATTTTAGAACTTAATTATATTTTTTATAAGTTTTAATATTCGATCACATTTCGCGATAAATTTTGTGACTTATAATGCTTTTATATATATATATGTCCTTATACAACACGAAGCGCTTAACTATATTTTTTGTCTTGCCGTCGGATCAATAGACGGTCTCCTCCACGTGTACGGTTAAGATCGAATCCCCACGCTATACGAGTGGACCTGACCCGCAGACAAGCTTCGCAGCCCCCGCAAAAACCCTAGCCTCCTTTCTTCCTTCACTCCCATTTAGCCTCCCCTCTTCACCCCGAAGCACCGCAGCAGTCGCGGCAGAGGCGAGCTCGGAGAGCCAGAAGCAGAGGAAGAAGATGGTACCCTCTCTCTCTCTCTCTCTCTCTCCTCCTTCACATCTTCTTCTTCCCGTCGTCGTCTTCATTCATCGGAAGCATAACAGTCTCTGCACATAATCGCAGGGGATCGATCTGAAGGCAGGGGGTAAGAGCAAGAAGACCAAGAGGACCGCTCCCAAGTCGGACGATATCTACTTGAAGCTCCTCGTCAAGGTAGGGTGTGAACCGTCGGATCTCTCGTTCGATTTACTATTTGGTTTGGATTTTAGGCGATCTTGGGGTCCTAGTTCTTGAAGCTCCTTATGCTGCGTTGTTAAGGGTCGAGCTGAAATTTTGACGTTTAGGGTTCGAGTTCTGTGGGAGTTGTTGTTCCTGGAGATTGGACAAGTTTCGTGCTTTTTTGGAACATGTGTGCCTTTCTTAGGTGGCTTATTACGAGTTTCATGCTGTGTGCTGAATCTAAGTCTCGTGCCAATTCTTGGTATGCTTGGCGGTGCTGTGGCTTGCATTCATGATCGTGACTCGTTCTTTGGTGTATGTTTGGTGGATGAAATGCTGTGAGCACGCATTGACGGCAAGATTGTCGGTAGGTGGTGTTGGAGGTATAGGATGTGGGATGGGTGTGTGATTTCATGAGAACTCGAGTTGTGGTTTGGGAACTTGACTTTATTAGCTGCCTGTATGGTGACTCTGAGTGTTAAAGAGGTGGCAACTTCTCCACTTTTTAATTTAGAATCTGCAGATGCAACCGCCTATTTATGCTCTCTAGTGATACTTGTGTGTACTCGGTACTTCGTGCAGACAGTGTGAGGTGCTATACGTTTACTCATGTTGTTTGTGTTTGCTCTGAAAAACCATGTAACAGCTGTATCGTTTCCTTGTCCGGAGGACCGGAAGCAAGTTCAATGCAGTCGTCTTGAAGCGCTTGTTCATGAGCAAGGTGAACAAGCCTCCACTGTCTCTCTCCAGGCTCATCCGTTACACGCAGGGGAAGGTTTGTGATGCCCGATGCCTTCTCTATCTCAATTAAAATGTTGTATGGATGTTCTGTTCTCTGGCAGCTTTAATCATGCCGTGTTGGTCAAAGATGTGAAGCTGTTTTGACTATTTATCTGCAGGAGGACAAAATTGCCGTGGTGGTGGGCACCATTACTGATGATATAAGGGTCCATGAGGTTCCAGCTTTGAAGGTTACTGCTTTGAGGTTTACCGAGACGGCGAGGGCAAGGATTGAGAAGGCGGGTGGTGAATGCTTGACATTTGACCAGCTTGCTCTTCGTGCTCCACTTGGACAGAACACGGTACAAATTCCAATGACTGATAGTCTGTGATCTGTTTTACATGGGATGGGAAATGCATTTTCATAGTATTATTCTTCCACATCCCCTTGGCTGGCAACTACAAGTTGCATTTGATGTGTGATGTAAATGAATAAACTGTTTTTATGGCATGCCGTATTTCTACTGTTTCATCGTGTATTCAGACCAATTACTTTAAGCTGTGTAATGGTTTCGAGTGCCTCCTGTGGTTCCTGTGAAGCTCTGTGCTGTTACTGATACGAAGCTGTTTCTTTCGCAGGTTCTTCTGAGGGGTCCTAAGAATGCTAGAGAAGCAGTGAAGCACTTCGGTCCTGCACCTGGTGTCCCACACAGCCACACCAAGCCATATGTTCGCTCCAAGGGAAGAAAGTTTGAGAGGGCTAGAGGCAGGAGGAACAGCAGGGGATTCAGGGTTTGAGCTTAGTTTCTTACTCGTTAAGGCCAATTTGGTTTTGATTTTCGCAATCTAAGTTTTGCTGAAGCTAGTCGAAAGACTTAAATGTGAAGACAGCTCTATGTATCTCTGGTTTTGGGATCGATTTTCATATATTTTTAAGTCTTGCTACGTTACCTGTGCTATTTTTTCACACCTTTGAAAAGTGAATGCCTTGAGATCAGTGAGTTAAACCCAGGTGTTCGAATTTCCTACTTCCTTAAAATATCTCTTTACACCCTTGGAGTTGTGGAAATTGTCTCAAAACGATGAGATCTATTGTTGTTAACACCTACTTTGAGTGAGGTGAATTCTCGTCAAGGTTTGAAATGCAGACCTTTATGCAATTTTGAATGGTTTATCGGTCATGATTCGATGATTGTGTAAGATGTAAGATTTAAGTACCAACGCGTAGAGCCCGGCCCTGTTCGGTTCTCTTGAAGAACAGAGCTAACTGATTCGCGATGATTAGTTGTTTACACAAAGACGCAACATAAAAGTTTCAGAAAACACGCACGACTCTTGACTTGAGAAATAAGTAGCATTGATACGTGACACTCGACACTATGTGATATGATTCGACATGTGAGAAATCCTCTTTTTTCAAAAAATGATGAATCATAACAGAGTTTTTCAAAAAATAGAGAATTACACGTTGAATCATAACAAAGAATTACACATTGAATCATCTTTTCTAAGAAACAAAGAATTACACATTGAATCATCTTTTCTAAGAAAAGTGATATGATTCGACACGTCGAATCCTCTTTTCTCAAAAAACAGAGGATTACACATTGAATTATCTTTTCTAGACCTCTTTTCTCAAAAAACAGAGGATTATGCATTGAATTATCTTTTCTAAGAAAACAGAGAATTGAAAAAAGAGAATTACACGTTGAATAATCTTTTCTAAGAAAAGTGGTATGATTCGACACGTCGAATCCTCTTTTCTCAAAAAACAGAGGATTACACATTGAATCATCTTTTCTAAGAAAACAGAGAATTGATACTGATATGTGATATGATTCGACGTGCTGTATCGTCTTTTCTAAAAAAATAAAGAATTACACGTCGAATCATCTTTTTTCACAGTTTAGGCTGCTCCCATTTCGCTCGCCGCTACTACGGAATCGCTTTTGCTTTCTTTTCCTCTGGCTACTAAGATGTTTTAAAAAAAAAACAGAAAATTGATACTGATATGTGATATGATTCGACCTGTTGTATCGTCTTTTCTCAAAAAATAAAGAATTGCGTCATGTTTATATATACATAATAAATTATTATTTTTATGATTATTTTAATCAAATTAATTTGATTCAAATTCACAAATAAATAAATAATAATAAAATCCTAAAATATAATTTACACTAAAAACATTAATCTACCATTTATTAATATCCTTCATTATTTCAATTTGACAAATTCAACTATATTTCAATAAATCTATAAAATTTGGAGAGAAAAAACAAGTAACTCACATTTTGAATTTACGTGTTAGATGTGCAAAAAGAAAAGAAAAGAAAAATTGAGGGTAAATTGTATATCACGAAATTGAAAATCAAAGAGAAGACAAAAAAATATTAGGTTTTTCCTATTTTCCTAATTTATTTTTATTATTATTATGATTATTATTTTTCACATATATGCATTTTGACCATTCATTTATTGAAAGTTTTTAAGATTGATCTCGCCGGAATCATATGTCGAAAACTCACATATTAAAATTCCGACTTGAGTGTTGGAAAGTATCAAGAAAGTTGATCCGACGCATGTTGAATGAGTGTTCAAGAGTATCCAAGAGTATCGGACACATGTCGGGATATCCGATACAACACGAAAGTTCTCGGAGAATATCGGTGCTTTCTAATTTGAGGAAATAAGAGAGCGGATAAAGCTGAGCACTTTAGGTTGCTGTCACCTTAAGTTTCCGTCACGGATGAAATGATGGAAGGGGACTATAAACAGATATCCAAGACAGCCTCCCTTACCGACGTATTCCCGGGAAAACCTTACCGACACATTTCGAGTGCGAACTAACTGCTTATTAAACAATGACGGATGGTACTAGGAAAAGGACTTCCACTGTTTTCCCACTCAGCCATTTCGATTGAGTCCAACCGAGAAGGTAGGTCGGTCCTCACCGCTTACCGACAACAAAGAGTCGAACAGAAGCACGTGAGGACACAGAAAGATGGTCAGGTCCACTTGCAATCGTGAGTATCAGCATGTGTAAAAATCCCGCGGATACTACATAGGCGGCCATCATCTAGGGACGGGTCATTCCATGATTTCTGTCCTTTTGTCCCCCCCTTTCCTTTTAGGTGTGAAGTTCGGCACTTCGCCGATTTATAAAGGGTCTTTAATGCCTTATAGAAAGCTTAAATTATCCACCACACATGCATCTCTAAGCCCTCCTCCTCTGCATTTCCATTCCCGTACTTCAAACAAAATTCTCTCTCTCTCTCTCTCCATGGCTAGCTTGAGCTTCATGGTTGGCATTTTCGGTATGTGATATTGCCTCTTTTCACTCTTTTGGTTTTTGGGTCTCTGTAAGTTCTTTCTTGTGATGTTACTTCTCGGAAGTGCTTCAAAATATATGTTGTGGTTGCAGGTAACATCATTTCGATTTTGGTTTTCACTTCTCCCATGTAAGTGGAACCCTGTGCTTGTTCTCCTTATTTGTCTTCAATCTTTCAATACACATCAGCGCTGAATGTCTTGCAAACAGTCTAGAGCTTAATTAGGTTGCTCTAGCAGAGGCACTCTGCATAAAGTAGCTTATAGTAAGCAACTACTGTCCTCAACTTGTGATATTTGCCTGAGTATACTAGCTTAATAGCTTGACCAATCTCCTGTCCTTTCTGTTAGTAGAATGAAGAAGCCAAAACAGCAGGGAAACCTTTGGTTTGTTGGGTTACAAGTGATACGAATGTGTTTTCCCTCATTGTTTGAAATTCAGTCTCACGTAGACTGACTCTGCAATGAATTTATAGTTTGTCACTACTCAGTTAATAGCCAGACTCTTAGATTTGACAAAATCGAGTATGGTCCTAATATGCCTACGTTTAATTGTTTATGCACTAGGATTGACTCTCTCTCATATCACTAATATCAGTTGTAAAGACTTCGCCCACCTGAATTTTCTACCTGTCAATACAAATTCACATCGATGTGAGTAGTGAAATTTCCATATTTAAAGATTCAGCAACTGTCTCAAAAAAAAAAAAATAGCTAGTTAAAGTCTGAGTCCGAAACCTTGGTCAACTACCCATGTAGCACCAAAAGAAGCCCATATTGCAGATCTTTTCATGGCAGACATAATATGAGTTGCAAGCATGACTAGGATCCATTTTGAGCTAGCTATACCCTTTAACTTGCTAACCAGAAGGGACATAGTTCCTATCCACCATCCTGACTATGACTATAAGCTAAGATTGTGCATCCTCTTGTGGAGCCTAGATTTGTGTCTTTTTTTTGGCATTTACTCTTAAAAAGTGATCAAAAACTGCAGTAAAACATTTTGGCAAGTGGTCAAGAAGAGATGCACAGAGAATTACAAAGGAGTTCCGTACATAACAACGCTGCTGAGCACAAGTCTCTGGAGCTTTTACGGAATTCTCAAGCCGGGCGGATTGCTTGTGTTGACAGTGAATGCTGCCGGAGCCATCATGCAGTTCATCTATGTCACTCTTTTTCTCATCTATGCTCCCAAGGACAAAAGGGTCAGTCAATCATCTATTCCTACTTTCGATGTTTGTGGGAATTCTACTTTCCGTGGCCATCACCAATTGATGTTCAGAGCTTACAGATGATAACTGAATCTTAGAGCTGCAACTTGACTAATGTGCATATACAGAGAGTGCTGCCTGAGTAGCATTAAGACTGACGAAATATTTGATTTGCAGATTCAGTTGATGAAGCTGGTAGCCCTTCTAGACGTGGGCTTTCCTGGGGTGGTAGTAGCAGTGACTCTTCTGGCAATCCATGGAAATATGCGGCTCACAGTCGTGGGAATTTTGTGTGCTGCATTGACCATCGGCATGTATGCCTCTCCTCTAGCCGTGATGGTATGATACCATTCTGACTCCTCGTGTGAGCTACATTCTTTTCATTCTAATGATCTTCCCAATTTCGTTTGTAACCTTGAGGCGAATTTTCATTAGCTATTTGGTCATATAAAACGGCAATATTTTGGCCAAGACCTTTCGTAGTGCTTCTGAGACTGCACTATCAAACCTCTGAAGCTTTGGTCATGCCTGCTGAATTCGATTTCAGACACCTAATTAACTTAGCTTCGATTTGGCGTGTGTTAACAGAGAACAGTCATTAAGACGAAGAGCGTCAAGTACATGCCGTTTTTCCTCTCCTTCTTCTTGTTCCTCAATGCAACCGTTTGGTCTATTTATGCGGTGCTGGTCAAAGACTTCTACATCGGAGTAAGTCCCTGCCTCTTCTCCGTTTGTGTGCACGCGTGCGCGAGGAAATGCCAGGACCGGTGGGCCTGCAAATGCTATATGCATTAAAACATCATACCAAACTTGTTTAAGAAAGCATACTTAACCATGTAGGATACAAATTTAACCACTTGTTCTGGATTCTCTGCTTTATGAATTAGATTATGTTCATCTTGCTGTTTGAGCAGAAAGTTTCGGCAAATTCCCAGCATCCTAGCACTGCTGTTAACATTGTCAGCACCGGTCCTTGGTGCACGCATTGTTCTGAATTTCACTTGGCATTTTTTCAAGGTTCCGAACGGGATTGGCTTCATACTTGGATCGGCGCAGCTGATACTGTATGCAATATACAAGAAGCAGTCCGCGGCATCGAAATTAGAAGAGTCTACAGAGGAAGCAGAGGAAGACGGATCGGCCCATCTAGTCAAAGGGGATGTAGAGATAGGTTCGTACAATGTCGAGGACGAGAACCAGCTGAAAAACCGCACCATCGCTAAGGGAAGAAGCCTTCCGAAGCCACCGGTAAGTCGACAATACAGTTTGCAGAAGATCATGAAGACGCTTTCCATGAGTCCATAGGAGCTCCACTCTCACGAGGAGGATGAGGACGGCATTGGACGTTGGAATGACGACCGGCACAACTAACAAAAAAAGAAAAATCTGGGATGCGGGTTATCTCATGCTTAGATTTGATACGAGGCTTACTGCATACTAGAACTTCAGAATGGCTCTGTACACAGAGCAAAGCAAAATCCATAAATTCAAGGCGTGCTCTCTCCTTTTGCGGAAGCTCAATAATTCAGAAATGATCTTTTTTTTCAATTTTTCCGACTCCGGCCTCTTATATCGTTTAAGAAAATGAATTAACCATTGTTCCACATATCAGATATTTATCAAGAAGGACAGAATAATCCGGCTCGACCTAGCATTTGGAATGATCACATCTATTTCAGAGAAATTATCAAAAGAAAATCCTAAATTTATTGTGTTTGTATCAATTCACTTTAATCTATTTAGTTCTAAACTTTTTGATGATTTGCTAATATAATCATTCCGATCGATAAAAATTGAAAATTGCTAACGTGAATATGGTCAAGTATTGACATAGACAAATTTACAATTTTTCAATAACTTTTTCTAGTACTTTTTTTTCTTTCTTTCCTTTTTCGTTTTTCTTTCTCTGACGTTTCCCTCGACCGGTCGCTTTCTCGGTCTTGGTCTCCGTCTGAGTCTCCGTCTCGGTCGGCCACTGTCCAGTGTCCACCAATCAGGCCCATCAAACTTTGGGCCCACTTCGCGGTGAAGCCCCCCTTCTCGATACGTCAAAACGTCGGACGAACATCCTGGAATCTGGAAAGCAGAAGCCGGCTCAAAAAGACTCAAATACTGCCAAGTCCGATTCCGACATTTTCTTGCACACTGCGGAGTCAATTATGGTGGTTTGTCGTTTGTTTCGAGGATGACAGGTGAAATTAAACGGGCCGCTTATATTTAGGATGATTAGCTCCATCTTGATTGGTCAGCTGTATTTAGGGCAAATGCGAAAATAGAATAAATTAGGCCCCTTACACATATCTTTTGTCGACCCCCACTGTTTCGTCGAGATCAACCACCGAAATCTAAGATGATTCACATAAACATAAGATGTGTATAATTTTAATTGAACGTCTTACGTGGGTGATTCGCGTGTAGTGTTTTCCTTCTTTTATATACCATTTAAACTGTTCATAAAGTTTGAAACACAAATGAATGTGTCGAACAAGTAATATAATAATAAAAAAGAGTATCGTCGCACTGAAATTGATGATTAATAAACTAATTAAATATTAAAAATAATTAATTCTAAAATTTACTAACAAATCAAAATAGAATTGAGAATAAATAAAAACTAAAAATCTTTAAAACAAAATTTGAAAATTAAATGTAGTAAATCAATCAAATAAATATGTTAAGTCATCTTATTTCACCATAACCATTATATATGAATTTCAAATCATAACGCGTATAATAATAATATCAAACATGTAATAGCAAAATTTCCTAATATATTTATTATCACATCTCTAGATATAACAAACCTACCTAGTTTATTAATCAACTATATCTTTATATGATTTATAATAAACATAAGCATATTAAAATTTATGAATGAAAATTGTCCAAAAAGTCTTAAACCTATTGTACTTTTACCAATTCAATCATAAACTATTAAACTTTGTCAATTCATTCATAAACTTTTAACTTCTTGTTAATTGAGTCCATCAGGCCAATTTTGGCGGGAAAATGCTGATGTGGATGTTGGCGGTGTTACGTAGGACCACTGACACTGACATAAACAATTTTTAATAATATTTTAATATTTTTTGAATTTTTTGAATTTTTTCCCTTTTTTTCTTTCTTTACTTTTTGGTTTCTTTTTTACCTTTTTTGGTGGCCAGCTGGTCACAACCAGCCGGCTAGCCTCGCCCGCCACAAGTAAGGGGAGCCCTTGCCTAGGCGCAATTGAGTAACGGTCGCTTGGGTGAGGCCAACTTGTGCCCCAGGCCAAGGTGGCCTTGCTGGGCATCGGCCAAGCGACAACAATGCTAGGGAAGGCCACCATGACCTGGGCGAGAGTTGGCCTCGCTAGATCTGGCAAGGAGAGCCCTTGCCTAGGTGAGTGTCGGCCTTGCCCAAACCAGATTTGGCTAGGCCAACACTCGCCTAAGCCAGGGCGGCCTCGCCAGATCTGGTGAGGGGAGCCCTCGTCGAGGCTCGCCCTCACCCAAACCAAATCTGGTGAGGTCGGCCCTTGCCTAGGCCAAGGCGACCTCGACAAGTGTCAGTCAGGCAACAGCGATGTCAGGCAACCTCTATCAAGTCGTGCTTGGGCGAGGGCTCCCCTTGTCAGGGCTAGCCCTCGCCCGACCGGGCCTCACCTATGGTAGGCAAGGCTAGTAGGTTGTTCATCTTTCAATACTTTCTTATTTGAATTCCTTATTTTTATCATTATTTTCTTTATCTTCTTAATATCTCATTATGCTATATAAATAAGAAAAATAATTAGAAAAAATCTAAATATATTCTCATAAATATTGCATTATTTGTTACTTAAAATAGGTAAAATAAACATTTACCAAAAAAAAAAGGTAAAATAATACTATTTTTATAGAGTCAACACCGTCCTCTTCTGTTGAACTCGTTAGCGGGTGTGCTGAATTCACTGAATGTACTAGCCCACCCCTTTCTCTAGCTTTATTTTTCTGTCTCCCGCTATGTTTTTACTTTTTTTAACTCTTTATAGGGAAAAAAAAAAAAAAAAACTCTTTATAGGGGCTCCCGTATACAAAACTGCATCTGTGCATGGCCTGTTCCCGTTCTAAAATTTTGGAACCGAGCGTTACAGGGCCAGATATCAATCCATTCGAAAACCGATCACTCCTGTCGAGTATACTTCCTGTCCACTCGGAAGTGATTTGAAGGGCATTTCTGGCTGGATAGATATTCCTGCTTTACAAACTCTCTCTCTCTCTCTCTCTCTCTCTCTCTCAATAACACAGCAGACCAAAAACCTTCAAGAACGTTGGTCTATCCAGCTCCAATCCAATCCAATCTTTCTTTTCCGGCAGCAAGAATTCAGTCCAGTTTATCAGCATGACCGTGAGCTTCTTCTTTGGAGTGCTCGGCAACGTCACCACCGGCCTAATCTATCTCGCTCCTGTGTATGCCGAAGCCGATGAACCATGACCTTCGATTTGCTTTTTGACTTTTCGTAGCGAGATAGTCTCGTCCATATTGACACCAGTATGAAATCTCTCTCCCTATTTTGTTTCTTTCTTGTAGGAAAACGTTTTGGCACATCCTGAAGCGGAGATCGACTGAGGAGTTCGAGAGCATCCCGTACGTGTTCAAGCTGCTCAACGCCTACTTCTGGACTTACTATGGGATTGTGAAGCCCGACAGCATCGTCGTCGCAACCGTCAATGGCTTCGGCGTTGTCCTCGAGATCATCTTTGTCGCCATTTTCCTCCTCTACTCTCCCCCCAGAATGAGAGTACGTTGTTTCATTGTGATTTCCAAAGATTATTATCCTGTAGGTTATGTTCTTTCTCGAAAAAGAAAAAGGAATATCTCTGGATCCGATCAAACCATGTCGCCCCAAATATAATTTAGACTAATTTGAGAACAGAACGTAATCTTATTAATCTATTGATCGATGAATGAAAGCTCTTGAAACATTGATGCAATCTTGTCTCGTACATAGATCCACCATAATCCAACTTACTCTTAGTTAACACGTACATTTCTTTGATGGAGAAAATAACTGCAGTATGTCAAAAATGCAGAAGAGAACTGCAATACTCGCGGTCACCTGCGATGTGATGTTCCCAGCAGCCGCAATCTTAGCGACTCAATTGACCTTGGACCGTCAGATGCAGATCACTGTTGCTGGCCTCTTGAGTGCTGTCTTCAGCATGGTCGCCTATGGTTCACCTCTCTCTGCCATGGTAAATATATATGTATATATATATATACACGTGGGCAAGCTATGACATGGCTGTTAAATAATTTGACTACGAAAGCGACTAATTGCTTGATATGTTGCGTGAAGTTGACCATTAATCTCAATAATTATTGCAGAAAACAGTGGTGACTACAAAAAGCGTGGAGTACATGCCTTTCCTCCTCTCCTTCGCCCTGTTCATCAATGGCGGCGTTTGGACTGTTTACGCCATCCTCACCCAGGACTACTTCATCGGAGTAAGCTTAATCTCCAGCTTTTCTAGTACATTTGGTTTCTCCATTGTCTTTTCGACCATAGGTAGAAACGATTATTGAAGCCCTTTGCAAGCAGTATCACAACATGCACGCAAGTGAAGTAGCCACAAATTTTACCGTGTTATCTGATAATCAGATGGGTGTTCTCACTTGTGCGCGAGGAGGATTTATTGTCGTTAGTTGCATGCTGAGCACTATGTGTAGAGTCTATTTATTGATGAGATAGACAGCTCACGCTTGCTTGCCAGCAAGACGTGCTCATCAGTCATCAACACATGCACATCTAATAACACCATTCCTCTTGCAAGTGAGACTTGATGGTTACAGGGCAAAGCCTAGATGCGGGCAGAAGTCAAAGGAGTTCAATAGAAATATAGGAAACACATCTCGTATTTCGGTTCACATGGGAAACTCTGATGTTGCGACCTAACTTTATTAAATAAGGGTTGGCGTATTATGTCGGCATCTAATGTAGGAACTATTGGCTGAAAAATCACCACCCAAGGCTTAATGTTGTGGCAGAGTTACCTTAGCTCTTCCACGGAATATTATCAGCTTTAACCTTACAGACGAAGATATCGCCAAAAAAATTCTACTATTCACGAGAAGAGAGGGATGCTCAATCAAATGAGCACCTCAGGAAAAGAAAAAAGATGTTTGCTCATGGACTCGAATGGTAAACTCGATGCAGATACCAAATGGGACTGGGTTCGGACTCGGAACAGCTCAGATGATTCTGTACGCAATGTACTACAAGCCCAGGACCAAGTCGTCGTCGGCGGAGGACAAGGTGGGGCAACCAGACGAGCCTCTCATAGATCCAACCTCCGTTCCTCAAGTAGTCGTAGCTCAGGAGAAAGATTGACAGATGCGTCAATCATTTTTTTTTTTTTTTGGGCCTAGTTAGGTCAATCATATCTGTTTAAATTTTTCCCAATAGATGTAGCTGGTATGATTGTTTTTTTGGGACGTGACTGTAATAATGTACTGCAGCTAAGGTAAGGCACGTCTTGCATCAGGGCCGACATTAGGTACACGCCCTCCAATAAACCTCCGCCGTTCACTGCAACTTATGCAGAGAGAGAGAGAAAGGACCCACCTCGAATCAAGCTATGTCAGTGTTTCTGTCTGAGTAGGTAATCTTTTTCTTGATTGAAAAACAAGAGTGGCACAGTAACTCTAGCTTAACGTACTTAATATAGAAAGAGTTCTTCCAACTTCCAACTTCCAACTTTCTTGTCTCTTTTGCACACGCAGACGATTGTGTAAGATGTAAGATTGAAGTACCTACGTGTGGAGCTCGACTTGTTTGGCTCACTGGAAGAACAGAGCTGAGTTTTAATAGGCGCTCGAGACAATTCATTGTTTTCGCAATTGGCGATAAGGAGATTATGAGACTGGGAGGGAGTTGGAAAGGATAAGAACAGCAAGCTGAATCATGTCCGGAAACTTCACTGACTGCATTAGGAGTCTTCCTCGGTCGTCAGCACGTTATATCTGATCACTTCCTGTTTGTGCAATATATAAGTCACGGAAAAGAAACATAACTCTTGACTCGACAGGCCAGAAACGATTCTCAAATATCTTCCCACGCGATTGCTTCTGGGTCGTCCTTGAGATCATCTTTGTTGCCATTTTCCTTCTCCATGCTCCCACCAGAATGAGAATACGCTGTTTGATTGTGATTTCCAATAACTTGTACTTTATAAATTTTTTTCTTTCATGAATAAGAAGATTGAATATCTCTGAATCTGATCAACCATGTGGACCAACTCTAATTTAGACTGACATTAAGATCCAACCCAATTTGATTAATCTACTGATCAATGAATGGAGCATACGAAACATGGATATGTTTGTTAACTCATAACTAAGATGGACGTACACCATAATTAAATTGCATCACATGGAAGAACCACTAAGTTAATCGTCTGCTTAATTACTCATAATTAATGGGTATATTCTTTTAAGAAGAAAATTATTGCAATATCTTTATAATGCAGTAGAAGAATGCAATACTTGCGATCACATACGATGTGATATTCCCAGCAGTAGCAATCTTAGTGACTCAGTTAACGTTAGATTGTCAGATGCAAATCACTGTTGCTCGCCTCTTGAGTGTTCTCTTTAGTATGGTCGCCTATGGTTCACCTCTATCTGCCATGGTAAAAATATATATGCGCATAAATATATACGTGCTTTCATATACAAGCTATGAATGTACGCTAAACTTGTTTCCTGAATTTTTACCAAGCATGTTTGTACCCGCCTTCTATTAAAAAACAAAAATAGAGCAATACTATGCATAATGTTCCTCAAGTATATGCTAAAATCTTGAAGAGCGATTCATGATATTGTTTAAGAAGGTGAATTGATTGGGATGTCGCATGAAGTTGATAGTTAACCTCGATAATTTTTGCAGAAGAGTGTGGAGTACATGCCTTCCTTCCTCTCCTTCACCCTGTTCATCAATGGCGGCGTTATGACTTCTTCAATGGAGTAAGCTTAATTTCCACCTTTTTCTACTGCACTGATTATTCTACTGTTCTTTCGACCAAGCGTGGAAACAACAAAAGAATTATCGCCATTCGCAAGCAGCATTAGAATATGCATGCACGTAAACTAGCCCTTCCCTATCCAAAGAAAGAAAAGGAAAGATGTCACACTTGTAGAGTATATTTACTGATAAAATAGACAATTCACCCTTGCTTGCGGGCTAAAAGGACGGATCAGTGATCAACATGAACATATATAATAACACAATTTCTCTTGTGATTACAATTTGACGCAAAGCTAGATGCAGACGAATGTTGAATTAGTTCGAGAAAACAGTAGAAAAGAAATCTCGTATCTCGACTCATGTGAGAACTCTGATATCTTGACCTAATTCTGACAAATTAGGATTTTGACAGGCATACTGTGGCAGCATCTAATGTAAAAACTATTTCCTGAAAAATCACCAACCCAAGCTTAATGTCGCAAGAGAGTTAAGTTAGCTCTTTAATAGAATATTATCTACTTTAACATAATAAATAAAGAAATTGCCAAGAAGTCAACTATCCATAACCAAAGCAATACTCGATGAACTGAACACCTCAGGAAAAGAAAAGAAAAATGTTTGCTCATGGATGTTCGCTCACGGACTTGAACGGTGAAATGGATGCAGATGCCACACGGGACCGGGCTCAGACTCGGAACAGCTCATCTGATTCTGTAGCAATGCATTACAAGCCCAAGACCAAGTCGGCGGTGGCGGCCGCAGAGGACAGTAAGTGGCAACCACATGAGCCTCTCGTAAACCTAACTCCCATTTCTGAAGTAGTAGTCGTAGTAGCTCAAGAGAAAGATCAACAGATGTATCAATTTTCTCGTTCTTTTTTTTTTAGCCCAGTTGGATCAATCGTGTTCATTTACTTACTTCAACAAACAGCTTTGATTGTGTACTTTTTGGGGGACTGAGTGCAATAACATTTCGCAATCTATGCTATGTACTGTAGCTAAGGCAAGGCACATCTTGACAACGACGCAATTATTAGGGGTGCGCTCTGCCACTGAGCTAATAGCTCGTCGTGCAGGCCTCCCACTGGGGCCCGCTATGTCAAAAGCGAGAGAAACCCCATCCCCCTCTTTCCCTTTTTCACCCCATGTCGACACGCGAGAGGGGCATGAGGACGTCAAAAAGGGGATCCTATCAGCTTGTTCCGACCTAGGATAATAAGCTCATGAGCTTGATCTTACTTCACTATCTAGAAACGAAAGAGGACTATCCATCTCGAAGTTGAACTCAGATGTAGCTCGCCTCTTTTTGGGTGTAAAGCAATGTCAAACTGAAATACCCAAATTAAGAATTTTTTGAAAAATGAATCCTAATAATTCATTAGGTGGGATGGCGGAATGAACTAGGGACCAATTCATTTATTTCGAGAATTCATGAGCTAAACCCTACAACTAAAATAGATATTGAAAGAGAAAATATTCGCCCTGAACAACCGATGGAACCTTTTCTTCTACTGGAGATTGGCCATGTGGATGTCGATACACGATCCAAACCCCTACACTCTATTCGTTATTATTTGTAACAAAATACACCGAAAAGTTTGAAAAAACCAATCCTTACCTAACAAATTCCAAATTACTAAAATTACTTTAGTTTTTTATTAGTTGGTCAAACTCAAAAGAAAAAGAAAAGAACGAGTACACATTTTTTTTATTTTAAAATTTAAATTAAACTAGTAGTTAATCAAAGAATACATGATTTTCGAAAAGTTATCTCAGTAATTTCGTCTTTTCTTTTGATACCAGGGAGAAGAAATAGAATTAAAAGAAAAGACGAAATTACTAAGATAACTTTCGAAAATAATGTATTCTTTGATTAACTACTAGTTTAATTCAAATTTTAAAATAAAAAAAATGTGTACTCATTCTTTTCTTTTTCTTTTGAGTTTGACCAACTAATAAAAAACTAAAGTAATTTCAGTAATTTGAAATTTGTTGAGTCAAGAGGTGGAAGGCATTCCTTCGATCACGGGTACGATTTCTAATTGGAAAGCTCTCACGCGGTGTATAAAAAGAGATGATGGTAATGAATCTGTCCGATCAATCGATGTATCAAAAGCGTTACTTACACCAGTGTTTAACTTATCGAGATGCTTAGAAGAGTTTGTTATGTTAAAACTACCTCTAAAGAGCTTGATGATAATTATTGGTTACCCCTTTGAAAATTGTGTGCCTTTATATGACGTGCCAAAGGAAGAACATATTTTTGAAATTCAACATACTCTAAAGTACATTGACTTTTTTTTTTTTCTAAAATAAGTACATCGGCAATTGTTCATTCTACTTCAAGGTTTTTATTAAATGTGATTGGCACACTTATTCATGAGACCTAGATATATGTACTTATACATCTTAAAATAAAATGATTCTTTCACAAATCAAGGGGGTCTTGCATGAAAAAATAAAAATGTTAACCGGGTGTTTGTGTGGAGAGCATGTTGTATACATACGTGGTCGATTTCATATGAGGAAATTTCACATCGGATGGGAGAGGAGTCGAGCATGACAATGATTATATCTTGTAATTTTCTGCAATAAAGATGCAAAATGGGGTCTGCCATGTTCTCTGGCTAACTGGCTTTTATCAAAGAAAAGAAAAAAAGTTACCTACGAAGATTTAGCATACAGAAAAAAATTTGAAAAAAGGAAAAGAAAACAAATTCGATATATTTACTTATTAGTCATGATCAAAGTTAATGTTTAAATCGGACAAGCTCGAGGAACTTGCGACGTGGGCAATTGCGTGGAACCTTCGCTAATTGTCCCACGTAATGCATGCGTGTCTTTCCTGACAAAATCCTAACTTTTGATTTTGTCAGGCACAAATAAAAAGAGAAGGTCATCTCATCGAGTGATTAGAGAATTTAAGACGCAATTTAATGTCCCTGATTTGAAATGTTCATATATGTCGATGCCCCCCAAATTTTTGCGAACCATATTATACTATACTATATTATATTATATTATATTATATTATATTATATTATATATAAACATGGATGTCGTGGTATGTTGGATAACATGCTTCGTCAAGCAACCTTTAGGCAGAACGAATTATTGTACATCAAGCACAAGATTCCTGTAGACGTGCTGCATAACCACATTAAATGGACCAAAAAATTAAAACATGAGTGTTTGCAACTTAACTGCACGTTTGTTTACCGTCAAAGCACGAAAACTCAAGTCAAAATTTTAGAATATTGTTCGAATTTCAATTATGAAAATTTATATATGAATTTACACGTCAACATTATTATGTTGTGAAAAGTTTTTGATGTTTTGGGTTAAGAAAATTCGGAGTGCGCATAAATTTAAATTAAGCAAAACCTAAAAGGTAAAAAGTCTATCCATACACATTTTGAAAGAAAGGAATGGCGTTCATCCTAGAATAGTCTCGGTGACAAGGGCTTTCCATTGATTTTGGCTCAGGAACTAATGGTCTCGGATTTGATTCTCATGCTGGGAAAATCATATTTAAACGGAGGACTGCGATGGTCGGTTACTATGCCAGTTCCCTCCGACTAACAGCTTAATCAGAGTCATGTCCTTAGGTAATCGACCAAAAAAAAAAGCACATGCAAAGTGAGATCTAAGTCAACATCCTTACACATGGCTGACTCGATGCTATTGTGAATTCCAATCGAGAGATCTCGAATCCATGTAACAGTCTACATCGAGGTCAAGCTAGTAAGAAAATGTGCAATCGATCTTTGGTCGATGATAATCACGTCATCCAATTACCTCAATAACCTCCCATGAAAATAAAATTACAATTTTTTGTTAATTTTTTGGATTAACATTCTTATAAACCTCAAATTAGTACACTATGACAAATTTATTCTAATTAATTTTTTTACCATAAAAACTTCAAACTGTTACACTTATAACAAATTTACCCTAAACTAATTTATTCAACTACCAAAAATCTTAAACTAGCATATTTGTGACAATATACCTCCATTAAATTGGATTAACACTACAAAAAAACACAACAATGGTACAATTGTGACAAACAAAGAGTAAAATCATAAATTGATATACCAGTTAGTTGTCGTGCATCATCTAACTCAGCAATTCGATAGTAAAATTTAACGAAAACTAACTGATAGTAAATTTCACAAATGTACTAATTTGGAGTACATTTGTCAAAAGTATACCGGTTTGAAGTTTTTGGTGATCGAAAAATTAATTTAGGATAAATTTATCACCGATGTATCAATTTATAATTTTTCAGGGTATTCACCCTATTTTTTTTAGTCAGGGAGTTGAGTAGAGATTCGAAAGGAATAATTAAATCCGTGAATAATCAGTCCAGTCGAAAGATTTGCAAAACCACGTCACGAAAAAAGAAAGAGTGCTCAGGCCCATCTAGTTGCTTCCAAAGGCGGCAATACCGGACACCAGGCCCATTCGAGGCCCAGGACCATTCGAGGCCCAGGACCATTCGAGGCCCAGGCCCATTTCATCCTCTGACGTCTTCAACTACCATTCCAAAGCGATCTCCGGAACGAAGGAGAGCTGGCACCGAACTTTCCCATCTGCGCGAGAAGATCGGTTATCGTCGTTGACAGAGACGCCATCATCGCCATCCTCATTCAGCACAAGCAAGCGTCCTCAATCCAACAACGACCGCCGGACAGACAGACGGAGAAAGCGAGATGGGTCTTGTCTTGTTTCCCAGATGGGCACTCCTGTCGACGACGACGACGATCCTCTGCATCGCCGCCGCCGCCGCCGCCCTCGTAAGTTCCGAGCAGATGCATTCCGGCCAGCGGTCGGCGTACGACGTCCTCGGGGACTACAACTTCCCCGCCGGGATCCTTCCCATCGGGGTCAACGGCTACGACCTCGACGCGTCGACGGGGCAGTTCGCGGCCTACTTCAACAAGACGTGCAGCTTCTCGCTGGAGGGGTCGTACCAGCTGGAGTACAAGTCCACGATCCGCGGGCTCATCTCCGAGAACCGGCTCAAGAACCTGCAGGGGGTGAAGGTGAAGCTGCTGTTCGTGTGGGTGGACATCGTGGAGGTCAGCCGCCGGGGCGACGACCTGCAGTTCTCCGTCGGCATCGCGGGCGCCGACTTCCCCATCGATAATTTCGAGGAGTGCCCGCAGTGCGGGTGCGGGTTGAATTGCGGCGACCGTGTGGTGGGGGAGACGACGAGAGGAGGTAGGAGGCCGTTCGTTGATTCTTACTGATGGGGAATGGGATCGACAGGGGAAACGCCGTTGTGCTGGAATTCTATTCTCTTCTTTATTATTTGTGGCGTGATAAATATAGATTCAGCTCCAAATGATTAATTGTTGTCAAGCGTTTTTTTTTCTCGTCTTCGTTGTGCGCTTGATGGTTTCTGCATTTGTTAAGATTATGCTGCTGTAATGGGAAGAATGCCCATGACAGATATATAAAAGTGGAGTAGAATTCGAGAACAGAAACAAACTTCACCAAAGGGTTTCAAAGAAAGGTCATCTTGAAGAATGTTTGCTCTGAATTGTGTAAAATGCATGAGAAATTATCTTGCTATAACTGCTGGTTCACCCTAAACTGGACTTGTATATGCGTTTAAAGTGGATTGTGATGAGAAAGGGGATGGAATGAGTGAGGGATTGGATATGAAGGGAAAATTGAGTAGAATTTGTTTGGCTGCAACAGAAATCCCATAGTTAGTGAAAAGAAGTCTTATATTGTCTTGAACTTTCAAAGCTATCTTCAAATATGAGAAGGAGAAAAAGAAGAGCTATCTGCAGATATGTTTCTAAATTGGGAATGGCCCGTTCCCTCTCATTGCCCTAAAATTCCTCCAAGCATAGAGAAAGGCAATGGCATTCCATTTCCTCAAACTAAACATTGGGTTCTCAAAGCCACTATTCAGCAGCCTGGGGCATCTGAAAATCTTCACCCTGGTGAAAGAGCTGTTAACTTCATTGGCCATATTACAGCAGTCAACCAAGATACATTGCATTTCTGGTCAATTAATCTTCAGTATATCCTGAGAAAGTGACACTAGTCTCTTACAGAGATACAATGCTCTTATCCTCGCACTTCCTCTGGATGAAAGTGCTTCTAAGTTGGGATTCTGAGACTCAAGTGAGCTAAAAGCTGTTTGACTGCTGAAATATATGACTAGATTACTATACATATGTTCTCTACTTCATAATATTTATCTACGTGGACAGCTTCTTCCTTTGAACGCGCTTGCTCAAATGCACTCAATGCTATCAACTAATCAGATGTTAGTTGTTTTGGATTGTCCACATGAGTCATGTGTCACATTTTCTTTATTGGCTTTTATTTGATCGAGAGTTCTTCATTGGCTTTAAATGCCATTGAACTTGAATCCGTAACCAACTTTTGAATAGGTCTCTGGGTTGCGTTACCGAGATTGCTCAGAGCAATCTATCTTTATCTGCAAAAAAACTTGAACTAGTTATTATCTTTGTATATAGCCCCCCTTTTCAATAATTTGCAAAGAATTTGATCTTTCGGTTTTTTTTTTTTTTCACTGTTCGAAGCATAGACTGTGACTGAATATTGGTTACGAATTTTAGTATTGCTGATCAAATTTTATATGGGCAATAATCGCCAAGTTCATATTTGCTATGATGTTTGCTGTGGTAATATCCCTAAAGATTCTGCAATCTTCTCTGTCTCCGTAGGTCAAGAAACTTTTGTGGCTGTTCCTTTGAATGTTGAATCTGGTTCTTCCCTTTGGAACCCAAATTTCATTATCAGTTTCAATTAGGGGAGCTGAACTCTGTATTTGCTGTTTCTTCTCTCCTCTTTATTTAGCTAAAAATGGTCATGCTCCAAACAATAGAATTTCCTGGAAGGCTGAAATGGTTGTCCAAACGAACTATAAATCTTTGTTTTAAGAGCTTAAACTCTGAAAGTGATTCTTCGCTACTTCAAAATTTGTCATCTTAAGAATGATTATAGCATGTGACTTGGAGCGGAAAGAAGACATGCACCCCACCCGATTAGTATGACACAGATGGAGTTTTAACTTGATCCCTTTGGAAGAATGGTTATTATTTAAAAACAGAATGCTTTTGCCATTCTGTTGTATCGATTGAACATGTGGGAATTGTAATGATCATATTTACTCTGAGGATAAGTGAATTCTCTTTGCGGAATGCTGCTGCAGCTTTTGTTAAACATCATCCATGCACGTCCAGATTGACACAACCATAATATTACACATTGACTACCTGTGTTACTATATAAGGGCAGCACTGGGTGCATTCCCCTCGGTGCCATAATGATCTCTCCATTTTCAGTCCCGGCACACCAGAAAACCCCTCTGGTAATGGGTAATTGAGAAAATTTCTTGCTTATGTTCAGTTTCTAGAAGCTTAACTATGCAAGCCATGGGAAAGTGTTATTTGTTGCACGACTTGAGATCTTAACTGGCATAATACTCTGGTTTTTTGTTCCTTTGGACCAAACGTGAACACAACTCCATTGACATCACAAGGAAACTGAAGCAAGTGCTACTGAACCCCAAAAATATCTTAAAGTAGATGCAGATGATAACTTGCAGACCAGTTGACTCCTGTTTATATGTGGAGGCCAATAGTTCTTTAAAGGAGGGGACACTTTGTCTTCCTTTTAAGGACAGTTTACGGAGAGCCATTTAATAGCCCTTAAATTTTTCTGTTGCTCTTCAACCACTGTAACCGACTTTTAGTTGTGTTAGGTGAGTGGAAGAAGGTGAGTAGCTGTAGCTTTGCCTTACTTGTGCTCTCTGTGGAGAAGCTACTTTTTTTTAAGCTTGTGGTGAAGCTACCAAATTCGCTGAGTATGACTTGGGAGTCATTTCCTCGAATGTTACCATGTTCTGTTTCTTGAAACGCACATATGCATCCATGACATCGTACATCGATCAATTTCAGCTGCATCGTGAATGATTTTATTCCTTCGTCCTTGCCTGATACTCCATGAAGCTGGTTAAGTTTGTCAAGAAGCAGGAATTCCATCCATGTCAAGCGTATGCGCACAAGAAGATACCTCAACGAAGGAACCTATTGTCGGTGAACTTTTGCTTGGTACAATGTTAAAGACAACTCCAAGGGCCAAAAGAAGTGGATCACAGTGACGCTGTGAACTCATTTAACTTAAGGCTGTTCTTCTTACACGTATCTTAAAATGGTTTATTGATGGTTCGTGATTGTTGAAGGCCCTTCAGGTCTGTCTGTCGGAAGCTTCTCTCGGTATCTTGGGGCAGAAGCTATGGAGTCAATTTGGTCAACAAATTAGGGCTCTCTTATCTCGTTGATCTCTTCTCACATGCCAAGCAGCATGTTTCTTGTTGCATTAACTCTTCCCAACTTGATATTATCCTTTTCATTCCACTGTTCCCACCTACCTAATCTGCTTTCGTGAACGGCGGTAAACTCCAGATTGACTCGGTCTCAGCACTTACTGTCGATAAAGAAAGTGGAGCTCTAGCTTTTCAAAAAGTAACCCAATCCATTTTAAACACCAGGAGCTCGTGGGAAGCTCTCTTGACAATGAAATGCTGATGGAAACTCCCCGCTCGCGCGAATCTCTCTAGTCTTCTATGTGAAGAAGCGGACGAAACTTCCCAACATATAAATAACAGGGACTGCAGAGAATCTAATGAGTTCGAACAGGTTCATTGGAGTGCCGAACGCAAATCCATCGATTCATCCAATCTTAATCAAACGGAGATGTCCCCACCAAACCCTTTTAAACAAACTGTTCGGTGCTCCAATGTGGTGGCAATTAGTGAGCCAAACAAGTCGCATAGTGGCTCCTTGCTCATCACCTCCACCACCTCCACCACCACCACCACCACCACCACCACCATCAACTGAAACGAATTTTATTCAAGCAAAAACTCAATGATGCACCCATCGAGTTCGTCAACCAAATAAACAGAATTTCGGTTAGGTCCAAGGAAGGCAACAACTAACCACGGGAGGATGAGCCCCCCCTTGCGTGGTCTTGCACGACAGGTGAAGAAAAAACATTAAATTAAGGGCGAGATTCGAGGGAGGAGAACTATTGTAATCGAGCCTGACTTGTATTCCATTGCGCGGTGCGGTGTCAGAAGTTCATGTTACACACATACACTTGGACTTTTCAAAGTACGCGGTTTCTTCAAGTTGCAAAGCTCAAAAGACGAAAAAAATTTTAAAAAAAAAGAAAGAAAAGGAATAGGAGTCGGCTACGACCTTTGATTGCCCCTCATCTTTACAAATTAAAACCACCGAAGCTATAACTTTGTCGTGAACATTACTCCCAAATCTCTCTTCATCTGTACTCATCATCTGCTATGTTGCGCCTTGTGGGCTCTCTCATCGGACAATTTCTTTTTCACTGGCTCATATTTTCATCCTGAAAAGGTTGATCTTTCTGTGGAATCTCATGTGTAAATCCTATCCGGTCTACAAAGTTGAAAACTTTAGTGGCGTTCCTTGAATATTTCAATTCCGGGTGCAATTATTGAAAAATGGTTTGACAGATTTGGGCCGACATGGTGAAAGGGTCATCATTTCTTTAAATGCCAAGGTCAAATTTGTTTCTTTACAAAGCTCGAGGCGAGCAAATTCAACGGTCTTGAATTTGGGCTAGAGGATACTTACATAGAACGGAAGTATTTTATTTTGAAAATGAGTGATTCGGATCCTTACAGAAGTTATTTTTCGCTTGTAGGAAAGATGCCAATCGTCGTTTAAATGGGGCTAATAGTGGAGGTAGTTGGTAATTAAAGTTTCCAGAAGTGAAACAAAAGCAGCAAGGGAAAAGGGAATGTGAAAGGGACGCTAACATGCGCCGGTTCTTGAGAGGCGCCGAGTAGCCACCGCTTTTTGAGGTTTCCACATCAACCGCGATGAATAATCTACTTGCAGAGGGGGAAAGAGGTTCATTCTCACACGAATATTGACAACCCCATGTTTGATCTTTCGCTCGTCACAATCTCCGAGCCCTGATTTTTCTTGTCTCTCTCTCTCTCTCTCCCTCAATCTGTATTTAAAGTTTGGATTTTTCTCGTTCAATTTCATAGGGCGGCGAGTGTGAGTTTTTAACTGATTTAGTTCCCTCTCTCTCTCTCTCTCTCATACGAAAAGTTGATGGAAGGCTTCCAAATTCCATGTATATAAGCATAATCCTGTCCATTGACTTTCTGTCATATCTCTGAGCATACCCTCTCGGGTTGATTTTCATCCCACGGAAGATAAGGTGGAGCCTTCTTGATTTGTATCGCCCAATTTGGCGGATACCCTTTTGCTCCTCTCCTCTCATTCCCCTCAAGAATAAGGGGACTCGCCGGACCCAAAAATCAGATTTTTCGTCTGGACGGTTCCTTCATATTCTTGTTCTTCTGCATCCACTTTGAGCTGTTTGTTTCTATAGAAGCTTGCTGAGCCGGTTTAAATCTTGTTGATATTGGAAAGGGAGTTGATTATTTTTAGTGTGTTTTTTGAGTGGAGGAAGAGAAGAAGAAGGAGAAGATGATGATGATGACAATGGAAGGGATTATGGAAAAGAGTGTGTTGGATGACATAATAAGGAGATTGTTGGAAGGCAAAGGAGGGAAGCAAGTCCAGCTTTCCGAGGCTGAGATCCGCCAACTCTGCATCAACGCTCGCCAAATCTTCCTCTCTCAGCCCATTCTCTTGGCGCTTCATGCTCCCATTAGAATCGGCGGTACGAGCTCTCTCTCTCTCTCTCTCTCATGTTGTCATGCTCTCATCCCACTCTCTCCCTCATGTTGTCAAGCTCTCATCCCAGGATTGATTCGAAGGTGGTTTTGGTTGTGCAGCAGGTGGGTTAGTCTGTGGCAAAGAGGGTTATATGGCAAATTGCTAGGAACCAATAATCTTGAGGGCTTGTGTGTTATGGTTTTCTTTATCAGAGCTCTCTTTCGTTTCTGCAGTCCACCTCATTAGCACGTGGTTGACATTTTCGTCTGTTTCTCGTTTCTGCTGCATAAACAACGGCGGTTTTTTTTGCTGTCTTTCTCTAACGTTGGAGGTAGTTGATTTGATGAAACAATAACTCGTGTTTGCTAGTGGAACTATTCGATTGTGTGTTCGTTCCTGCTTAGCAAATGGACAAAGAGCAGGCTGCCGAAGTAAGAATCTTGAGATGTTAAAAATTTAATTTATGCGCATTGAAGCATTGGTGAATCTTTTAATGTTTGATGATGGAGTTGGGAGGATAGATACTTCAAGGATGGGGTTCTCAGTAGAACTTGAAGGGACTGCTAATTAGTTTCAGGCTCTTTGATTGAGGGGAAAGTGATACAAATTCATTTGAACTGAATGCAAGCTTCTGTCTTCTAGCTTGTCAGCGCATTCTTTACAATCAAGTTAGCATGCATCAAGTAATTCTAATGTTGCAGGTCTCTTACAGGTGATATACATGGACAGTACCACGATCTACTGAGGCTATTTGAGCATGGTGGGCACCCTCCCTCTGCGAGCTATCTGTTTTTAGGAGATTACGTGGATCGTGGGAAGCACAGTTTGGAGACGATATGTTTGCTTCTGGCCTACAAAATAAGATATCCCGACAAAGTATTTCTCTTGAGGGGAAACCATGAAGATGCAAAAATAAATCGCATCTACGGCTTTTATGATGAGTGCAAAAGGCGATTTAATGTTAGGCTTTGGAAAATGTTCACCGATTGCTTCAATTGCCTGCCAGTGGCTGCCCTTATCGATGATAAAATACTTTGCATGCATGGGGGCCTCTCCCCGGAGTTGAACAAGTTGGATCAAATAAAGGAAATTTCGAGGCCAACCGAGATTCCTGAAGCCGGTCTTCTTTGTGATCTTCTGTGGTCTGACCCGGATCCTAGTATTGATGGTTGGGCGGACAGCGATCGTGGTGTCTCATGTAATTTTGGAGCTGATAAGGTTGCCGAGTTTTTGGATAAGAATAATCTTGATCTCATTTGCCGAGGCCATCAGGTAAGCCAATCTCTTTATTATCCAGCTTGATGCCTGTTATAGATGCAAAATGCTACAATCATCCTTACGGCACTCTTAAAACTATAGGCGCCTAATACCCCGTTTAATCTTCTCAGAATTCTTATAAAGTGTTAAAGGGCCATTTTTCAAATTTCCATGCAAAAATGTCTAATTAACTTTTTGCTCACCAAACAAATGCTTTTAGCAGCACAAACATCAACACGATAGCAACCCGTTCAGTTACCCGTCTCCTGTTTCCTTTTCCCATCATATTTTGAATATTATACCTTGCATTAGCGTCGTAAAAGAAAAAAAGAAGAAGAAAAATTGATGTCGTGATAAGTACCTGTAAAATTTATGGCGTCAAATCTCCCAACCAGTGGTTTTAGTACTTGCTGATTGGTAGTGCTTCGTATTAATTGAAGGACTTTCTGCAGAATCCGGATGAGCTATTTATTTGTGATGTAGATAATAGAACAGTAATGCTTGCCTGGATTTGCACTCTGGAGGTGCCTACCCTTCAGTACACTTTTCTTCTGTCATCTTGTTCTCGAAAAACATTTTCTACAACCACAAAAACCTTGCAATAGTCATGGCTGAACATTACATCATGATGTCTTTCTCTTCAATTTGCTTGAAACGATATCGAAAAGATCTTTTGGGGTTAATTGCAGGTGGTAGAGGACGGGTACGAATTTTTTGCCAGACGGCGGTTAGTCACAATCTTTTCGGCTCCCAATTACGGAGGGGAGTTTGACAATGCAGGTGCATTGCTAAGTGTTGATGAGAATTTGGTGTGTTCGTTTGAGATACTGAAACCAGCTGAAAGCAAAGCTTCTGGCAGTTCTAGTACATCAAGAATGATACTTAAGAAGGTATTGAAAAATTCAGCTTTCTTCATCTTTCTGGGCTTCACCATTCTCCTGAATTCAGCGGCGACAAAGATCATGCCTTCATTTTTTTTATTTTTTTTTATCATTAAAGTCAATTTTGATGTGGGGCTGTGAAATAACTTTTTTCTTGACTTGGTACGGGCAGCCTCCACAGCTTGGAAGAGTCTGATCCGCGTGGTCGCTGGAAGATGTTCTTATTTTGACGAGAAAATGAGAAAGAGAGCTGGTTTCATGCATAAGCTAGAGACCTGTCATAGAAAAAATTGGATGAAGATATGCCCTCCGCTTCCGTTGAAAAAGTCGTATCCTTCAAGATTATCCAAGTGCAGCAACAATAGTAATATAAGAGTTGGTTCAAGATCTTCGATCGTACGTGCAGTATTTTCAGCTGAGAAACGGAGACATTAGACCTTAGGACATCCAACAGAAATCGCTCCCCTGGGATAAACTGATGATTTGAATTATTGTCATCTGTAATGTTTTCGTGTTGACAGCAAGTGTGCTCGAGAGTCAGCTTCGCAACAAGCTCATGTTAATATTTCAGTTTTCTTCCCTGTTGTGTGTGACCAACGTTGTCATCAGTTCGGTGTTTGTTGATAACAGCAGCAATCTATATCAAGCTTATTGCTATCGAGAGAAGAGGTCGTTTGGGAATTCATGGATTCTTGAAAATAACCACTTTTATGAGCCCTCGGACAAAACTCTTGAAATTGATTTTTCCAGTCATGGGGATAGATGGAGTGTCGTCTCAAGCAAGCAACTGACCGGAGGACTATTGAGTGGCTTAGAAGCACAGGACGGTGTGCTATGTACAAAAGGCTAATCCATCTTATTCTGCCCTCAAATAATGCTCGTGATGATGATCTCCACTTCATGTGACATCTTTCCAGAGACATCAAGTCGATCAATAGAACGTTAGCCTTGGCCTTAGCTATTGTCAGATACTATGAACCTGATGCTAACATAATCCGGTAACCTTCTGAATTCACATTGATGCAAATTGAGTGTCATGCAGACATCAATCGGCTGTGTACGTAAATCCTTCTACTCCACATTTCCCTCTCCCAAAAGCTAAACAAAACCATGTTTCTGCAGCGCTAGAAAAATGTAATATGACAAGACAGGTTACAACCAAAAATCTCTCTTCTTGACAGAAGGCATGTTTTTCCTCATTTTCTTCCTGCCACAAAGCTGAACACATGCCGAGTGATCCATCCCTGGTCTCAATTTCGGCCAGAACCAGCATATACATTGCTGCTTCGGAATCACAAAAATAGCTCACTGAAGGATGGCAGTTCTCTTGTGGTAATTACAATTGCAGACAGGTTTACCTGCAAACAGAAGTATAACTGCACTTTTTGTAATCATGAAAACAGCATAAAGTTGTACTTCTACTGCTTAAGCGAAGAAGGTAACCAACAATCCACTGGGTTCATCACACAGTGGCCACCGTTTTGTCTTTGGAATTAGGTGAGGAGTTTGGTCCTCACTTTGGGAATGGGGTGATTTACCAACCCCAGTTAAAAGGGGTGGGACCCACAAGACTAATAGAAAAAATAACGTAGGGGTAAAAATTAGCCTTCAAAAGCTTAGCTTACTTTTGCCCTCTCAAAGGAGGATTCTTTAACAGGAAAATACAGTCTGAAAATTAAAATGAGATCTATCGCCTTCTCATTTCCAGAAAATTACCAAATTAGGCAGCCATAAGAGAGATTAAATTTACATTGGCCATTGATGAGGTTTATGGAACTCAGAAGCAAAAAGTCATAGACTTCCATAATGCTAGCATAAAGAAATCACATAAACATTAAGAATCTGGTTAACTCAAATGAGGTATGCATCTGCAGCAATACCTAGTTTCTTGACATGCTTGAAAGGCCAGAGGAGAAGGCACAGGAGATCCTAACATCTCACCGCATGATTCCCAAACTGATAACTATGTAGTTCTCTAATTATTACGTAAAGTTTAAAGTAACTCATTTCATTGCTTCACCTGTAAAAGAAGCAGATAGTGGAGATTCATCCTCCCTTCCCCTTCTTACTACGTGAATTGAAAGATTTCTGGTTCGCCTGAGCTTCCAGTCTCCTTGCACTACGCTGAATAGCAGCAATTTTCTGGTAGTGGCTGTTGCTCCTCCTCCTGCTGTAGGTAAGGATAAAGTACATTCAAATATACAAGACAAAACTTGAATGCCAGTAAGACCCTAAATGACAGACCATATATACAGAATCAGATGGATACTCTTTGTACTATAAAACAAACAACAGTGCATCAGAATTATGTGATTTATCTGAGAAACCCTGAACCAACATCCTTTTCTCTTTGACTGACTACTGCATACCAGAACCACGCCCTAGTTTTGAGCGTCCAAAATCATGAGATGAAAGCAAAATAATAGCCTTGAGCAATTTATTCAACCAAATCCTGAAAACAACAGTCTCAAGTTCTAAAATCAAATTCCTGGAGTCCCTTCATTGTATGATATGTGAGAGACAAGAAAAAGATTGCTCTTTGACAATGACTTATTTATTAAGTTATGACAAGCTTCCAGAGGGAAATCATGTTATATCATGAAATTTCTTTCCAAATTGCAGAAATGCTACACGAACGGGACAGCATCTTTTTGCCTGTGCAGACCCATACTCAAGGTGCATGGCAAGCCAGAATTCAGCCAGTAAACAAGGCACTGCTCACAGTAATTGAAACAACCTACAAAGATCAAAAGCTACTAAAAGAATAACTTATAAGATGCTTAAGCTAATTTTCAGCACCAACTATGCAAACACATTTCATATATCACTTACATTTGGGGTTTGATAAAATACATACTATCCAAGTTTCAAGTCCTTCCTTGGAAAAAAAAGTAATCAAGCAACCCCAGGCAAACATCGGAAATGGTCACGTGACACATGACCATTGGTTCAGGAGAGAGATCGCAGAGTTCAAGGAAATCCAGCTAAGAAATCAACAAATAGGTGATGAATGTTTTGTTCCTATTTTTATGCAACGCCTGAACTATTCATACTTTAGGGTGCAAAGGAGAGGAGAGTCACCTTATAACCAGCAGTCCTCCAGTCAAGACCATCCCTCCCACTGCCCAAAATACTGTCTTACTGAATGGCATTCCCCCCAGCCGCTGGTGATCATCAGATTCTTGAGGCATCTCAGAATCTGCAGTCTTCCATGAACTAGAAATTGCGTCTAAACTAGCTTGACCCCCATAACAATGTGCTTCTTCAGAGCCAACGTATCTGTCTTCATCCAATTTCACAGAAAAACCAGCAGCAAGGCACAGCTCAGTGCCATTGGAGACACATTCAGAAGCTCTAGCACATATCACCTCATTCACTCCGCATGGTGCTAAAACCTATCAATTCAGAACTTAGAGTGGGTAATGTGGATCATCCAAGACAAAACAGTTATAGAGGTGGTGCATCCATATGTCCTTACACACAAACACACAACCCACAATTCACATGACTAACACATATAGGTAGGTATGCATGACAGTGACATACATACGGAAATTGATCAAGAAGTAATGATCTCCCGACCAAAACCAATTTTTTGATCAACCCCTGAAATGTGGCAGCAATGGTGCTCATAACAGTAAGGCTATCACTTTTGTCAATATCAACAATATGTTCCATTTATACAGCTTTCTCAAGAAGGAAAAAGGAATATATGATGGAGCAGGCATTAACTAGTCAAATTGGTCATCTAACAACGGAATAGTTAACAGATTCACCTGTGTCTTTGGATCCATTGAGAAGTAAGCATTAGAGCAAGCCTGAAAGATTTTGTCACAAAGAGAGGCACATATAAGAGGAGGTCCTGGCTGAACACCGACATTCGGATCACAGATAGAACATTCCAGCAACTCCCACAACTGCACGCACTCCTCGCTTGCCTCTCCCTTCAAAGTGAGCCTCCTTGTCGCTATCAAAGCAGGATGCGTCTGAGACACATCGCAGCACGTCTTCTTCCGGAAAACCCGGCAAAGGGTCAAGCCCTTGGACCCTCTGCCCACCTTTCCAGGTGGCTTCCCTTCCGACGCGAAGGGTGGGAAACGACCACCTTTCGAGACGCAAACTCCATCAGGCTGCCTCGCTGCATCTAGGAGAACCAAACACCCAACAAAATCAATAAAAAATAAATAAATAAAGTCAGGACTGAATTCTCTCGCCAATACATGAACCAAACAAGAAACACATATCACAGTCAAGAACAACTCGGCTCTGGTTAACTGTTGGATGCTAAGATGCATTTGATAACATTTCTGTTCCGAGACAATTTCTGTCCAGATATAACTTTTTTTACTTTTTATTTCTATTTCAAATCTATTTTCTAATCACTTTCTATTCCGAGAAATAGAAATATTAGCTGAAGTTATTTCTGTTTTGCCTGTTCCGGAGAATAAAAAAACAGAACATTAAAAAAAAAAAAAAGATTGCTACCAAACAGGCCCAAGATGCCCGCATGAATCAAAATCGGGCAATGACAATAACCAATTCGAGAGTTTCATCAACAGAGCGAGCAAGTCCCGCCCAATCAGCTACAGCTACAAGAAATCCCCCGCGCCCGTTCACCGATCTTCTGCCCAGGCGCGCAACGGTTCACGCGCCAGAAGCGTATCATGGAAGTATCGACATAACCGACCGAAAAAATTAGAAAGAGAGAAGCCAAAAAACCGGCACCTCCGCGAGATGCGAAACCGAAACGACTCCGCAATCAGCACCCCCACATAATCATCAAAACGCTCACCGAAAGAAGAGAGGAACAGCAGGCCGATCGAGAGCGCGAGCTTCGTGACCGCGAGCGAATCCGATACTCTCATCGCTCCGCATGGAGAATCTGCAGAGGATTCGAGAGGTAGAAGACGAACTGGACGGAGAAGTCTCCGCGAGCTTCCCAATTTCCACGGCTCGCGGAAACGCGCAGGAGCTGTGCAGAGTACAGAGACTGAGGACGGATGGGTTGACGGGCCGGGCTTCTTGTTGCCGTGGTTTGCACTTGAAGTCATGAGAGGGGCCCGGAAGTCTCTCCCCAAGCCCAAAACTTAAAATGGGCCCTGGCGGACTTCGGTCCGTACCGTGCCGACCTGGACTTTGGGCCTGTTTGGTTTTTATGGTGGGGGGCTTTGGAATGACAAGCCCGATAGCCAGGATTTGATTGAAAGTGATTAGGATTGAAAATATATTTGAGACGCATGATTACATATTCGGTGAATGAATTAATTGACCGAGCCAAAAAAGAATGTGAGTTAAGATGTCAAATTTGAAAAAGTGGCCAAATAATAAGATAGGAATCTTGAGATATACAAACCAATGTTGTTTTACACAACAATCATAAGGTGTCTCGACTTGTAATCAATACATATGTATTTTTATTTGGAAATGCCTATGTGACACAAAGCGAGAAGGAAATTATGGGAAGACGGGTTGAATGGGGCTTCATCATTGGGGCGAGGGCAAGAGCAATGCCAAGGGGCTTCCCTCGGCCGGAGGCGGTAGGGCAATGTCCGAAGGGCATGGTGTTGGGTGGAAGAAACTAAGCTTTGTTGGTTTTGGGAAGAAGATGGGTTGCAAACGGGCTGGGCGCACTGGGCTGTGTAGGAACTAGCCTGACCAAACCGAGCCTGACTTTGCTTTTTCGGTTGGGGAAATAGAAAAAGGCTCTGACAAAAATTACATAGTTCATTATAAGTGGGTAAAGTCTTTTGTTAAAAAAAAAGAGAGAGTCTAATTTCTTTTTATTTTAAAGTTTATTTGTGAAAGTATTATTCATTATCAAATTACAAAATTCCGACATGCATTTTCTTAAATAACTAATACCTATTCGTTTAAAATTCATAAATTTCAAGGAAAGAAACGGAAAGTTGCGTATCTCAATTTCATAACTTTTTATGGCTCATTTCAAATTTCATGGTTAACTTTCTAAGTTTTATGACTTAACGATGCTGATAAATATTAATCCTTAATTTTTCTTATTTTTTCTTCTAATTTTAATTATAATTAATATTTTTCAAAATCATTTTGGGCCAGGCCGAGCCGGGCCAATCCATCCTCGAGCATCTTAGGCTCGAAAACTGGAAGCAATCCTAATGAGAATTTCAAAACATACCTGAATACTAGCTTGGTCTTGCTAAGGCTAGCAAATTTCGACGATCCGATCAGAGTTGCCTAGGCCAGCAAATATCGACAGTCCAGTCTGGGTTTTCAAGCTTTCCAAATTCGCTTTAGACAGTGATCCAATCAAAGGAACAACCGGGGGCCTTTTTTTCACCTCTGAAAAAAGAATGGGGGATTGGGCAAATTGGTGTTTTCGGTTGGGAGATTTTGTGGGAGGATGTAAAGTGGTATTTTTGAGAATGATCCCATATATATATATATAGCCCCCAAAAATGCACTCATTTCATATAATACGAGATAGAAAGTACATTGAAAATGACAATTTTTTCTCAATTGATGTTTAACAAGTGACCTTATGACTCTTATAAAAGTGAAGAGGGTGTTGATATTTTTATTATATTCATGAATTGCTTCTAATTTGTATAATTACTTTTAGTTTCTTATACTTGGGCTTTCCCTATGCCATATAGTCAATGCAAAAAAGAAGAAAATAATCAGACAACGGTTTGAGCTTGGAGGTGCTCAAGAAGTTCATTGCTTTCGTGCTCAAGAGCGCTCCGTGTTTTGGCCAGGGAAGCATGACTCAACCCTTATGATTCCGCAGAAGGTACACGCGCTCGCATGGCGCAATGCAGAGATTCACTCCACTCATTTCACCCGTCAGACCATGTATGGCAAAGTTCATTTGCATCATCGGGTAGAAGTTTTCGATTCGCAAACTGGTCAGCATCATCGTCTATAGTCCCTCCCAACATGTAGTGCAGGACACAAGCGATGTGCAGTATTGGCATCATCGCGTAAGGACCGGGTGTTTCAACTTGCTGCTGCTTTGTTCCCTTATTGCAGACATGTAGAAACTAGAGAGAGAGAGAGAGCCGGCAGAGAATGTTTTAAGGAAACAAAAAACATAGGAACATGCTTCTTTTTCCTCCAACAAAACTTACAAGCAAAAGGCTCAGATTCGGATCCAGAACGAAAGCACTATGTACAGAGAACAGACCGCAACAAGGCAGCTCGCGATCCATCTCGCGTACACCACTTATACACAAGACTCCTACATCTAGACGATGCATGCCTAAGGAAATGGCGTTCATCGAACCGAAGTAGCAGATTCTAACATGCGTGCATACCTACATACATGCATAGATTATACAAAGCAAAAACAAAGGGGTCGAACGGACGCACACGCGGGTCATCTTGGGCTGCTGAAGGGAGTCGGAAGCTTCGTCGTCATAGCTCACATGTCGTAAGAAGAAGGAGGGCTCCGGGGTCGAACCTCACTCGGCTTCTCGTAAGCATCGGACATTGATCTCCTTCGGAATAGAGACCGCCCTCTTCCACCTCCACCTCCTGCGTACATATACGTTCATGTCAACATTAGAAGTGGCACCATACTCATTATTATCATCATCATATCAGCCTATCCATACTCAAAACAAAGCAAACAACACATCGCCATCGCCCGTATAATTCAATCTACCGGATCAATTAATCTCCGGGCGCGCGAGCAAAGATAAGAAGCATCACGAGCATCGTCGAAAACACGAAATTAGTAGATCTTATGCATGCCAACCGAAGGCAAGATTAGGAATTCTTCCGCTACTTCGATTAGAGAAATTAGCACTATCGTCTCACTGAGGAATTGAACATACCCAATGTAAATTCCTGATGCTTGACCCATCTGCTCCAGAGAAAAAAATATAAGAGAAAGATAATGCATGAAAGGAGGGAAGTCAACATTCAAATGACAGGGACACGAATGTCATTTTCAAAAATACGAATTTCATAATATTAAAAGCTGTTTTTTCCTCCACCTACAACGGCGTTATCATCATCCATTATAGACTGGCAGCGCAGCCGGCAAGGACAAGACCAATGGGCCCCACTTTGCAGTTGATTATTTCGGATATTTCTAGAGAGTTTTGGCGACACTCGTCTGAAAATAATGCATATCAACGGTGCTTACCGGCGAAAGGGGATACCGGCGGGGTGGACCCGGCCGGAGAAACCGGCGGTGTGCCGGACTGGTTCCCCGGCGGCTTCACTATCGTTATGCTCCGCGTCACCCTTATCGCCGCCTCCTCCGACGGCGTCGCGTCCGGATCGCCGTACGCCTTCATTCTCCCTCCTCCCTCCGATTCTGCTCCAAAGACACAACCCGTCGCGAATCAGAACGAAAGAAATCGCATTTTCAATATAATCTCCAGCAAAAGTCCATCGAAATTCCCATGCAAATTCACAAATCCAACGATCTGTTCCGTTATTAAGCTCTTCCGGCCATTATTACGTGACACGACTCAAGCAGGCTCGAAAAACACACGATCCATCCGAATCGCCGGAGGAATCGTCGAGCCTTCCACGAATTCATCGCCTTTTATTTCCCATAATACTCGATTTGTTCAGTACTATGGTGGTGTGTGTGCTCGTGCACCAGGATTCAATCAAAGCTCTGCCAGATCCGCTGCCCGTACCCTTGCCGGAGTTCGATCGGGAGCTGAAGGTGCTGAACTTCCGGAGCTTCCCGAGGCCGCTCTCGGGCCGCGGGCCGGCGACGGTGTCGTCCCAGAGCTGGTCCAGTAGCCCCATGGGTGCGCAGGCTAGAGCTAAGTTGGCGCACGTTAACCGATCGGCGGCACAACTCGCGGGGATCAATGGAGATGGCTGCTGGATCGTGGGATCAATGGAGATGTATTTAAAGACGAGTTCAGGCGTTAAAGGCCGAAACGAGTCTGGAGACTCGAGATCCGTCGTGGGCCGTCGATTATCTTCTGGATCTGGAAGAGATTGGCCGACGTGGCAGGTGGGGACCATCTGTCGTGGGGATAAGAACGACGGGACAGGTGGGGACCACTGGACCTGACTGGATGGGGAAAAGCAGATATTAGAGAGCGAGGTATGACACGTGGAGACAAGACCGGTCAGGGAGGGACAAAGGGGGCTCACGTGCGGGGGGGTAAACTTTAACTTTAACTTTTGTCCTCATCGATCTCCGCCCGTCGAGGCCCAAGCCCAAGCGCATGAGGGTCAGCTTTTAAACCTGAGGCTGGGCCTGGTCCAGTCTGGCTCGTCTAGGCCTATCCACTCGATCATGTCCACGATAAAAAGTTGGGTGTTATTAAGGAATGTTAAACCTGTCAAAATAGGTTATAAACCTATTTCTTAACTCATATTTGATAAGCTAAATTCTTATATGAGTTAACCTTATATTAAGAAATGAATTATAAATGGATTTAAATTTAACTCTATGGATGTTATATGGGTTTACAATTTACTTTAACCCAACCTATCTCTATAACTCGTTATTCACTCTCTCTCAATCTCATGCTTACTCACTCTATGATTTCACTTTATTTTAGATTTGAATTGTCATAGATTTATATTGCATGAAAATTGGTTAAAATGAATTAAATAGGTCAATTTGGGTCAACTAATTTTCGACTCGATCTATCCGTTTGAAGGGTCTGATGAGTGCTTTGGAGGGTTTGTTATATGTGTTCAGTGAACTTTCACAGAAAAAGAAAAGTTCTACTATTTTGTTAGTGGTTGTAAACGGGGTCTAGCAGCGGCCGCGAGGAAAGCCCAAAGCTTTTATCGGAGGTGTTGGGGCCCAATTGAAACGATGAGGCCTGTTTGCGAGTGGACCCACACACGTTTGTTATGTTGCAGCCTGTTTGGGCTTTGTGTTCCTAGACTGAGGACGAAGGGCCCCGACTTTGCAAATCAGTGGAGGCCCACCTCATGCGACTGATATTAATGAGAAAATATATATATTAATTGAAAGTCCTCATATTTATTACGAAGATATAATTAAGTGAAAAAATTACAAAAAGTGTAATTAAATTTTAAAATTTATCAAATTGATATAATCAAGTATTTTCGTTAACTTCATCTAAGTTAACATCATTATTGCTGATGTGACTTTTTAAAAATATTTTCTCTCTTCTACATGGCAATAACGTGACTAAAATGGCGTAGTTTTGCTCTAAATTTGATTTTTTTGATACAAATAGTATTTAATTTAATTTCAAAAATAAATTAAATTTAAAATTTTAAAAAGGACGAAGAGAACCGTGTAATGAGGGTTTGCAGCCCTTGTCGCTGCCCCTCACCATCACTAGAAAGGGTCGTCAACGGTTGGGGGATGGTCGGCAGTGATGCCAAGCCTCAAACAATGGTCAAGCAAGGTCGCCATTGGATGGGGTTTGCTGCCAATAGTGGCCCTTAACTAGAACTAGGCTAGGACTAACGACTCTTGCCAATCATTCCCCCCACCATTGCTAACCCTTCCCAATGATGGTGGGCGACAGCAGTTCTTTTTCTTTTTCTATTTTATTTTATTCTTTAAATTTAGTTAATTTTTATATAATTTAAATTAAAATAGTATTAAAATCAAATTCATACAAAAACTATGTCATTTTAGCCAGGTAGGAGGGGGCACATCGGCATTTTTCGTTAACCAAATTGACCAAAGATAATGAAAGAATTCAATTACATCAATTTAACAAGTTTTAGGTATTCGTTGTATTTTTTGCAAATTTTAAGACTCAATTGCACTTTTATAGTAAGTTTTAAAACTTTTAATAAACATATCCCATAATAATAATAAAAAATTCATGGCCCCAAGAAGTTAGTTCTTCATCAGTAACATTTGATTAATTTTCACCGCATGGTAATGAGGTGGACTGACTGTGCCTAGGGAAACACGTATATATTACCAATATAGCTCTTGAAGATGCTTGAAGTACACAAGAAAGCCCTAAATATAAGGAGGAGTTAGATATTTCCATAACTTGAGACTTTTTGGCTTCCTCTTCGACCGGCTATGTCTAGACAACATCCTTGGCATGACATGTCAAGAAGGATGATGCTAATGGATGGAATATTTGGAAAAGGCGTCGTTGATGCAATAACTTTTACTTCTACCAAACCCTGACAATCGATTTATAGCCGCTAAATATGTGGCAAATGAGAGCGCCCAAAAACAAACGCAATAAGTCTGCTTTCTCTTTGCCCCGAATCTTAGTCCATCTTAGCTTCGTTTGCTTCCCACCCACCCAGAGGGGAAACTTCATGTGAAGCCAGCGTGCGATGCCATTTCCTTAATCTTTTGAATGGGGCCCCTTCTCAATTCCTAAGTCACGACGTCGTAATCTCTCTCTCTCTCTCTCTCTATGGGGACGGAGGACGACTTGGGAGATAAGGTTTGGCCCTACTTTCACGCTAGCTCACTCAATCTGTCTTTGCGGGGAGGCCGAGATTGTTTTATTTCCCGGCTGATCAACGCCCTCTCTTGGGCCATGTTTCTTTCACCCGCTGCCTTCTCTCTCACCACTCCACATCCAATCTTTTGCCTACTCCTATGAACAATTGGGAAAGAATTTTGCGAAGCCAAACTGTCCCTTTGTCCATCGACTGGGTCGGTCTTATGTCTCGTTGTAATCTCACTTCGCGGAGAGTCGTTTCCGTCAAAATCAGGGGGATTAAGAAAGAAGAAAAGAAGCAAGCTTATCTTAATTTTCGAAATATTAATATTAGCGGAGGCATCATCGACTCAACATCCATTCGCTGATTTTTCAACCTCAGTTTGCTTGCTTCAAAGAAGGGACTTTTGGGCCGACTCCACCATCACTCCCACCATCCGTTCGCTATAACTCATTTTGCTGGATCAACTTTTCATCCTCTGCCTTCACTTTCTCCTCCCCATCTGCGTACCTTTTGACAATGATATGACCCATATGGGGAAAATAAAATATTTCCGTAAGTTTTATGCAACAAGTCGTTCGCTCCTCCTCCGATTTCGTGATGCGTCTGTCTCGTTGTGAGGCTTTGTACCATCAACAGGAAGAAAGCTGGAAATGATAAGCCCTGACATTTTGGTGGGCGGTCTCGAGGATCAGGTCCTGCTCAACTACCAACGTAAGAATGCCTCGACCTGTTTGCCAATTCCGCTAGGCGTTCTACATGCCGACATACTCTTTTAATGATGATCTCAATCACATTTCCCCGTTAATTCCTGATGCTCAAACGTATATTCATACAAGAAGAATAAAGTTCCAGCGGGTTCGCTTCCCTCATACTCTATCGATTAACTATATTTGTCTAAGACGAGCCAGTCATTGTCTATAGAAAGCTTGACAATGAATTTTTCTCTGGAGAAGACCGAGCTTGAGATTTTTATTTGAAGTTGAAGTGATTATCTTGTAACTTTTAGCTTTCTATAATTTAAGTCTTGACGCTTAGTTCTTATCCTAAATTTTTACGATGTACATACATACATATATAGACATATATATGTGTGCACGCACATGCGCGCGCCAACATATCATTGTGCGCATGCATGCACGTGTGCGTGTGTGTAAGCAAATCCCACTTAGATAAAGAAAAGCTTCTAAAGAGTTTATTTAGCAGTTGAGTG
Source organism: Eucalyptus urophylla (assembly GCA_026873135.1). Taxonomy (NCBI): domain Eukaryota; kingdom Viridiplantae; phylum Streptophyta; class Magnoliopsida; order Myrtales; family Myrtaceae; genus Eucalyptus; species Eucalyptus urophylla. The sequence continues at coordinate 51,124,268 of CM049473.1, read as the reverse complement.
TTCAAGTTAAGTATATTATTCTCTGTACATATATCTATATTTGCTTGCATATAAACCCATTGACAATTTTTTCAAATTTTGATAGCTAATATACATTTTAAGGACTTCGAAATGACAATCATTTAGTGAATTGTTATACGTACATGTAAAAAGCAAGAACAATTATCGATCTTGACATTCAACATTTCGCAAGCTAAAGATAGGAACCAAAAAAAAAAAAGCAATGGTGACATTGGTGTGGGATTGTGAACATCAGGAGAAACATGTATCACCATAGGTTATGTTTCACAAATTAAGTTGCTTGATTTAATTGATGTTAAAGGTCGCCGTCACGTCATCTAAACTCCATATTGTATGGTCTCGTTCGAGGATGGTACAAGCTAAGAGAAATTCTTAGTCATTAGACTTGAATCTGCACTCTTTGCCTCCGCAGGAGATGAAGCATAGAGAAACGCCCATCTCCATATAATGGCATCCTAATGCAGGAGATAGATATATAGTCCGACCCTCGGTCGAAATCATTTAACATTATACATCCCCAGTTCAAAACAGGAATATCCAGCTCTTTTTTGTCACGGAAAAAAGAGGACGGAAAAGAAGAACCGGCGGAGGGAAAAAATAAAAATAAAAAGCGAAAGGGAGGGGTACGTCAGGAGGGAGAGTACATTGGGAGGTAGTTAGTGGGACAAAGGGTGCATTTAGCTTAGTTTTGTCAATGGATTTTGGGTATAATACAAATGTTAATACAAATGTTAAGAGTCAAGGTCACTTGGGAAAATGCAAATTGTGTTTGGTTAAAACTTCTTTGCAAATGGAGTTTGAGTTAAATGTGTGTTTGGCAAAAACAATATTACAATGAGCTTTGGATATATTATATATATTTATGTAAATATATATTTTTTTTGAAAAAATGGCCAAACCCTTTGTCAGCGAGCCATATCTGGGAGGTCATGCGACCCAAGCAACCGCTGCCTGAGTCCCGTGGCCTCAAGCGGTCCTCGCTTGGGTGTCGCGAGGGCCATGTGACCGCCGAGGGCCGCCAAAGGTTGAGGTCACCCTTGAGCGACCTCAACCAACAACCGTTGGTGCCAAATTTGGCTCGCCGACAACCATAGCCCTTCACTAGTCCGACGAAGGGTTTGTTCCTTTTTTAATTTAAAAAAAAAACTAATGAAGGACGAAATTGGAATTTTGAAAAATTGGTGAGAGTAGTTTTGGAAGAACAAAATGAGTTTCAGTATTTACTGAAAGCTCACAGCTAGTCTCTACTAATATTGGGTTTTCAGCCTTCTTAATTTGGACTTTGAAGTGAAAGCTCATTTAAAATAATTGCCAAATGATTTAGCATTTTCCCAAGAAGATTTGGAGGGTGAAAGCCCATTGGGAATGGTGAATCAAATGCACCCAAAATAAGATTGGAAGAAACAGCAAAGTTTACAGAGTCAAGGATGCAAATGCATAAGAGTCAAGGACAAGATGCAGATACATAAGAGTCATCCTTGACTCTGTTAAGTGACAAAGATGCAGACGCATCAAGAAGAACAAAGATACAGATGCATAAGTGTCAAGCGTCACGAAGGAAAAAGATGCATATTAGTCAAAGGCGCTTGAAGGAAAAAGATGCATATTTTATGCAAAAGATGCATATTTTATGCATCTTTTTCCTTCAAAGGCGATATGCATCTTTTTCCTTCAAGCGCCTTTGACTAATATGCATCTTTTTCCTTCGTGACGCTTGACACTTATGCATCTGCATCTTTGTCCTTAACTCTTATGCATCTACATCCGTGTTATGCATCCTTCTATAAATCTCAGCTTCCCTGATCAGCTTTGTGCCTATACCTCACAAAACAAAAGCTCAAGATCAAACGACGTTCAAGCGAGTGAGAGCTCCTGCCGGAGGGCACTTACAAATAATTACTTCTTTCCAAGATCAAATGGCGTTCTGGAATACTCAACAGCTAGCTTTCACACTTCGGCTCTTAGGTATGCACAAACAATCCTAAGATGAGTTTAATTCGAGATGAGCTACATTCTTGTCAATCTTCATCAGTTTTAAATTCAATCAGAGATAAATTTTACATATATAAATTTCACATATATCAGTTTCACATATATCAGTTTTTAATTCGAGTTGAGTTACATTCTTGTCAATCTTCAGTTTTTAATTGAGTCAATCTTCAGTTTTTGATTTCAAAAACTGAGATAAAATTTCACATATATCAATAACCGGACTAAAGCCACCGGTTTGGTTTAGTTGTACCCAATTCTGCTAAATTGAGACTGCCGAATGGTGGTCGGTGCGGACCGATTATGTACTCAGAGTTGGAATCTCGATAATATGCAACGAAATTATTTGGTTTAAGCCTTGAGACAAGGCCTTTCTCTATGCTCTTCTTGTACGACCGTCGCACTCGGTTGCAGCCAACCAATCGGCAAAATTAGCTGTGGTCCCTCGCTATTTAAAAAGGCAACATACTTGTTTGCCTCTCCTACCAGTTGATGCGGGACTAACTTCTCTATGGCTGTGTCACACGTCAGTCCTTCTCTCCCTCTCTCACTCTCTCTGTCTCTCGCTTCCCCTCGCCTGCAGGAGACGCCCCTCCAAGAGTCCCACATTGAACGAATAGCAAAGAGCGTAAGAGAGTTTGCCTTTAAATTCCACGCTTAGATTGCTAGTCTTCTTGTCAAAATTAGGCGTCGAGCTTGAGGGGTATGGTCAATGAATGTGAATGTCGAAGGTCGTTTAATCTTTGTAGAGCGTAGGTTGATTTAAATGAATTCGAGGGGTCGCTTAGACCGTCCGGGATCCGAACCGGACTGTTCGGTCCGATTCTGACCGGTTCCAGGCTTGTTTGGTCTGATTTCTGGAAATTGGGCACCGGTCTCTTCAGTCCGTCAAGAGCACGAGACACGTCCATGTTCATAGATCGATCGCCAGTCCGTGTTCATAGATCGATCGCCACGATTGAGATTGATGTATGTATGTTGTGTATTGTTTGATTATACCAATCCTTAAAAAAGAAAAATAATAATCTTGTTGAATGTAGAGTGGGTATCTTCTCATGGGATCCATATGATTCAATGGATATGATTGTATTCAAAACGTGGGAATGGTAATGACTAGCGAATCCTCAATCCCTAAAAATGACTACCAAATCCTTAGTTCCTTTAATATCTCACTTTTCTTTATTGAATTACATGAACAAAAAAAAAATGACTACCAAATCCTTAGTTCCTTTAATATCTCACTTTTCTTTATTGAATTACATGAACAAAAAATCCTTGATCCGTTGAACATCTCATTTCTACTTGTATACACGATTCTAACATTTCTCCTCTCTTTTCTATTGGATCTATAAAGGCAACATCTTATCCTCTATTGTGTTATTGGCACCTATGTAAGACCTCCTATAACTCTTCATTTTGCACAGCTTCTATATCTGTCTCTATCATTTGAACAATATAAGTCTTTATATGAATGTGGAATTTTTTTTTTTTTGGCAAAACATTTTCGGTGAAGTACCTTTTTCTTCTTCCTTATTGTTTTTGGCAGAAAAACATTTTACAAAATCTATAAAAAGAAGTCGTCAGATGGGCATCAGTCAATACCATATGTGGTGGCACTTTTGAGTGCATTGTTGCAATTGTACTATGGAGTCCTGAAGGCTAATGCCACTATGACCATCATCATCAACGCTAGTGGAATCGTAATTGAACTGGTTTATCTTGTCCTCTTCTCGATCAATGCCTCCACCGAAGAGAAGGTCTCTCCCTCTCCCTCTCTCACTTTTGTGCTTAAGAGTGTAGCAAACCATTGTCCCTTTGTTATCTGGACCATGCGTTGTTCATTCGTTTGCATTTTGAGTGTTCAAGCAAAATCATGACAGGCTGCCAAGCCTGGCCATAGGGGCAAAAACTATTCTCAACTCGTTATCTATTTTGCATTTACGAGCAAGCAATGGTCGAGATTGTAATGGGTATTCCCATTGTTAATGTGCGAAGTTTGTGTTTTCACCTATTCGCCGGATAGCTAAAGCTTTGTAACAACCTTACATGCTAGCCCTTCATCAAAATTTAGGGAAATTTACTAAAAGAAAGTCTTAACTTATTATAATTATGCCAATTCAATTATAAACCTCACCGAACAAAATGAAAAAACAAAAAAAGGGAAAAAAAGAAAGATAAAAATAAAAAATAACAATAACAAATTCATAAAAAATTATAAAAATTGTCCACGCCCGTGGTGCCACATAGGACAGTTGATGTCTATTTTAGTGATTTCCAGTCAAAATTGACTAAATGAATTGAATTGGCAAATTATCAAAAGGTTTATGACTAAATTGATCAAATTAAAAGGTTTATGATTGAATTAACACAATTATAATATATTTTAGAATTTTTTTGATAATTTTCTCTCAAAATTTAGGTAATTAATGCATTTAAGAAGACATGCCAAAAGAAAAAAGGAAATCAATTCGTAGGAAATTTATGTGACGGCGAGTAAAAATGAAAAACCTCTAGGAGATTACGATTTCTCTCATTTGACACTATAATCTAAGGAAATTTGTGTGAATCACCAATTTGCGCAGATACACACAGCAAAGTTGATACTACTGTTCAATATAGGAGGTTTCGGAGTGATGATGGCGCTGACCGTCTTGCTTCTCAAGGGTCAGCATCGCGTCAATGTCGTTGGATGGATCTATGCAACCTTCAGTCTCATGGCATTTGCAGTGCCTTTGAGCATCATGGTATTCCTCATCGCTCAATAAGTGTAGAGATGCAGTTCTTTGCCTACGCTATAGCAACTAAACTAGTCTAAAACAAGAGTTTATGCAATTTTTGAGTGTGTTATTTTGTGTTTTGTGCAGTGGAGGGTAATAGAGACGAGAAATGTGGAGTTCATGCCGTTCACTCCGTCCTTGCTCGTCACCCTCTCTGCCATAACCTGGTTCTTCTATGGCCTCGTTGTCAAGGACTTGAAAATCGTTGTAAGTACCATTTGGCTCTCTCAATCATTCAAATCTAATGCTTTTCATTGCACATGCAGCTTGGCAGCGATTTCATTTTCTAAGTCACCCGGATGCACCAGTAAAACTTGCACCGGGAATGTGAATTTTTTTTCTGCATAGCCATTACCGGATATTTCTCGTAAACCTGTTAAGTTAAGCTCTCGTATTTCTTACTTCGACTGAACTGGGAAAAGGATGAGACTTGACTCTGTCCCCTGGTCAATTATAACATGATTGACGCTATCGATCCATCTGTCATTGGAGTGTTTGCATTACATTTTCACTCATGTTTTAACACATACAACGCCCCTCTCTCTCTCTCTCTCTCTCTCTCTCTCTCTCATATTTGTTTATTGCTGACTTTGAAATTAAAATGAGGGGTCAATTGGGTGTTTCAGGTACCAAATGCAGTGGGACTTTTGGTTGGCCTCGCTCAAATTATCCTCTACATGATATACAAATATGGGAACAAGAAAATGGAAGAGACAAATGAGAGGAACAACCCATAAGAAGTGTCTCTGGACATGAAGAACCTGTACCCAACTTCACAGCACCAACTACAAGTAGCAGAAATGGTATCTTTCTCAGTGGCAAACCAATTGAACCAAACGACGATGCTTGATGAATCCATGTCTTTCTAGTAAGTCATAAGCAAGCAAATAATCGCCCAGAGAAACTATAGAGGGTGACAGTTTTTAGCAGTTTGTATATTGTTGCATTAAGGGTATTAGGCTTTGCGTAATGGCAGTGAATGGAATGATCATATTGGTTATATTTTCCATTTAAGGAGACACATATCATCGGTAATTTGTGCTCGAAACTTCTATTATATAAAGCACTAGATTTGGCAAAAATAATCTTCTCGTTGACACACTTTCCCTTCTAGATCTCCCCTATTCCGTTGATTGGATGCTTCAAGTAGAAGCATGCCTTTCCAGACCATATGTTCAGACCACAGACAATTGATGTACTTCTAAGATATCACTTCATTTCTGATGATGAGGAGTTCTCAAGTCATCCGACTTTCAGGGCCAATGTTGTAGAGAGAGATTGGATTGATCTCTTATGCATCCCGAGTAGCTTATCTAAATTAAGATGTCCGAATACACTAACCTTTTTAAGCAAGTAAGATGAAAGAAGGGCTATGCATAAAGCCAAAGGAGAGTTTTGTTCGAATATTTAAGGATCAAAAGAACGGCGAACAGGAAGAATTGCAGCTACTACCTTGATGAATATGCAAGTAGTGAATGGAGCTATCACCTTCATATTTAGAGCAATAGAGATGCAAAATGAGGTCGAAGAAAACAATCCATACTCGGCGTTATTCCCACTGAGCCTAACAGAAGACATTCTATGGAGACTGCTCTATCTTCTACACACTTTGTGGGCAACTAGTAAGCTTATTTTTCTATCCTATCAACTCCACTTTCATTCTCGCTCTCTGGGCTAGACTCACCTTGACATATCATACTGATGAATGATTTTGTTGCCTGACCAAAAATACGGATGATTTTTTCTCACCCCTGCAACAACAGGTTGTAACAAGATAATCGGCAGGCTAGCTCTCTCTTAAATTGCTGTATTAAGCATTTGGTGGACATAAATCAGACATTGCGAAAACAAGAGATTACAGAGTTATTTTAGGAAGTCGGTTGAAGGGATCAATCTAAGAGGAGGGGTTAAGACATACCTGTTGTTGAGCACAAGAACCAATCTGTCCAATTCCAGCTTCTGCAGCCTGCAGAGCTTGAGCTGATTTATTTATTCCATCAGCTATGTCCTGGCTATTAAGAGGACAAAGAAAAAGGAAAAATTACCTCAAGTTAACCTTTGTCATGTTAATAACAAAAACAGCTTATGAGAAGAGATGAATTACATGTTAAAAATGTTTATCCACGTGAACCTATGCTCAATCTTCAAAGAACTCTCTGCAGTGATCATTCACCATGCAGGATACACATTCACTTGACTCTATCAAAGCATGTCTTACCTTCACATTCAGCATGAAACATCTTACCCATGGAACATATTATCTTGGACGATTTGAGCTCTGTATTCATTCTTCACTTCGAAGTGCTTCAAATGCCTTTTTCTTTCTTTTTTAATAAGGATGCCTCAACATGAACTTCAGGACAAAAGTCCAGACAGGGTTCGACAACTCAACAGCAATGCTAGATGTGCGTGTGACAGTATAATCGGAAGCTAATTGCATGGCATTCCCTCAATTGTTGATGAAATTAGTTTGGATGCATCACTCGGTGCATGGATTAGCAACTATGACAATATGACTTCAGCTCAAATAAAAGCACCCAATCACCTTAGATGTTCAACTCCAGTGTAAGAACACCGATCTCCATGCTGGAGAGCCTAATAGCAGCACTTGTGTTTGGCAGCTCCTCGCGTGCTTTATCTGCCAGTTTGGAAAGAGACATTGCAGCTCTCTTCATGGCCCGTGAGGGTATCATAACCAAGAACTCCAAAAATGATGCTAGATCTACACATAGACCAGACACCTTGAATCATGATCCTTCATTGCATTAAAAGCAATTACTACACATCGTTTTATTCTTCATCCATTAAGCAACTTCATGAAATCATTGATCCAGAACATTCCCAAGAATACAATCTACACATGCTCTATAAATTCACCGGTCAGATAACAAAGCAGAACGCTTCATACCACAAACTGAGCCTATCATAACCACGTATAAACAACGCATAATCTTAAACACAATCGGTCTTACATATAATCCTCGGAAACAGCTGCGACGACAAGGCTATGAACGCAACAAAGTCTTGCGCGGATAGAATCCCAAGCTCAGCTGTGATGATATGATGGTGTCTCTTCACTTTCTCCCCTCTCTCTCTCTCTCGGACCGGCGACGACTTCTGCGTTGAATTTTCCCCTATCACGCTAGCTTAGTCACACACCCTCTCTCTCTCTCTCTCTCTCTCGTCGTCGTCGTTATTCGATTGTCAAGGCCCAAGCCCAAGCGTATGCGGGTCAACACTTTTTCCATCCCACGGCCCGGTCCAGTCCGGCTCATCTAGGCCTATCTACCGTGCTCGATCGGATCCACAACGAAATGTTGGATCCAATTAACGAGCGCTTGTGAAGGACTTAATAGATACTCAATTTTTAAAATAGCAATCGCAATGTATCACAAATACGGTTAGTGTATTGCCGTATTTGCAGGTATTTCCTTATTTGATTGCTCATTCGTGCGCCCTGTCTATGAAAATAGAAGAAAGTTTTGCTATTATGTTAGTCATTAATAAACGGGTCTGGCTTAGATTTTGGGCACGACTCTGCGTGTAGAAATAAGTGTACATTATTCCTTTCACCCCTAAAAAATGTTTCGAGTACACGAGAAAGACCTTGATACCGGAAGGGTCTAAGGGTGCGTTTGGGAACTACTTTTGGGGAAAGCCTTTAGGAAAATGCAAAGACTTTTGAGTTAAAGATGTTTTCCAAAATGCAACTGTGTTTGGTAAATTATAATTTAAAAGTCAATTTTGAAGTAACTTTGGGAAAAATAGTGTTTGGAAAAACTACATTTACAAAGGACTTGGTGATTAATAAAAAAAAGAAAAAAACTATAAAAAAAAATAAAAGAGTTCGCCGGAGAGAGGCAGGCGGCCGTCGGCAGCCTCAGGCGGTCCCCGGAGACGACCGGCAAGGGCCGCCTAGGGTCGGGCGACCTCCGGCGAGGGTCGCCTGAGGTCGGACGACCCCCGGCAGCCCTTCGCCGGAGGTCGCGCGACCTCGCGGCGACCGGCGCGACCCAGATCTAGTCGCCGGAGGTCATGCAACCTCGCGGCGACCACGACCTGTCGACGCTCGCGACGACGACCAGATCTGGGTCGCGCCTGAAGTTGCGCAACCTCGCGGCGACCAGATCTGGGTCGCGCCCATCGCCGCGAGGTCGCGCGACCTCCGGCAACCCAGATCTAGGTCGCGCCTGAGGTCGCGCAACCCAGAGCTGGGTCGCGGCGACGCGACTTGCGGGCCGTCGCCGGGACTCGCAAGCGGTCGCGGCGACTCGCTGGGGTCACGCGACTCGCCGGTGATGGTCGCCGCGACCTCGCCGTCCTCAGCCAAGTCCATCGCCGGCCTCTCGAGCTCGTCCACGCCGCTGGAGAAGAAGTGAACAGTAGACATGTGAACAGTGACCCCCGACCTTCCGAGAATGCTGAAAGCCCAAGGCAGCCCTAGACCTGCCTTGGGCTTTCAGCATTGCCAATGCCAACTTCCCCCGTAAGCCCTTTCGAAAATGGTTCCCAAACACCTCCACTTTGGCCCAAACATCTTTAGCTCCCCAAAGCCCCTTGAAAAGGGGTTCCCAAACGCACCCTAAACATTCTCATAATTTGTGACTTAAGCTTCCTCTTGAAAAAATTGTCTAAAAAGTTCTAAATTTATTGTATGACAGCTAATTTAATTTTAAATTTTTTAATTTTGTCAATTCAATCCTAAACATTTTGACAACTTGCTAATTCAGTCTTAGACCTTTTCTTATATTAATTTAATCCTCAACATTTTAACGATTTGCCAAATTAGTCATAAATCTTTTAACAAGTTGCTAACTCAGTAATTCCGGCTAATTTTGAACAGATACTGCCGACGTACTGGCGTAGTCAGTGTAGATCTTTACGTGACCTGACTAGTGCTAATGTTGACTTTTTTTTTATTGATTTTTATATTTCATATTTCATATTTTTTTTCTTTTTTTATTTTCTTTCTCTTTTTTCCTTCTTTTACAGCCATCAAATGAGGCCCACGACCCTCACTCGCTACTGGTGGGCCCCTTAGGTCATCTATAAAAAAGGAAAAAAAGAAAAGAAAGTATAATTATAATAATAAAATCAATTTTACAAAAAAAATTAAAAAAATTTCACGTCAACACAGGCCATGTCCAACCAAAATTAGCCGAAATAACTATATTAGCAATTCATTAAAAGGTTTAGGTTTAGTTTGGGCAAATTATTAAAAGGATTTAATACTAAATGATCGTAATTAAAAAGTTTATAACTGAATTGAAAATCTATCAAAACTTTTAAGATTAAATTGATAAAATTAAAAAATTTCAAATTGAATTAGTCGCGTACAATAGGTTTATAATTTTTTTGGACAATTTTCCAACTTCCTCTTTGACCAACTATGCCCAGAGAGCATCCCGTCCCATGTGTGATGCATCAAGAATAATGATGACATATGGCCTTATCATGTTAATCGAAACGCATCTTTGACGATAGCAAACTGTTGATTGTCTAGAATAATAAGATCAAACATCAGGTAAGTACGTTTATGAGAATCTAAATTCCCTAGCAAACATGCATAAGAAGTACTTACTCCAACTTCATCTGTGATGCAGCCCGCATTGAAGACCAGCTCTCTCGATCAAGAAGATCGGCCCGCATTCAAGCTTGACGAAACCTCTTATCGATGAAGATTGATGAAGTTGTTGATTCAACTGAGAAGACACCTTGGGAGTCACGAAATATTAATATTGTGCGAGTCACTCTCCCGGTCCTACTATTTTGAGAAAGCCTAACCTTGACTTGCATCATTCTGCCACTTTTGTTAAGGACATTTGGCAAGTAGTATTATTCATACAATAACTCTTGCTATTCAAAATCGATCGATCAATTACTCATTCTCAATATCCACGTAGAATATGTCGATTGCCTGATCGAATAATAGTCGTGATGTTCCCCTATTAAAACGAATGAACAAAAGAGTCACGAATTGCATTCTGCACGTATCATTGCCTGTGCTCTTTGTTCTTTTTTACATCACCCTAAAAGATTTCCCAAACCTTAATCTTTGGAGAGCATTTCACCCGGACCGTTGCCAGAGAACAGAATCACCTTGGCAGCAGATGCAGAGATGCAAGGAATGGGTGAAAAAGAAGGAAACAAAAATACCCACCAAAAAATAATACTTTTTTATATAATTTTATTTTGAAAAAAAAAATATACCTTTTGGATCGATAATTTTTTGTGAAACGATAATATTTAGGGAAGGAGTGGGGTAGGGAATCAAATCAACATCGGGACTCACATTGCTCGCCCCAGAACCAGCACAAAAACTCTTTTTCCTTCCCACAATTTGAATCCCATCTCAGTTATGCTTGCTTGCTTCCCACCACACGCAACCCCCCTTCTCTCTCTCTCCCCCACACCATTTTACTTGTATTCGCTCCTTCTCTGATGATATGATGGTGTCTCTTCACTCTCCTCTCTCTCTCTCTCTCTCTCTCTCTCTCTGTGGACTGAGGACGATCTTTGCGTTAAATTTTCGCCCTACTTTCACGCTAACTTATGCCCTCTCTCTCTCTCTCTCTCTCTCTGTGCGCGCCTGAGGAGGCCAAAGTGGATACGTTTCGGCTGACCGGTGACCACCATCATTCACTATCACTTCCCTCTCTCCCACCGTCGCCATCAACGCTCCTCTTTTGGGTCAAACCCTCATCCTCTCTTCTTGCCTTATCTCTCTCTCTCTCTCTCTCTCCACCTCCGATCTTTTGACGACCTCTGCGTGCCATGGGGGGGAAAAAGCTTTTCACTTAGCTTGTGTCCTTCGTCCAACAACTAATCAACGACAACAGCAGCAGCAGCACCAAGAAATCTTTTGCCTTGAAATTTGAGTATTCCCTTGTATATCGGGTTCATAAAAAGTCAAACTTTCGATTATCTGAAGTTGAAAGTGATTCTTTTTTTTTTTTTCTTTCCTTTGAACTTTAAGAATTCTATAATTGAAGTCTTATGGATGTCCTAAATCTTTAGATGTTTTTATGCATGTATACACCAACATACAAAGCAGTCAAATGGTGTCCTTGTAAACAATCGCAAAAGCATTAATCACCATAGATTATGTTTTGCAAATTAGGTTGTTTCAGTTGATTGATATCCAAGGTCACCATCATGTAATTTGAACTCAATATGACAGATTCTCAATTGAAAATGGTAGACGCTATGAAATGTTTTGGTTATTTCCCCCAAACGGAAAAATGAGTTGATTGAGACTTTTCTCTTTTACCAATTTGTAAAAAGAGTAGGGAGGGCGACCAACATTAGTAGCTCTCCCTAAATGTCATTATAAGAGTTTCACTCTTACTACAATATATAATCACTATTGCACACCACTTGCCGAAAGTCCAAAATTGGCAAGCCCGTCATTACAAACCACCAAATACTAACAATTAGGAGTACATGACATGTCGTGGTTAAAAAAAGTAGCACTGATTGTTTGGATTTCTACTCATAACATAAATCAAACTTCAAAATCTTGTAAAATATATGTGACCTTTTTTACTTTTGCACAAATTTTTGGAAGTGGTTGTATTCAGTAAAATATATTTCACTGACGCTTTGATATGTTTTTTACTTGATTTAGCAAAAAGAAAAAAGAGTTATTTTACTTGACGAGAAATGGGTAGCTTGCGTTGGGTTAAACAGTCCCCCCCTGTTTCGGCGGCAGAGAGAATCCGACGTTTGACTAGGGGATGCATACGTAATAACATCGTTAATATCCGGTAAAATGCGTGTAAGATTCACCCGTCCACGTCAAAAAAGAAAGAAGAAAGAGAAAAGCCTGACGATCTAGGTCATACCTACTAAGTGCGACATCATCTCCAAATCCTTGCCTCGCGACTCACGAGCTCTTGCTTTGGAGAAATCCAACGTTTCTGCATTAAAGACAAACGATGCATACGTGTCATGTTGGACAATCCAGTAAAAAAAAGAAAAAAAAGTATTTGCTTGAAATTTATTTTAAAAATTACAAGAAATTATCTAGCCAACAATGTTCACATTATGATTTCCTATCAAAATTAGCTAAAATAAAATCGGCAAAAAAATCAACGTGTTGTAAGAGCCTGATACCTCCGTCCTCATGAAAATACCCAGTTGAATCCACTTCACTTAAAAACTTAAATTTATGGGTTATAAGTCAATCAGAATATTAAGTGCTCTACATTATATTAATTCTTTAATATGAGATTTTTCAATATAACTTATACGTGCATCCTAATAATTCCTCTTACGTGTGAGGTCTTCATTAATTTAAGTATCCTTCTATATCAAAATATGAAGTCTGCCACACACCATAATGCCCACTACCCAAGAGTTATATCCAACTTCAGCCACCAAACATTTGAATAGACCATTGGCATTATTGCCAATAAACCATTGGCTTTATTGCCAATTTTTTAGGAATGCGTAATAGAAACCCGATACTTTTGGCCCGAGGAAATCGTCAACAGAGAGCCTAACTCAAAGCCCGTTAACATATCTAGTTAAACTCGTATTCACTCGAAAACTTAAGTGAATGAATTATGAACCAACTAAAATATATTAATAAGCTTGGACTTAGACTTCCTCTTAATAATTTCCCCGGACCACAAATATTGGACTTTCGCTTTGTGCTCCTAATAATTAGATTAAATAGATAAAATCAAAAAGTTTATAATTAAATTAACACCCATTTCTCCATAAATCACTTATGATGAGTGGACCTATATCAAAGCATTTGTGACATTAAAAATTTTGTGCACGCTTCCGCATAGCATTAGGCTGCACGAACGCTGCAACATGAATTTCACTAGTTGGTCTTCATGGTGAAAAATGTTGTAAACGAGAACGTGCCACGAAAAGTCATGCAGCTTGAATTTCTCAGATTAACCATGCTTGGCCTTTTGTAGTCATTATCACAAAGGGGGAGGGGGTTAAAGAGAAAAAGGGCTTGCGTCGTGTTGATATTGCTTTAAAGAATTGCCCACTTCTAGACTCAATCTCTCTGTCTCTCTCTGTCTCTCCGTCTCTCTCTCTCTTGCGAGTGGGACTGCGTCTATAAATGCACGAGCAGGCCCTTCACTTCCCTCTCATACTTAACACAACGCGAAAGCTCCAAGATCCAGTTCAGACAACAACGCTCGAGACCAGTGGAGGAGCTCCTGCTGGAGAAGCAGGGCACGTGCAGAGCCTCCCTCTTGCTCGTCGAGTCCTGGGGCCTCTCTGCACGTGCTCCCCTTCTCCAACATGTGTTCCCCCGCTCCCCACCATCTTCTTCTGCTCCGGTGTGCAGCGCGCGCACGTCGATCGGTTCGGTCGTACATGTTGCCTTTCTCTTTCGAACTTTTGCTTGTTCATTTTCGCCCTACTTGAAGTCGCATTCTCCACTCCGGTTCAGTACTTCACCCGTATCTCGTGTCTTTTTTTGGATATATAATCTAGAATATATGTTCCCCTTTTCTGCTAAGCGCACGAACGATATCATTAAACTTCTAGAACCTGAGCAGGAGGATATAGCTCGCTCTGTATAGATCAGTTTGGTCTGACAAACGCTACTGTCATGCATCCATGAGCAATGTTCTTATGTTTACATCCACACAACCCACACCCCTCCCCCCGCCAACCAAAAAAAAAAACAACAAGGCGAAACACCTTTAACTTCGTGGCGGTGCAGGGACAGGAGAGCTTTTTGGTTTGATCGAGAGCGGCTGTCGATTGATGCTCGGCGATGGACTATCATCCGACGGAGCCATGAAGCGGCTGTAGAAACGAAGTATGCAGCTTTTTCGGGCCAAACCCGAAGTTTCCGCAACAAAAAGACTGTAATTTTGTGCTCCGTGCGGATGCAAGGCATTTTCTATGTCGAAATGTATGCAGAGAACTCTGTTCCAATTCGAAATCCATGTATAAGGTCGAGCACGTTAACTACATTCTGTATTGCACAACTGCTACACTCATTCATCAATGGACATATTCATTATGATAAATGAGCTTAGCTGGCAAGAGAAACGAGTTAAGAACAGGTCAATAATGAACGGGTTTGCGGCCACATCATTCACGACATTAATTGGCATGCAGCTTGAAAACCGTACTCTTTTTGCCTTCACAGGAGACGAAACTTAAGAGAAACGCCCATATATTACATAATGACATCCTAATGCAGTAGATGGACATGTAGCCTGACACTTGGCGGACATTATTTCTCGTCCTTCCGAGTGAGGTAGGAGCGCAAACATTAGATGCGATTAAAAAGGAAACGAACAGAGTTAAGGTTTCCACTTTAACCATCCGATACATGACCACCCAGGATTCTTTAACGCCATACGTCCCCAGTTCAGAACATGAATATTCAGTTCTTGCTGTCATTGAAGGAGGAGGATGAATCGAAAGAGAAGAAAGCAGAGGAAAAGGGAATGGCCGAAAAATGGAGGGAGCGGGGTGGGTCAGGAGGGGAGGCCGAGTCGAGTGCGTAGGGAGGCAAATGAAGAGATTCAGTGGCGGTACGACCAGCAGTTTTTTTGGCAGGGATCGCAGTTCTTGATCATCTGATTGCCGAAGAAAGTGGGGGGCTCACCCCTGCACTGCAAAACCCCCCGGCGCAGCAACTGACAAGACTTGTTTGGTTTTGGAAATTGAAATTTTGCAACTTGGCCCATGGACATCGACTCCGGACTCCCCACCACATTAAATTCTGGCGGTGAATTTTTGCTGCCTCGAGCAATTGGCTGCGTGAGTGGCTAAGGAGACCGAGAAGGTGTAAAATGTTACTCCAATACATAGGTCTTTTTTAGAATGGGATTGCCTTCAAAGAATTAAAAAGTTCATAGTGTAAGTTTAGCTTTAGATTCACCTGATCCATTTAGAAGTGAGAGTTGAAGAGGGTACTTGGTTCATTACCATTTTATCGTTTTATCTTAGATTGTATCCTATCTTTCGAATAAGAGTGTGACGAGAGAGTAACAGATTTTCTGAGGAAAGGTCATTGGCATCTGCTCGAACTCTCCCTTGCCCTTTAGTAACCAAAGACAAGGGTATTAAAAGAATAACATGAGGTCTAGGTAGATAATTCAACGACTCTTATATATATAAGGATAGTTCTATTTTTTAGGAGGAAAAAAAAATTATGAGATGCATTAAGTGCATGTCGTTAAGCTCGACTATCCGTGAGGCTCGTCTGATCTTCCAAGTAATAGGGAAAATAAATAAGTAAGTAACTTGATCAAAGGATTGGGGTGGAGCTTGCACATATGGTGTATTTGATAATTATTTTGAAAGTATGTTCTATGTTAAAAGAGACAAATAAGCGAAAACAATGAAAACGGGCGTCATGTGTGTACTTACTAAAGTTGTTTGAAAAGTACGATCACATGATCATTATTTACACCTTGTGTGTTTCACATGATCATTATTTACACCTTGTGTGTTGAGTGTGTGAAACAAGCTTGACGGTTCATTTGCCCTAAGGATTTGAGTGTATTTTTTATGAACTTTGTATACTCAATAATAATCTCATAAAAAGACGTAGAGAGAGAGAGAGAAAGAGAGAGAGAGAGAGAGTACTAATTGATCACTTGATTTTCATTTATGCCTTGTGTATTGAGTGTGTAATGAGCTCGACGGCATCTTGAGGCTCATCCACCCTGAGGATTCGAGTGTATCTCTTATGAACTTTGTATACTAAATAATTACTTCAGAGAAAGGCATTGAGAGAGAGAGAGAGAGAGAGAGAGAGAGAGTTCTAACTGTACGATTGATTCTCATTTAGGCCTAGTGCATTGAGTGTGTGTAATGAGCTCAAGTGTATCCCTCATGAATTTTGAATACTCAATAATTACTTCATAGAAAGGTAGAAAGGTGTTTTGAGAGACTCAATAATTACTACATAGAAAGGTGTTTTGAGAGAGAGAGTATGAACTCATCACATTATACCAAAAGTATTTTCACACGATAGACACGATACCATCAATATTATACCAAAAGTATGTTCATGCCATAGACACAATACCCATGATTATCAATTCTGGTCATTTTTCTTTTATTTGATTCACTTTTGACTTAATTTATTTAAATGTATGCACACTTATAAATTGGCTGAGGGGAGGTGATGCCAATCCTAAGATTGTGCGAATTTAGGGCCTGCATGGTTGCAACTTGTTTCTGTTCCCAGGAACAGAAATTTCTGTTTTTTTGTTCCTGGGAACAAAAAAGGAACAGAAACGCGTTTGTGTGCGTTTCTGTTCCTTTTTTGTTCTTTTGTTCCCAGGAACAAAAAAGAAACAGAAACAAGAAACACAAATTTTGTTTTCTTGTTTCTGAAACAAATGAGAAATACTTTTTTCTTTTTTCTTTTTCTCTTTTTTTCTTCTTTTTCTTTTGGCTTTTCTTTTTCGCCGTCGGCCCGGGCTCGAGGGTCGGCCTCGCCATGTCCTCGCCCAGGCGGGAAGAAGTGGCGAGCTCGATCTCGCCCGCGGGGAGCCGAGCTCGCCCGGCCGGCGAGCCTCGGCCTCGCCGAGCCACCGCCGAGCTGGCCCGCCGAGGAAGCTCGGCCTCGCAGTCAATCTTGATCAAGCATGATCCCAAGCCAAGGCCTTGACGCCAAAAGAAGAAAAAAATGAAAAGAAAAAGAAAAAAAAGGAAAAATACGAAAAAAATAGGAAAAATAAAAGAAATAAAAAAATTATCCAAATTTACCAAACATGTTTCTGTTTATTTTTTATTCCCGGAACAAGTTTACCAAACGCGTTGTTTTATTCAAAAATTGTTCCCCGGAACAGAAACACTTTTTTCTATTTCTGTTCCCTGGAACAATTTTTAAACAGAAACACAACCAAACGCGCCCTTACTTACAATTTGAATAAAGATCGAATCTCTCGCATTGGGATTAGTGTTCGACCGCGACCAATCCTTTCGAGACTTACACATGAGTACACACGCTATAATTCCCAAGTCATTTGGGACAGCTGAGCCTTCTTGCTCGATCAATTGAATTCGTGTCTACACCGTCGATTTAGGTACGTTCCATGATAGAATTTATGACGCTCGATCCGTGTGTAAAGAGAGGGAGGACACGCAAAAAATAATTCTGATTACATCCAAGATCGAGGAGAATAAACCCGACAAGGCAAAAATAAATTTATTATTTCCCCCAATTATGATGACCCCGACCCATCATGGATGGTTGTGGGCCTGCGCTGGGCAAAATTATTGTGCCGCCAACCACAGGCCAGTCGGACTCAGCCAGCCCATGCCAAAAACGACCTGGCGTACCGCTCCTGCTGCCGCCTCTCCTCCAAGCTGTTTTGTTGTTGGGGAAAGAAATTCGGATAACCTTACAAATAGTCTCTAAACCTTGATCCGATATACAATGTGATTTATAAAATTTTATTTTATTTAATATAGTCCATAAACTTCATCCAACGTGCAATGTGATCAATGGAATTTTTTATTTGTTCAATGTGGTCCATAAACTTTTGGTACGTATTTAACTCAGCCATTGAACTGTATAGAAATGTTCAATGTTATCCTTGAACATTTACATATAATTTATGAATTAAATTGAACATGTATCAAAAACTCATGGATCATATTTAACAAATTAAAAGTTCGGAGACACTTTTGCACATTAGGCCAAAATTTATGGATTAAAACGAACAAAAAAAAAATTCAGGGATCACATTGCAATTAAGTTAAAGTTTATGGATTATTTGTGTTATTTTTTCAAAAAAAAAATAATTCATTTATTAATTAGTACCACTTTCATTGGTATATAAAAAGTACATAAACACACAAAAAAGAGTGAAATTTCAACTATATAGCAGCAATTGTTTGCCCTGGTTCTGGCGCTATTAAAAGACTAATTACAGTAGATAATCCATGCCAATTAACGTATGTCACATTGCTCAGTTGCCAATCAGCGAAGCGTTGCAATTGAGCTTGGGCCATAGGTCACGAATGAGCCAATTTGTCATGACAAAGTATGCTCTCTGAGTCATCTGGATCCCATCCCAGCTCATGGCCTTCGTTGGGTGGGGACAAACCGCCACGCCAGGAGCTCCGCACCGCCGGTTCGGATCGAAGTTGTAGTCGCCGCCCCCCATTCCGCAGCACGCTTTTTGCGCCCGCACCATGTCGAAACCTAAGCGAGGAGAAAAAAGAGAAAAGGTTGCTAGCGACGTCGTTATGTTATTGCCATGACCAACGATGGTTTGATTCGGGACTGACCCAAGTTTGGACCGCTGCGATACATCGATGCGAAGGCGTTGTAGTAGTCGCCGTAGAGGATGATAACGTCCCGGTTCTCTTCCCGGAGCTCTCCGATGACTCTCCGGAGGAGGATGTTGTGATACGCCGCGAGGCCATTCAAGCCCCTGAGACAGCGAGATTCGTCGTAAGCGGATGGATGGTCGGTTTTGAAACGAGCGAGGTAGACCGGGAAGCAGCCGATCGGGAAGCTGCCGGGCACGACCACTCGAGAAGCACCGTACCCAGTGACCCTCTGCATCGCAGTGAAAACCACATCAACGTTACGTCTGAAATTACAGCGAAGAAAAAATACCATTTACAAGATGAAAATTAGAAGCTGTGAAGTTCTTAGAATCACTTGCTTGAACTGCATCTTTGATGGCCATGACAACTTGAGGCACAAGGCTCTTCGCTTCCTCAATGCTCTTGCCTTGGAACAATGCATAGTAGTAGTCACTGCCTCCAATCTCCCCGACCATGAACAAGGCATCTTTGAGCTTCCACAGACAATCTATGGACCAGCGCAAGAATCACGACTTTGTCATTTGAAACACCCATTGACAAATTTTTCACCTTATAATAGAGAGGCAAATTGCATGTTCGAGCGATTAGGACGATTGTATTACCGGCTTTATCAAAGCAGATGCCATTGAAATAAGAGAACATCCAGTCGAGTTGAGTACTGAGAGATGAATTGGTGGAGGGGTTGGAGATGTTCATCTGATCGAGAACATCCGAGGGCAACGCGGTGGCTCCAGCGACAGCGAAATTCACTCCGTGGCCACGAGTGAACGCTGCGCTCTGGTTCAGGTAGTAATCTGGGAAAGGAACCCCGGCCGCTCGAGCTGCCAAACCCAAATGAAAAAATATACTCAACCCTAGCGAATTCTCGTACCGCCGAAAGTACGTTAATCAATGTGCTCAAATCAAGCAAAATCACGGCGTTTTTACCGATAAAAAGTGGAAAGGGAAAGATAAAAGTTTAGGCCACTATCAACAGTGACAATGAGATTTTACGCTTTGATAATGCTTGTCCTCATAATCATCACCGTCCCAAAAAAGATCCAAAAACAAGCATCCGAAGCAATAAAACCCTTCTTTAGCAACAACAAAAAAAAAAAGCAATAAAACCCTAAAACCCATCATCACTACCACTTGCAAAAGTCGATATTCCATAAGAAAAGTGAAAGAAGATCAATCATTTGGCACAGTGTAAGTAGGGCAGGTCTGAGATTAGAGCAGACCATGTTCTGAGCTAATAGCTGCATCGAAGCTCCGGTTGAGCCGGAACCTGAAACTCGTTCATCTAAATCTGCTAAAATAGCTGCAGTTTCCGCAATCTTTGCTGCGTACATTTCGACACCGGCATAGTTTGAGGTAAGGGCTTTTACTTATACGTTTTCTTTTTATGTAAACTACAGAGTCCAGAAAGGTTGGCATCGAGGTTGAATTTCGTGTGAAAGATGACGCTGCAAGTCGACATGCTTGGCAATAAAATCCCCGAAATGAACACTACCTCACGCCGTTGCATGCTTACAGCCTCGAAGCTAGGAACCTATCTATAGTCTTATGCTCGATTTATTTCTGGAGCCAACTTATCCGGCAGTAGAATTACGTTTGCCAACTGAACTAAATTAGTTTTCTAGTGAAACCAACCTTAGAGATTGGCTTTTCAGTTCGAAACATTACTAATCATTTAAACTGCCAAGATATGTAAGCACATATCATATGGGTACTCTCTAAGTGCGCACTTTCAGTTTTAACAAAGAAACTGCAGTACAAGCATTTCATGACCATGTTATTATCACTTTGCCATCTTCGCATAGTTTTCTGCGTGATCCAAACTATTGGAGCAAGATAGACAAGGAGAATTTCGATGCCGGGAGTTGACTTACAGAGGTAATCGATCATGAGGAAGCCGTTGGAGCACCTCCCGGTGGCTTGTCCCCCTGGGAAGTCCTGGCCGTAAGGAGGATGACTGCAAGGTGAGGCTGCTCCGATCAGGCTCTCATGAATCAAATTGCCTGTGTCCGACGTCGAGTCTCCAAGTTGATAGACCGAATCGAGTTTGCAGCTCCCAAGCTCTTGCGCCTCGCACGGGTGTCGTAGAATGAAGACCGAACAGATCACGCTCAAAAGTGCATAGAAAGAAGCTCTCGTGCTGGCCATTCTGAAGGATTAATTGAGAAAATGCGATTGATGAATGTACGACTGGCTTTATGCATAGTTCTTATAAATAGGGAGTGACTGAGGAAGAGAACCCAAGATTATTTGGGTCTCACAAAATTTTGTGACTTCATCGAATCTTTCCTCTATTCAACCTACGGGCCTCATCGAATCCAATCTAATATAACCGACGGACCGAATAAGAGCAAAAAGAAACGATCCCTTCTTCAGAGTTCGCTTGCGTAAAATTCCTTTTCTAAGCACAGGAGAATGCAATGACCATCCTGAAAAGGTCCAGTAGAATACAATGAAAAAGTATTAAGATCGATGTGACATCTCATACATTAGAGACTATAAAAGGAAACAAATAAACACCAAGCCCTTAGCCACAAGATGCGAATAAATTAAGGACTGAGCCTGAAAAGAATAAGAGGGATTCTAATGGTAACATACTGAATGATACTATCAAAAGATTTTCAGTGATTATTTATTGTATAGAATGAGTCAATCATCTATTTTGGTATGAAGAAAAAATGGTTACATGATTCTTCCATTGATTAATAATTTCAATTTTTGGGAAGTATTGTGATCGTTGATTATCCAATAATAATGATTTTCATTTTTCAAATGAACCATATGAAGACCTAATGATTTTAATAGGTAATTGCAGAGTTAATTATTTAGACCTTTCAATTCATAAATGTCTCCTAAAAAAAATCGTAAATGTCGATCTTGGAAGAATGAGGGTATTCCCAAAAGTCACAACAAAAAAAGGGGATGAGTTAGATAAAATGAGAAGAAACTTGGACAAGAAAAGGATTAACTTGGACGAAACCAAACAAAGTGACTTAGACAAAATCATTATGGGAATTGAAATCTCACTCGAAGAGGAAGATATCAAATATTTGGAATTTCTTTTCGCATATTATATGAATGATTCGATTATCAAGAGCAATGCTTGGAAATCTTTGAATTCATGACAATTATTCAAAATCTTAGTTAAAAACTAGATTTGTCATCTCATGTTTACTTTCCGTGAAAATATACTGTGAGAATATACCAATTGAAGTGGAGGGTTTCTTTAAACAACAAGAATATGGGTCAACTACCCAATTAAATAATATTGAGCATATCTTCCACATCTTCGAGAAATAAATGGGCTATTTTTTTTTTTTGGTTGCAAAATAGGCAGTCAATTTCATATATGGCAATTCTGCCCAGATCACTTGGTTAGCTGGGAGAAGAATCCACCTAACTTGGATTTTCCGAGGAGCAAAATAAGAGAATTAGATTTGGTTAGACAAGATGGGGTTAGTCAACAAGGATTGGTTTTTAAGCAAGTTAGTGAATGTACAGTCAAATATTCGATACAATTCTACAAGACCTAGTTTCATTTAAGCAAAGGGGTTCTCGACGATTGAAAAGATTCTAATCAATCCAAAGATCATTTCGATTCCATTAGTGATTTCGATTCCATTAGTGATGAGAATTCTCATCACAACGCAGAGATATAGTCAAGTCATCTCGGAAGCATTAGGATTGTATGAGAAGATTAGCAATGGTCATTGATTATAGCCATGGGGAATGAAATAATCTCTGGCTAAGTTTAAGCACAAAGCTTTGGACATTCCAAAGATTAGGAAAATGACCCTCGTGAAAGAATAGACCAGCGAAAATTATCATGCGGAAATGTCCAACGCTATCGGCCAAAGGAAAAGCACAGCCATGGGAAAATGCAAGGGAGTAGGGGAAAATGGAAGACATGACAAAGATTATTTTCGTGTAACACTCGACCAGTTCCACGAGCAATTCCTAGTCTTCAGACTATATACACATTATCTGATAGTTGACCCAGCGCCAGTGCAACCTGGAGAGTCCTTTTATACTAAGCAAAGGCAAAACATGTCTCACAAGTCTCTAAATATTAGTATAGAAATAGCTATTCAAGATTTGCCCCCCTGGCGACGAAGAAGACGCCGACTGCCCTAGGCACGTGCAGAAGTTATCAAAATGACATAACATAGCACAGCTGAGGAAATCAAGCATGCAGTCCATACTCCAAGGGATAAGGAAGATTTTATAACGTGGAAAAACGGCATGAAAGAGTCGAATTCGAGTATCAGGAAATCTAGATAATTATGACAGGACCACTACATTTTTGACAACTAACAAACAATTGTCCCTCTAATGAGATGCAAGCTTAAAAAACCTGCCTAAATCTCCGCAAAGCTTGAGGGACTCAACAACTTAAGAGAAAAAGAGCAAACGTATAATTACAGCCCGCACAAGATTTCCGCAGCTTCCATTACTGACCTTTCTAATAACAGCTCCATCACAAAATTTCTCCACTCAAGAAAATAAAAGAGCAGAATGCAAAATCCAATACTTATCAACTTGGAAGGCACAGGGAAAGCAACAAGCACTCCTTTGAAAGCTAAATGTTCAATCTTCTTCCTCCCCTTCATTCTCAGCGATATTGAAGTATCTGACTTCATAGACATTTCGGTCCTTGTTTGATGCAATCACCCGCAGCCAATCTCGAACATTGTGTTTCTTCAGGTACTTCTTTGTCAAATACTTCAGATAACTAATGAAAGCATAACAGAGAGAAAAGCGACATCAAATGAGATATGAAACAGGTGTTGAAGGCTTAATGTGGAAAGAAAAAAGACATCAGATATAGTAAAATCAATATCCACAACTAAATGTGAACCCTATTACTAAATCTCCAGAGAAACTACCGTTTAGAGAAACTACTTCCGGAAGTCACGGTAATCTTGGTCTTGTCCCGCGTGACAGTAACAATGTCGCCAAGGGCACCAGCCTTTCCATCGACCTTGATCTTCTCCTGCAAAAACTTTTCAAATGACGCAATGTCCATGATCTTGTCCTCCACCGGTTTCGCACAGTCGATTGTAAAGGATACCCCTTTCTTCTTTCCCTTTGGTCCAGCCACACTTGCCCGACTCATCTTTGCTCACTATATCCTGTACCCAAGCAGAGTACCAAGCCTAATTATTGTCTCATTCAATCCGTCCAGGCAACAAATACAGTATACACCACTCGGTAAGTAGGCAACATAAAATGAACCGACATGTGATGGTACACAAACACACACAGCCATCATAAATTCAAGGAATATGCACCAGCACAAGTGAAAAACATGAAGACCCAGCACCATGAACACAGTCACCGTTGAGCGAAATTGCGGCGACACACCCCAAATAAGAACTTTGAACGGACACCCCATCTTACATCACCCGAAGCTTGCGCATCACTCATCAACTACAGAGAATATCCAAAGTTCAAGGACTAACACAAGGTACGAACCAGAAATACGAACAGGAACTTGACAAACACAGCGGCAGCAGAAAGAACATGCGACGACCGTATGAAAACGTCAATTGCATGAAAGCTAATAAACCGGCGCAAAGGGTTCGATCTCGGGCAGGCCTCCAAGTCACAAAAAAAGGTTCAGCTTTAGAAGGCAAAGCGGCATATAGAGGCGATCAGCCGTGCTGCAGATTCGCCTCTGAAGATGACGAATCAGCTGATTGAGCTCCAATTTAAGGTTGAGAGAGAGAGAGAGAGAGAGAGAGAGAGAGAGCAGTCACCTTCCAAAAGTTTTTGCCGAAGCTCGAAATGGAACGAAGCGGTGGGAGAGGGAACAAGAAGAGGAGAGCAGAGAGGAGATGGCAGAGGTTAGGGTTCTTTTCAAGGCTGCTCCAATTGGGGATTTGGGGTTAATTTCCTTTCATTTTTTATTCCCGGAAATTACTTTCTTTTTCAAATTAATGCTCTGTTTTAAGAAAAAAACGAATAATTTTAAAAAAATATTTTTTTACAACAATTGTTTATAACGCTCATGAAAACTAAATAACAAAAAATATTTTCATCATTTATGAAAATATTTAGTTATAAATTATTATGATAATTGATATATTTTTTTGATTAATTATTTCAAGCGATAGTAATTATTATCCTTAAAAAATATTTTTTAAATCAGTTTTTTTTCACAAAATAAATAGAAATAAAGGTTGGACCAAAAAAACATAAAGAAAGGAGGAAGCCACCAAAATAAAAAGAGCTGAATATTAGCTTAAGTTATTTTATTCAGTAACTTAGATATATCATGTGCATTTTCAATACTCATCCAATGAAGTAGCCCAAGAAAAACCTAGAAGACAATGACAATTGATCAATTGAATGACACCATTAAGCATGCCACATAAAACTGTTAGATTGACTTTCTTGCGAGTTAAACATCCGCAATATCTCGATGAGAATTGATTTGTGTAAAAAATTCATATAATTGTGTTAGTATAAAAAAGAAAAACGAGTTCAATTAAGTCATCCTTCTCAACTCCTCTTTATCTCTAATGATCTTATCTGACAGGGCATCTTACTTGTTCATCAGTCGCAAGATACGCCTACGATACCATGTGTGTAGGCATGTACGGATATTTGTCAATACGATCGATTTAACTCAAATAGCGCGCAACGTACCTCCTGTGAATGTCCTCGAAACCCACTTCTTGTAGCCCCAAAAATTGATGTTCTTGCAAAATCAGATGAAGTCGGACACATTAAATTCGCTGAAGATTTGAGTGGCCTCCCTTACAAGGGTTCTCGCCTTGTCAGCTTGGCTGTCCAGATAGGCGAAGTGAGGAAGTGCTAGGAAGGAATAACGAAGCAATATTAATAATGGACATAAAACCTGCATATGGATACTTATTAAAAAACAGTCTACATAGTTGGAAGTCACGAAAATAGAAAATAAGTTTTGCTGGTAGGGATTTAGGAGCTTACCAAGGAATATGGAGAGTAGACAAAATCCAATGCTCCAAAATTTACATAATTGAAGAAAAAAGCTAAAGAATTGATCAGTTGTGTAGCTATAACATATAAAGATGATTTACTCAATTGATGCAAGAAACTTTTACTATAAGACATTGAGCTACTTGAGAAAACATACTCAAGTGCCAACAAAAATGAGTTGCTGAACATTGATATCTTTTGAAAATAGTCAATGTCCAAATCTTAGGCTATACTAACAATCACAACGAGCCCTAAGTTGAGAACAAATCTCATATGCATTATTTAATTGATGAGAAGTTAAAAACCTAGCATGAGAAGTTAAAAACCTAGCATGACCTCTATCAATGAGAATCTCCTCTTGATCGTCATAGCCCACTCTATAAAGATTGTGCCAATCCTCATCCTCGTCTTCTCCCTAGACATGGTCGGGCAGTGGAAGTTGCTGCTAATCATTCTTGGGGGATAATTGCATTGCTTGCAGTCCTTGGTACGTGCCTCATCAGCATCGACTGCAATGGCATGAGCGACACAAAGCCCAAATGGGCAATAGCCCTATGCATCCCCTCGTTGCTATTTTATGTAGCATCATTCGCAAATTGGCATATGCCTTATTACGTTGGTCTATAGTTTGGAAGTGTTCCCATTGAAATCGCATATCCAGGGCAGGCAATCGGAATCGCCACGAACCAAGTGCTGAGTGTAATCTTGATGTTATTGTTCATTCTGCTATACAAGGTGATTACCCTAGGTGGGATTGCTTATATGTTCATGGCAATGTCATGTCAAGGGAGCTTGTTTGTCTACGTCATCATATCGAACACAAGTGGGAGACCCTAGAGGAGATATGGCAAATCTTTGGGAAATTATTCTTACAGAGGTTCGGGGCAAAGGAAATAAAGACGAGAAGGAGTATCAAAATGATGCAAGCATCGAGAAAAGCAGCACCTATGGGCTATAGGTGCCAGTTTTGATTTTTATTGAAAATAGTCCATATATGAATCTTAGGCCAATACCAACAATCATAATGAGCCTCACCCTGAGAATAAAACCCATATGCATGATTTAATTGATGAGAAGTTAAAAACTTATGACCTTTGCTAATGAGAATCTCCTCTTGACCATCGTAGTACACTTTGCAAAGAATTACCACATGTCCTCTGGGGTCTTCCTTTTTGTCTCCAGCATATCAACGTAGACCAACACGCTCCTTAAGCACAATATTACTATGAACAGGAAGGCGACCTTGCCGAGGATAATCGCCTTGTATTGCATAATAAACAATAACGTCAAGATTTATACTCAGCACTTGGTTCGTGGCGACTCCAATGATTAAAACTATATGAAAAATGCGATACACAATTTGGCAAAACAACTTACCTTGAGAAACGAAGTGAGTAAGTCGCGGAATATGGTGGGTGAGATTTCTGCAAAATAAATGGGGGCAATGGTGAGTGCCAATCCAATGCCGACCTGGCTGATGGTGCCGCTCCACAAGAGTAACCTCATGAGAAGGTTCCCACATAATTGAAAATCCCAATCAACTTAATCGTGTTGCGATGACCAATCTGATCAACGATCCTTCTTGCTATCAATAGAGGTCAGGCCCGCCTTTTTGTAAATTCCTATGATATATAGCAGCATGGTCTAAATGCCACATGCTTTTTAGATTACGTTAATTCCCATCGCTCTCAATTTCATATGACGAATTATCAAAGTAGGGTTGGAGTTCTCGACGCATGGACCCCTCAAAGTTGTCAAAAGCCTCCATGATTTCAGTGAGTTGATGGTTAGCCTCTGCATCGGAGTTAGAGGTTTAGGCTAGGGCCTACTTTGTGTCGTTTGTACGGCTTTGCATGGTGAGCCACCGAGGGGATTTCGGTAATGACGCGGACCTCGATGGTGAGCAGGACCGTCGAGAGTATTCTCAAGCCGAGCATGAAAAGATGCCTCCGTTCAAGCATGAGCATGGGGATAGCACAACTACATACGACACCAATGAAGGTGCTGGAGACCTGAACAACCGAAGCAAGTAACAAGAATGTGCTCATCAAACATGAAAAAGAAAAACTAATGACTAATAAATAAATGAAAAATGTAATACACAATTTGAAAAAAACTTGGGAAATGAAGTAAGCAAGTTGCGAAATATGGCAGGGGAGATTTTCGCAATATAAACGGGGCAATGGTGAATGCCAACTTGATGCCAACCTAGCTTCTAGCATAACCTCACAAGACTAAAGCATTGTGAGGGCCTAACCCCATGAGGAGCGTTCCCACAAAAAATCAAGCCCCTATCAATTTGATTGCATTGCAGTGGCCAATCCGGTTAGTGATCCTCCCCGCCATCGATAGAGGTCAAGTCCGCCTTTTTATAAATTCATGGACTATACAGTAGCATGGTCTCAACACCACGTGCTTGTTGAATTACGTTAATTCCTAGTACACATAATTTCATATGGCGAATTACCAAAGTAAGGTTGCAGTATTCTCAGCGCACGGACTCCTCAAGGTTGTCAAAAGCTTCCATGATTTCGGCGAGTCGGCGATTAGCATCCGCACGAGAGTTAGAGGTCTGGGCTAGGACTTGCTTTGCGTCATTTGTGCGGCCTTACATGGCGAGCCATGGGGGGATTCCGACATGATGCGGACCCTAACGGCGAGCAGGACAGTTGAGAGTATACCTTGGCTGAGCATAAAAAGATGCCTACATTCAAGCACGGGCACAAGATAGTGTAATTGCATACGACACCATGGAAGATGCCAAGGTTGATGGAGACCTGAACAACCAAAGCAAGTAATAAGAAGATGCTCATCAAACATGAAAAAGAAAAACTAATGACTAAAAAATAATTAAATAAAATGTGATACACAACTTAAAAACAATTTACCTCGGTGAGCAAGCCACAGAATACGGCATGGAAGAGTTTCGTTATATAAACGAGGTGATGATGAGTGCCAACTCAATGTCGACCTAGTCGATGGCCTTGCCCCACAAGAGTAAAGCATTGTAGGGGCCTAATCCCATGAGAAGCGTTCTCACAGAAAAGAAAACCCTCATCAACTTGATTGCGTTATGGCTGCCAATTAGGTTAACGATCCTCCCCACTAACAGTAGAGGTCAAGTCCACATTTTCATAAATCCGTGGGCTATATAGCAGTATGATCTCAATGCCACATGCTTGTTCGATTACATTAATCCTCACGCATAATTTCATATGGTAAATTACCAAAGTAGGTTTACGGAGTTCACAACGCACAGTCCCCTCATGGTTGTCAAGAGTCTCCATGATTTCAGTGAGCCGGCAATCAGCCTTCGCATTAAAGTTAAAGGTCTGGACTAAAACCCGTTTAGCATCGTTCGTGCAGCCCTACATGACAAGCCACTAGGGGGATCCCAACATGATGCGGACCCCAATGGTGAACAAGATTGTTGAGAATTGACAGGGGCTTTCTTTTCTGTGTGAACGCTCCTCCTGGGGTAGGCCCCCGTAAGGCTTTACTATTATGGCCATGCCATCAAGTAGGTCGGCATCGGGTCTGCACACACTCTCGCCCCCTGTTTATATCACAGAAATTTTCCCCATCATATTCCGCGACTTGTTCACTTCGTTTCTCGATGTTAAAGAATATTAATATTCTTTAAATTAAAATTTTTTTAAAAAAATATGTATCACATTTTTCATTTATTTATTAGTCATTAGTTTCCCTTTTTCATGTTTGATGAACATCTTCTTGGTACTTGCTTAGGTTGTTTAGGTCTCCATCAACCTTGGCACTCTCCTTAGTGTCGTATGCAATTATGCTATCCCTTTGCTCATGCTCGAACTCAAGCGACTTTTTATGCTTGACCTAAGAACACTCTCGACAATCTTGCTTAGCATCAAAGTCCGCGTCATGCTGGAATCCCTCAATGGCTCACTATGCAGAACGACACAAAACAAGTCTTAGCCCAAACCTCTAATTCTTATGCATAGGCTGACCACCAGCTTGCCAAAATCATAGAAGCTCTTAACAACCTTAAGGGGTTCGTGCACTGGGAACTCCACGACCTTACTTTGGTAATTTGCCACAATTAACCAGGTTGGCGTCGAGGTTTCGATTTAGTTCGTATTCGGTTGGATCGTATTTGATTCGATTCGACAGTTTTCTCTAATGTCCAAACCGAACCATTGACACCCCTATTTATGATCATTGAATTCCAATAAATGGAGCTTCTAGATCTTGTTGAAATTATCCTTGTAGGGGAATGACATTCCATGTGCTGTCTTTTACATTGAATATGTCAACTCTTCTCTTGAAGTCCACTTAATATACCCTCTGTATGGACTACTTGTCGACTTGAGCCAAAATTAGGTGTCATATGGTTAAAGCAATGATGAGTTCAATTTTTGTCCGACTCGATATTCACTGTATTTATGATGATTTAATTGTTGAAAGGATGTATAGGCATGCTCACTATGAAGATGGTGCAATTCGAAGACATGGGAGTAGTGGTGAAGGTCCTGACACTTATAAGCCAAGTATGCCAAGGGGTATTGATTTGATCTCGGGTTATCAAGTTGAAAAGGAAGATGGACAAGATCTCTCCCAATGAGAAAGGGGGAGCCATCTGCTCTTTGAAGCGAGACAATCAACTTGACACTCCAACTCAGGAATTTGCACTATGTTGAGGTGCCCCATGATGGGGGCTCAAGGAATCTATGAGTCGTCTTGCCAGAGAATATTCCTAGATAAGATAAGACAAGTGTTTTGTTGAGTGAGGCCATCGTATGAAGTTATAGAATATGTGATGCGGGTGTAAATATAGATTAATTTATTGTTGTTTTATGTAGCATCATTTGCAATCGGTATGGTGCTCCCATTGAGGTTGCATGCCTAGGGGAACACAGTCAAAGTTGTCGTGACTGGAGTGTTGAGTGTAACCTTCATGTTATTATTCTTTCCATTAAATAAGACGATCACCCTCAATGAGGTCGCCTTTGTGTTTGTGGCAATGTCATGATTATGGAGCGTGGTCGTCTATGTTGTTATGCCGGAGACAATGGGGAAGACCCTAGATGAGATGTGGTGATTCTTTGAGAAATTCTTTGTGCGGAGGTTTAGGTGAGGGAAATAGAGATGGGAAGGAGTATTGAAATGACACGGCATTATCCAGGTGCTACTTTTTTTATTTTTTTGAAAATAGTCTATATCCGAATCTAAGATCAACACCAACAATCACAACAAGCCCCAGCCCAAAAACAAATCCCAATATGCATGATCTAATTTATTAGAAATTAAAAACTTAGTATAACCTCTGCCAATGAGAATATTCTCTTGACCATCCTATTACACCTTGCCAAGACCGTGCCAATCTTCATTCTTGTCTTCTGCTTAGACATGGCTGGGCAACGGAAGTTGTTGATAATCAATCTCGGGAAGATGCTTGTGTCTCTCGCCGTCCTCAGTACATGTCTCACCGGCATTGACTACAACGACACAAGCGGCATGAAACCTAAATAGGCAGTAACCCTGCACATCCCACAATTGTTGTCTTATGTAGCATCGTTCGCAATCGGCATAGATCCAATCGCATCAATCTATAATCTCAGGGAACGCAATCAAAGTCGTCGTGAATTAAGTGCTAAGTGTAATATTGACGTTATTATTCATTCCACTATACAAGGTGATCACCCTTGGCGGGGTCGCCTTCGTGTTTATGGCAATGTCCTGTTTTAGGGGATGTGTTCATCTACGTTGTTACGTTAGAGACGAGGGAAAACCCTGGAGGAGATGTGGTGGTTCTACGGAGAATTCTTCATGCGGAGGTTTAGGTTAGGGAAACAAAGACAAAAAGGAATATTGAAATGACATAGGTATTGAGAAAAGGTAGCAACACCTGTGGACTTTAGGTGTTGCTTTTTTTTATCTTTTGACAAAAACCTATATTTGAATCTCAGACCAATATCAACAATCACAACGAGGCCCAGCCTGAGAACAAATCAGGCTGGCATTTGTTCTTAGCCTAGGGCTTGTTGTTATTGTTGATATTGACTTGAGATTCGGATGTAGACTATTTTCCAAAGATATCAAGAGCAGCACCTAGAGTCCACAGGCGCTGCTTTTCTTGATGTCTTCTCCTAATGTCCTTGTTATTTCGATGTTCCTTCCCGTCTTTGTTTCCCTAACCCTCAACCTCCACATGAAGCATTTCTCGAAGAACCGCCACATCTCCTCTAGGGTCTTACCACATCTCCTCTAGGGTCTTACCCCTTGTCTCCGGCACAACAACGCAGACGTACACGCTCCTTAAGCACAACATTGCCATGAATACCAAGACGACCTCATCGAGAGTGATCGCTTTGTATAGCAAAATGAACAATAATGTCAAGATTACACTTAACACTTGGTTCGCGATGACTTCAATTGCGTACCCTTAAGCATGCAACCTTGATTGGAAACACTTATGAATGATAGATCGATGTGATCGAGCCTATACTAATTGTGAACGATGCTACATAAAACAACAAGGGGATGCATTAGGTTACTGCCCATTTAGGCTTTGTGTCGCTTGTGCCGTTGCGAGTGCTGTTGCGGTCAATGCCAGTGAGGCACGTATCGAAAATGGCAAGCGATGCAATCATCCCCCGAGGCTAATTAGCAGCAGCTTCTGCTATTTGAGCATGTCTAGGCAGAAGATGGGGATGATGATTGACACTGTCTTTGCAAGGTGGACTATGCTGGTCAAGAGGAGATTCTCATTAGCAAATTTTATACTATTAACTTTTCATCAATTAAATCATGTATATGGATTTATTCTTGGCTTGGGGCTTGTTGTGATTGTTAGTATTGACCTGAGATTCAGATATGAATTATTTTCAAATTATATCAAAAGTAGCACCTGGAGTCCACAGGTGCTTCTTTTCTCGATGCCTGTGTCATTTTGATGCTTTTTCTCATCTCTATTTCCCTTGTTGAAGTTGGACGGTGGATTCTTATGTGGTTGGGGAGACGTTAGTTGTGATGGAGCTGAGAGAGAAAATCTGTGTTTTCAATTTTTTTCAAATTAAGGCAAATGTCAATTTTCAATTGCACCAGCTCATATCAATGCACGTCACACGTCAGCTGTTGACATGAAACTAGCAAACCACCAAATATTTAATCGACTTCCAAATATGTTAACTCTTAGTTATATGCAGGTTTTGGTTACCATTATTCGCATTGTTTATTTATTCCATCTTTCTAAAAGTGATGGTGTTGTTGGAATATTGATGGCTCAACAAGTAAAGCTGACTTTGATTCAGCTTTTTCTATGTAATGTCTCTGAATCGTGGTTGGTAATTCCACTTTGGCACCATCATTAAGGATTTTGTTGTACATTCATTAAAATTTTCCTTTTGTGAAGTTTTAAGGAAATATTTTGAGATGAATGTATGGTGGTCCAACCATGAACGGTTTCTTCTAATGGAATGCAATTTAATTGTTTTTTACACTCTTGATTATGCTTGTCGAGGTATATACTTCACATTGTCAACTACGTTGTAGCAAGAATTTCCAAGTGGTTATATGTTGACACTTGTGAAAAAAATGTATATGGGACAAGTGAATCAGTTAGTAAAATGATAGAACGATTGCACCGTTACTCTTTTGTCGGGAAATCATCCAGTTTCTCGGAATCCCACTTGGTGGGCCACCAAGCGGGATCCTTTAAGTTAAAATAAAATAAATCAAATGAAAGGAAAAAGAAATTAGAAAAGATACTTACTCATTATTAATGTAAAATATCTTTTACATTGACAATTTAAGTATCTTTAATACTATACAAACAAATGCAGGATTTCTATTAACTACATCTTTATTATACAACATTTTTCACACTTGTAGTAGTGAAAAAAATATTCCTCATTTAACAAAATAAATACAATAGTCAAAATTAAAACTTGAACAAATAATTTACACAATTTAAAGCATCAATAAATTCTTTGAGCTATTGTAATTT
Organism: Eucalyptus urophylla; assembly: GCA_026873135.1. Taxonomy (NCBI): domain Eukaryota; kingdom Viridiplantae; phylum Streptophyta; class Magnoliopsida; order Myrtales; family Myrtaceae; genus Eucalyptus; species Eucalyptus urophylla. The sequence continues at coordinate 51,090,254 of CM049473.1, read as the reverse complement.
GTCACGACCTACTTTTTCCATTTGAAAGGGAAAAGACAATAACTTTAGGGTTATTGCTTAAGAGATGGGCCTATAGCCTTCAATTAGGCACGAGTTTTCCTGAACCCATATCTCGTAACGTTAGGGTGTTTGATTTTAACATCAATTGACACTATGAGAATTTTCAAATGACGAATTACCACTAGTTTATCAAGATTGGCTAGAAACCAAGTGAGCCATGATAGTATACTTTACGTTTTACAAAGTATGAGATTTAGGGATCGGAGACTTGGTTATACTAATTGTTAATTAATGTCCTTTTGATACCTGTACTTGATTGTTTGTTCACTAAAGTGACCATGTAGCCTTTTTACCAATTATGAGCCTTAAGATTGTTGTCCATTAAGTGTCCAAGCGATGATTGTTTATTATGGTCCTAATGACTTAACCTAATCATGCTAATAGTGAAAATTGACAACTAATATATTGAAAAGGTGCAATCTAGTAAAATCGAAATGAAAGTGTGCAAACAGCGATTGAGCATTGTCTTTAAGAAAAAGAAGGCATTCAAAAACCATATTGTAAATCCGTAAAGGCTTATTTAATTTTTTGTCAAAAGAATCACTTTTTTTTATTCTAAATTAGTTCTGAACTATAATTAACACTAAAAATCTAATGAAACTAGTCAAAAACTAATTTCTAAACTAGTTTCAAATTTTTTTTATTTTTTTGGGGATTTTTTGAGTGTTTTATTTTTAATTTCTTAGAATTTTTAAGTAAAAATTTATTCAGAAAATAGGTACTTTGGGGGCGGGCCCTGCGGTCCTGCCCGAACATGGGCTGAACTTGGACTCTCAAGGTTGGCCACCAAGGACATGATCGGGCTTGTTTAAAACTAGCCCATTTCGAAAAGAAAATGCATCAAGCCCATTTTGTTGAGATTAAATGCACCAAGCCCACTGCAAAGCAAGTTACGCTTAAGTATTCTGAAGCTATGACTAACCAAAACACCACCATCAGAGTAAAACCAAGCCCAAAAAATACCATTCAAATAATGACTAGACTTGTCAATCTTATTTGAGCCCAAAACAACTAAACTCGTCTAAGCCCACGAAAACGGAGACAAGCCTAAACACACTAAACCAACTTAAGCCCACACTAATCAAACCTAATTAAGCCTCCTACTCTAATCACCTCCAGATTATATCCGAACCAACGCCGCCAAGAACAAACATTAAGTATAATAGCCACCAACACTCACGAGCAAAACAACCTCGGCAACGTCAATTGATGAGTTAAAAATTCTTAATGGCTAGGTATCATTAATACGCGAACTACACTTGTGTCTTCGGATCTGGCTTAAACAGACGGAAGTTCTCACGGTCCTGCCTTTCGGTCATTTTATCAAACACGTGGGAGGCAATGGTTAAAAGAAGGATACGGATTTTGCTCGATGCCTGGGTTCACTCCATGACTCGAACGAGAACAGCAAAAACAGTCACGACCAGCCAGAGACCATTCATTCATTCACACTTAGCACAAGCAGAGATGAAAGATAACAAGTCTCGGTTCCGGTTGAGCCGAGACAGGACAAAAACTGAGCATGGCGAACGCTCGGACGTGGGGTCCCTACCCGGCTCAGCGACGGCGAACGGAGGGCGAACTCGAGATATATAGGACTCAGTTCGGTCGCCTCGCAACGCCTCCAAGCCGGGATCCTCGGGAAAGAAGCGATTTTGAACCCAAAAAGGCAAACTCACCGGAAAATTTGGCGCCGTCGAAAAGGAAATCGCGAGCCCGAGGGCGTCGGATGTGGCCGGGCTTCCGGGGAACTCCTCCTTTCTTTTCCGTCTTCCGGCGCTCCCTCTCTGTTTTGGTCTCTACTGTCTCTCTCCTCGATCTCTCGCTTTTCGTCCCCTCCTCTCCGCTTCTGCTGCCTTGCACGTCGCTGCCCTAGTAAAGGCGTGGCAGACGTGAGAAGGGGAGAGGGGGAAAAGGTCGGGCTGGAAAGGGAAAAGTAAAAGAAATGGGCTGGGCCGAGCCCAGGCAGGAAGGAGAAGGAAAAAGTAGGAGGCCGGGCCGGCGCAGCCCCAGGCTCAGTAGCTTTTCTTCTTCTTTTTTTATATAATTACTAATTAATATATATTTCTATAAAAATTTAACAAATTCTATTGATACTAATGCAATGTTCATAATACTTATATGCTTATGTAATTTAATGAATATTATTTTTTAGGAGTTAAATCTATAACTTTTTGTGCAATTATACCCTATATAATTAGCCAAAATTTAGTTGTGAATGCAATTCAATTAACTTGAAAATCAAAATCATGATCATCTTGTGACTTCCAAAAATTAAAATGTATTAATATATTGGATTTGTTTGAGTAAAATTTTTTACGTCACCGCTTTTTTTTTCCCCATACAACTCCACTATTTCACCATGCTAATCAACTTTTGAATTTTTTCAATTCTACGGTAATACTTTGAAATTTCATTAAATTAGGTTAAAATACATGTGTGGTAGCCAATTTGACTTAAGTTGTATTTATAAATGGTGATTTTTTTTTTTTGCGAGCACACTATGAAACTTTAAGTAGTTATTCAAATTGTTAGAAAGTTCACAAGCATCAAGCATAATTCCTTTTTGTTGGTTTCGTTTTTTTTTAAATGCAATATTGTCTAATATCTCAGAATTTTTTGTTAGAACTATTTTCCAAATTCGTTCCATGTTAAGTTTCAGTTGCCAATTCCTTTTGAATAGCCTTTTACAGGAATGATGGTGTCATTACCATAGCAACATCATTCGCGGAATAGCTAAAGCTTTCTAACAACCTCACATGTTAGCTCTCCATCAAAATTTAAGTAATTCCTACATTTGAGAAGACTTGCAAAAAGAAAAAAAAAAAAGCAAAATAATTCTAAAGAAATTTATGTGATGTGGACTAAAAAAGATATAAAAAAAAATTCTATGAGATAATGACATTTCTCAATTGACAACGCAATTTGAAGGAAGCCTATGTGAATCACCAATCTGCGCAAATGTGCACAACGAAGTTGATAATATTGTTCAATTTAGGAGGTTGTTTCTAGAATGACAATGGATCTGACATCATACAATAATGTCTTGGCTAAAACTTGCTCTCTAAGACACAATTTAGGTGTAATTATAATTAGGAGTATGTAAAGGAATCGAAAATCGCTTGGAATTGGATCGGATTGGCTCGGAACCAATAATTACCATAAGGATCAATCCGATTCCCAGTTCCAATTTACTAAAACTGGTGAGTATCAATTGGGTTCCCGGTTCTAGGTATGGAATCACCCACCCAAACTAGTATATATATGTATATATGTAAAAAAAATAATAATTTCAATTCAATTACTTGTTTTTCGACCAATATATATGTACATGTATATATTTGTAGCATTGGATATTATTGACTCATTTTATCTCCCATGTATGTAATAGGATTGACCCATTCTTTTTGTTCCTTCTAGTAATCCATTTACTTACTTTCTTAGTCAAAACAAAATAAAGAAGCAAAAAGGATGGAGGAGACCGATCGGAGATGTTCAATCCAAATTTAAGATTAAACAAACTTTAATGGATTACTTAGAAATTAGGTTCACCACAATATTAATTGATGGATGAAATTTTGGAGGGATTAGGGACCAGTTCCATAAACTCACTCGGGAACCAGACTGGACTGGCGGTTCGGTTCCCGAGTAGATCCATGAAACCAACGGACAATTTTCGATTTCAATTTTTCGAAATCGGTTCTTAGTGGGCGGTTCCTAATTCCAAGGTGGGAATTGTCTACCTGTACCATGCTCACCTCTAATAAGGCTTATAGGAATACTTAAGCTAGCGACTCACCTTTTTTATTTAATGCCCAAGATATGATAATTATGAAGCTTGGATTTTAGACATATGCTTCTATCCAAGACTTGCTCTCCAAGCCAAGCCAATCTTCTAAAATCTTCTATCATACTCTCTTCCAATGTACATTAAACAAACATGAGAATAAAGCCGATAAAAGTGCTAACATTATTGGGTGAGAGGTTTTCATGTTCATCCACAGCCGAATATACCATTGGGGCTAAAGGTCAAGGCTATTTCATGGTCAGGCTAGGCTGGTCACAACTAAGCCTACCAATGTTGGCTAAGTCGGTGGCCTATTTGATGGGCCCGGTGCCTTCGTCCATGGCCAATTCTATTATTAGCACACCAACCCCATAGCCATTTCTCACAGGCCAAAACCGGTATGGCGGTCATGGCCACAAAACATCTCACGGAGTATGAATATTTCACAAGAAGTTAACTGTACCTTTTATCATCTCAATTACAGTGCTTCAAATCATGATGAGTGGGGTTACGCGAAAGCTACCAATTTTTACAAAATTAGCTATCCTCAATACGTGGATTACGACCATCTTAGCAGCAGCTACATACACCGTTCCAGTATTAATATCAATCCGATTAGTAAACAAAATGCCACGTACGAAAAATTTTGACACGCATTAATCGCATGGTTGTTTGTTATTTTTATTATTCTTATATGCCATGTTATGTGTTTGTCGTTGATTATTAAATGTAATTTTGGAGTATTACTATTGGAACGTCCATATGGTATCAATTTATATATTGATTATTATTATTATTATTATTATTATTATTATTACTACAATTTTCTATGTTTTTTAGTTTCGTTAATTTTCCTCCACCGTGGATACTGTCATGGCCAATGTGCAATAGCAATCATATTTCTTTACTCTTATGCTCCACTGATAAGACTCTATGAAGAGATTGGTCTTTCTTATTGGACCACTTTATCATACAATGATGTCTTGGCTAAAACTTGCTCTCCAAGACAAAATTCAGGTGTAATGATAACCAAAGCTTATAAAAACACCTATGTTAGTGACTTGCCTTCTTCATTTAATGCCTAACATATGGTAATTATAAAGCTTATATTTTAGACACATGCTTCTATCCAAAACTTACTCTATAAACCAAGCCAATCTTCTAAAATCTTCTATCACACTCTCTTCCAAGGAACATCAAACAAACATGAGAATGAATCCAGTGGAAGCACTAACATTATTGGGCGAGAAGTTTCCATGTTCATCCATCGACCGAATATCCATGGCTGAATGAACCATTTGGGCTAAGGGTCGGAGCTATTTTATGGTCAGACTAGGCTGGTCACAATTAAGCCTACCAACGTTATCTAAGTCGGTGGCCCATTTCATGGGCACTATTAGAGGTGAGCATGGTTCCGGGTAACCGAACCGAGGAACGAGGGTCGGTTCGGTAAAGGGAATGGTTCCCTTTTGGGAGCCGGTTCCAGAAACCGAACCGGGAATCGAACCAGTCAGAATTATAAAAAAAAAAACCTAGCCCTCACTTCCCCAACGTGATTTCCCCCTTTCCGCGATTCTTCCCCCTTCCCTTTTCTTTTTCTCTCTCTTTCTTTCTCCCTTTTTCCTCCTCACGTCACTTCGCCCCCAACTTTTTTCTTTTCTTCTCTCTCTCTCTCTTCTCTTCCCCTCTCTCGACCGAAACCCCTCCCCTTCTTCTTCTTCTTCTTCTTCTTCTTCTTCTTCTTCCTTCCTTCCTTCCTTCCTCTTGCTGGCCGTTGCTTCACCCACCACCACATCGCTGCCCCACGCCCTACTCACCACCACCTCTTGGCCACCGAACCACCACCACCCATCGCTCGTCTGACGAGCTGTCTTGCCATTGAGCCCGACGAGCTGACGCGCCGCCCCTCGTCGCCTCTCGGCCCCTCGACATTGCTCGATGCCCTCGATGCCCACTCGGCCCCTTCGATGCCCTCAACGCCCGCTCGGCCCCCTCGATGCCCTTGACGCTCGCTCGACACCTCTCGGCCCCTCGACGCTGCTCGATGCCCTCGATGCCCGCTCGGCCCCCTCGGCCCCCTCGACGCTCGCTCGGCCCCCTCGACGCCCTTGATGCTTGCTCGACAACTCTCGGCCCCTCGACGTTGCTCAACGCCCTCGATGCCCGCTCGCCCCCCTCGACGCCCTCGACGCTCGCTCGGCCCCCTCAACACCCTTGACGCTCGCTCGACACCTCTTAGCCCCTCGACGCTGCTTGACGCCCTTGACGCCCGCTCGGCCCCCTCGATGCCCTTGATGCTCGCTCGACACCTCTCGGCCCCTCGACGCCGCCCGACGCCCTCGACACCGAAGAAACTCGCCTCCTCCAGCTTCAATCGTAGGTCTAATCTCTTGTTGTTTCTGCTCTTAATTGTTAGATCTAATCTAACATTTTAGCTGCTTTATTTGGTCGATTTCTGAGATGTGAGTGTCATGCTTGTGTGATCCAAGTACATACATAGTGAGGGAAGGGAATTTGTGGGTTTGTGTCACGTAGGTTCTTTCGTATCCCAAAATAAGACCAAGATGGCTGTTTTGGGATCTTCATCTTGCTGTTCAGTGTCTATTGTTGGGGCTGTTCTTGTTCTGGTTTTGAATGGGGCAAATTTGTGCAATGGAGGGAAGACCAGTACTTTTGTCCGTAAAGTAGAGAAAACTGTGAGGTGGGATACACGGGGAAGGTTTGTCGAAAGAAGTGTAGGTTGTCTCCTATTTGCTGCACTGTTGATAGTTACCTTCTGATAATGATTTGCAGAAGGTGGGAGACAACCATTGGACTGGGCATCGCGGGTAAAGATTTCTCTAGGAGTGGCTAAAGGCATTGCTCACATCCATTCGGCTAGAGGTGGGAGGTTTATCCATGGTAGCATACCTTGAAGGTTGCATCTCAGAGTTTGGCCTAACTCCTCTGATCCACACTCCTACAGTGCCTCCTAGAACTAGAAGTGCAGGTTATCGGGCTCCCGAAGTCATGAAAACTCAGAAACCCATACAAAAATTAGACATCTACAGTTTTGGAGTATTGCTCCTTGAAGGATTGTCAAGGTGTCGGACCGTTATGATGAGTTCAAGCTATTTTTGTGTGTTAATCATGATTTGAAGAATAAGCTCAAAAAAAGAGTGAGGATTAAGAGGTATAAGATTGTTTATTATTGCAGCGTTCATTTTTGTTTTTTAAAACTAAAAATGAAAAAAGAAAAATAAAAAAGAACCTGTTGGAACCTGGAACCGACCCCGGAACCTGTGACAGGGTAGGTTCCAGGTTATTGGTTCTGACGGGTAGGTTCCAGGTTCCAAAAAATGAGGAACCTGTATCCGAGGGTAGGTTCCAGGTTCCAGGCGGAACCAAACCGGAACCTGGAACCGCTCACCCCTAGGCACTATGCCATCATCCATGACCGATCCCAATTATTAGTGTATTGACTCCATAATCATTTCTCACAGGCTAGAACCGCGGATGTTACACGCTCGTATGACAGTCATGGCCATGAAACATCCCACGGAGTATGAACAATTCACAAGATGTTGTATTGTTATTTTTTTTATCGTCTCAGGGAGCTTTTGATAATGATGAGTGGGGTTACACAAAAAAGACTAATTTTTGCAAAAATAGGCTATCCTCAGTACATGGATTACAATCATTTTGGCCGTAGCTACATACACCAATATTAAACTCTATCAGTAAACAAAATCCCACGTATGAAAAATTTGGATATGCGATAATCCCATGGTTTGTTACTTTTATTATTCTTATGTGCCATGTTATGTGTTCATCGTGGATTATTAAATGTAATTGTGGAGTATTAATATCGGAACGCTGATATTGTATCAATTTATGCATTGAATAATAATATTATTATTAATATTATTTCATTTTTCCTTGTTTTTGAGTTTCGTCAGTTTCCCTCAACCATGGATGCTGTCATGGCCGATGCCCAATAGTAATTCCATTTCTTTACTATTTTGCCCAAAAAATAAAACTCCATGAAGAGATTCGCCTTTCTTATTGGACCACTTTATCATATAATGATGTCTTGGCTAAAACTTGCTTTCCAAGACACAATTGAGGTGTAATGATAACCAAGGCTTATTGGGACACCTAAGCTAGCGACTCACTTTCTTCATTTAATGTCCAAGATATGATACTTAGGAAAAACTCCAAATAAGGGTTCGAAGTGTCATCATTTTTTCAAAAAATGACTTAAAGTGAACATTGTTTCAAATGAAGGCCTGAAGTGCTCGACTTGTTTCAACTGAGAGCCTAAGCTCGCCAGCTGACAAGCATGTTATATTTTCGACGATCAGAATAAGGGCATTTTTGTCCACACAAATTTTAAATGAAAAAGAGCCCAACTCTAAAATTAAAAATCCTAAAACCCACGTTTTCTTCTTCTCTTCTCCAACACCCATTCATCAATTGATAGGGAGCTGGTAGCGTGTGACCAAGTGGTGATGGTACTAGGAGCGTGTGACTAGGCAGTGACAGCACTTGGAGTGTTCAATCGGGTGGCGATGGCAACGGCGCCGAGGGCGTGCGACTAGGAGGTGGCGACGGCGACCTTTAAAGGTGAGGGATTTTTAAAGAAACTAAAAGTTTCCACCTCTTAGGGTCACGCAAAACCTTTGCCCCCAATTCAAAAATTGTTTCATTTGTATCCGTGATTCGGCAGAGGTTCGGTGGCGCTGGCGACGTGCGACTGGATGACGGCTCTGCAACCGAGAAGAAATCTCTAACCACTAACCGAACCATGGCCAATTCGAAAGTGGAGACGGTGTGCGACTTGCTTAATGGAGGATCAATAGCTTCGGATCCTCGTCTTACAAAAAATTCGAGTATTTGGAAATGGGTATTCTATTGATGAGTTAACTGTATCTGTAGGGCAAATTTCCAGATTAACTTCCTCGAAAGAATTTCAAATAACTTAAACTGCATAAGGATTGCAAGTGATATCAATATATAGTATTCATATTGATGAATTGGTTTCTTTATTGTAATATATACTCAAAAAATTTGTCTTCACATTCATATGTTGTGTAGATGGATTCAAATGTTAATGTGACTCTTGCTTTTGCAACTAAATTGTTGAATGCCTGTTGTTTGCATCTATTTTGGAAAATTAAGAGTCTTTGTCTATGCTATTAGAATTCTTTTGTGCTATAAATATGGCTCGATCCATGATTTGTCTTTGCAAGTTTATCTTCATCCTGTGATTCGTGATACAAACAGACAAAACATGTTGAAAAGTCTTTAAGAAATGTCATCGATCCACTCGAAGCAATTAATCGCATAAACCTTGAAGGTCTTCATAAGAGATTGGAGGAGGGTAATTTGGACCTTAATGAACTGGTGGTTGCAAAAAGCAAGACGGGTTAAAGACTTCCCCAATGGTGTTACCGAATGTGGTGCAAATGCTTTCCGATTTACACCTATCTCTTACACGACTCAAGTTTATGCTTTTCCATATATATGTATGCTAGTTCATGAGTTATTGATGACTTCTAAAGAATAATCACCTCTCCCTCAGTTTTTAATGTATGTTGGTAGACTTTTTAATGGATTTTGTGTTTTGGTCTCTACTGTCTCTCTCCTCGATCTCTCGCTTTTCGTCCCCTCCTCTCCGCTTCTGCTGCCTTGCACGTCGCTGCCCTAGTAAAGGCGTGGCAGACGTGAGAAGGAGAGAGAGGGGGAAAAGGTCGGGTTGGAAAGAGAAAAGGAAAAGAAATGGGCTGGTTCGAGCCCAGGCAAGCAAGAGAAGGAAAAAGTAGGAGGCCGGGTCGGCCCAGCCCCAGGCCCAATCGCTTTTCTTCTTCTTTTTTATATAATTACTAATTAATATATATTTTTATAAAAATTTAACAAATTCTATTGATACTAATGCAAATGTTCCTAATATTTATATGCTTATGTAATTTAATGAATATTATTTTTTAGGAGTTAAATCTATAATTTTTTGTGCAATTATACCCTATATAATTAGCCAAAATTTAGTTGTGAATGCAATTCAATTAACTCGAAAATCAAAATCATGATCATCTTGTAACTTCCAAAAATTGGAATATATTAATATATTGGATTTGTTTGAGTAAATTTTTTACCTCACCGCTTTTTTTTTTCCCGTACAACTCCACTATTTCACCATGCTAATCAACTTTCGAATTTTTTCAATTCTACAGTAATACTTTGAAATTTCATTAAATTAGATTAAAAATACATGTGTGGTAGCTAATTTGACTTAAGTTGTATTTATAAATGGTGAAAAATGTTTTTGCGAGCACACTATAAAACTTTAAGTAGTTATTCAAATTGTTAGAAACTTCACAAGCATCAAGCAAAATTCCTTTTTGTTGGTTTCATTCTTTTTTAGAAAAAATTAATATTGTCTTATATTTCAGAATTTTTGTTAGAATTATTTTCCAAATTTGCTCCATGTTAAGTTTTAGTTGCCAATTCTTTTTTTTTTTTTTGGTCGAAAACACTTCATTGATTAATACTGGGATGGTGGATTACAACTAGAATGAAAGTCCAAACATAATATAAGATAAAGTTTGTGCGGGGGATGGGATACCCAATTGCTCGGAAGAGAACCTGTGTTGTGAGATTTGGCGATCCAATCGGCAGCTCGGTTTGATTGGCGTGGTTCATATTGCAAGGAGACGTTCTTCAGTTGGGCCAACATTTCTCTACAGTCTAGGACAATAGGGTGAGAGGCCCAAGATACTTCATTTCGGCCCAAGATGGAATCTACGGTAGATACAATCGCTGGAGATGCACACGGGGGAGACAGGCAGATCGGTTTGTGCGCCTGAAGAAGGTTCTGTCAGACCAGTTCGGTTTCTCCTCAGCCAATCTAACGCTTGTTGGATGGTTAAGGTTTCTCCCATTTGAGCCGATTGAGCTCGGATTTTCTGCACGAAGCCTCCAACACACACCCCATCCTCTCCTCTACATATTCCGGCGATGGATCCCTCCAATTTCTCGTCCTGCCAAGAACAATTTTATCTTGCCCAGATCTGGAGGCACCCAGGTACTCTGTTCCGAGGTCATCATTTTTTTCCTTTTGAATAGCATTTTACAGGAATAATGGTGCTGTTACCATAGCAACATCATTCGCCGGATAGCCAAAGCTTTCTAACAACCTCACATGTTAGCCCTTCATCAAAATTTAAGTAATTCCCACATTTGAGAAGACTTGCAAAAGAAAAAAAAGCAAAATAATTCTTAAGAAATTTATGTGACGAGGACTAAAAAAGATATAAAAGAAAAAATTCTATGAGATAATGACATTTCTCAATTGACAACGCAATTCAAAGGAAGCCTATGTGAATCCCCAACTGTGCAAATGTACACAACGAAGTCGATAATATCGTTCAAGTTAGGAGGTTGTTTCTAGAATGACAATGGAGCTGATATCATACAATAATGTCTTGGCTAAAACTTGCTCTCTAAGACACAATTTAGGTGTAATTATAACTAGGAGTGTGCAAGTGAATCGAAAACTACACGGAATTGGATAGGACTAACTCGGAACCGATAGTTCTCACAAGGAATGGTCCGATTTCTAGTTCCAATTTGCTAAAATCAGTGAGTATCAATTCGGTTCCCGAATCTGGGTATGGAATCGCTCCCCCGAACTGGAGTATATATATATAAAGTAATTTCAACTCAATTACTTAATTATTTATAGTTTTTTGATCAATATATATATATATATATATATATATATTTGTAGTATTGGATATTATTGACTCATTTTATCTCCCACATATGTAATAGGATTAACCCATTCTTTTTGTTCCTTCTAGTAATCCATTTACTTACTTTCTTTGTCAAAACAAAATAAAGAAACAAAAAGGATGGAGGAGACCGATTGGAGATGTTCAATCCAAATTTAAGATTGAACAAACTTTAATGGTTTATGTAGAAATTAGGTTCACCATGATATTAATTGATGGATGAAATTTTGGAGGGATTGGGGATTGATTCCATAGACCCACTTGGGAATCGGACTGGACTGGCGGTCTGGTTCCCCAAGTAGATCCACGAAACCAATGGGCAATTTCCGATTTCAATTTTTCGAAACCAGTCCTTAATGGGCGGTTCTTGATCCCAAGATAGGAACTGCTCACCCAGACCATGCTCACTCCTAATAAGGCTTATAGGGATATTTAAGCTAGTGACTCACCTATTTTATTTAATGCCCAAGATATGCCAATTATGAAGCTTGGATTTTAGGCATATGCTTCTATCCAAAACTTGCTCTCTAAGCCAAGCCAATCTTCTAGAATCTTCTATCAGACTCTCTTCCAATGAACATTAAACAAACATGAGAATAAAGCAGATGGAAACGCCAAAATTATTGGGCGAGAGGTTTTCATGTTCATCCACTGCCAAATATACCATTGGGGCTAAGAGTCAGGGCTATTTCATGGTCAGGCTAGGCTGGTCACAAATAAGCCTACCAATGTTGGCTTAGTAGTGGCCCATCTAATGGGCACGGTGCCTTCGTCCATGGCCGATTCCTATTATTAGCACACCAACTCCATAGCCATTTCTCATAGGCCAAAACCGCAGATGTTACACGTCGGTATGGCGGTCATCGCCACAAAACATCTCGTGGAGTATGAACATTTTACAATATGTTGTATTGTACCTTTTATCATCTCAATTATGGTGCTTTTGATCATGATGAGTGGGGTTACGAGAAAGCTGCGAATTTTTACAAAATTAGCTATCCTCAGTACGTGGATTACGATCATCTTAGCCGTAGCTACATACGCCGTTCCAATATTAATATCAATCCCGATCAGTAAACAAAATGCCACGTACGAAAATTTTTGACATGTGTTAATCGTATGGTTATTTGTTATCTTTATTATTCTTATATGCCATGTTATGTGTTCGTCGTGAATTATTAAATGTAATTTTGGAGTATTAATATTGGAACGTCCAAATGGTATCAATTTCTATATTATTATTATTATTATTATTATTATTATTATTATTATTATTATTATTTAATTTTTAGTTTCACTAATTTCCCTCAACCATGGATACTGTCATGGCCAATGTCTAATAGCAATCCTATTTCTTTACTGTTTTGCCCCATGGATAAGACTCTATGAAGAGATTCGTCTTCTTGTTGGACCACTTGATCATAAAATGACGTCTTGGCTAAAACTTGCACTCCAAGACAAAATTCAGGTGTAATAATAATCAAGGCTTATAAAGACACTTGACTCACCTTCTTCATTTAATGCCTAACATATGGTAATTATAAAGCTTATATTTTAGACACACACTTCTATCCAAAACTTACTCTTTAAGCCAAGCCAATCTTCTAAAATCTTCTATCACTCTCTTCCAAGGAACACCAAACAAACATGAGAATGAATCCGATGGAAGCACTAACATTATTGGGCCAAAGGTTTTCATGTTCATCAACGGCCGAATATCCATGGCCGAATGAATCATTTGAGCCAAGGGTTGGAGCTATTTTGTGGTCAGTCTAGGCTGGTCACAATTAAACCTACCAATTTTATCTAAGTCGGTGGCCTATTTGATGGGCACTATGCCATCGTCCATGGCCAATCCCTATTATTGGTGTATCAACTCCATAGTCATTTCTCACAGGCCAGAATCGCAGATGTTACACTTTGGTATGACGGTCATGGCCATGAAATATCCCACGGAATATGAACAATTCAAAAGATGTTGTACTGTTATTATTATTTTTTTATCGTCTCCATTATGGAGCTTTTGATAATGATGAGTGGGGTTACACAAAAATGACCATTTTTTACAAAATTGGTTATCCTCAGTACGTGGATTACAATCATCTTGGCTGTAGCTACATATGCCAATATCAACCTCGATCAGTAAACAAAATCCCATGTACGAAAAATATGGATATGCGATAATCCCATGGTTGTTTGTTACTTTTATTATTCTTATGTGCCATGTTATGTGTTCATGGTGGATTATTAAATATAATTGTGGAGTATTATTATCGGAACGCTGATATTGTATCAATTTATATATTGAATATTATTATTATTATTATTATTATTATTATTATTATTATTATTATTATTATTATTATTATTATTATTATTATATTTTTCCTTGTTTTTGAGTTTCACCAATTTCCCTCAACCATGGATACTGTCATGGCCGATGCCCAATAATAATCCAAATTCTTTACTATTTTGCCCTGCAAATAAGACTCCATGAAGAGATTCGTTTTTCTTATTGGACCACTTTATCATATAATGATGTCTTGACTAAAACTTGCTTTCCAAGACACAATTGATGTGTAATGATAACCAAGGCTTATTGGGACACCTAAGTTAGTGACTCACCTTCGTCATTTAATGGTCATGATGTTTTGATAAGCGAGCATTAGATGGAATAGTCATAGTCACGTCACTTCGGCTTTCAATATAATCTTAATTATGTGTATCGTGCTTTTTCACCATCCCATGACGCATGAACTCCTATCTTTTCGGCTGCCCTGTAGTTATGCACGTTCACCTACTTTCTTTATCACGTCGGGTTATGGAGGGTCGTGGCTAATCGGTTGCCGAACCTGGTCTATAAATAGCATGGCTAGTAGCAAATGAACTCGCATTCTCAATTTCAACTTCAAACTCTTTCCGTAATCTTGAAAACCTAAGATCGCATCTTCCTCTTCCCTTCGTTCAATCGCCACTTCCTCGCGTCATGGAAAAAACTGCTCTCATACCTTAGTCTGACTTACACCCTTTTAGCTGCCAAGCCTAACCATCATTTCCTTGCAAATAACGAAGAGTTCATGCTCACGTTTAGTCATAGCATTGATAACTTCCAATCTAATCTAGCGGACTTCGCTACTTATAATCTTGCAGAGCATATATAATGGTGCAAGAAAGAGGAAATAGAGAACGCTGATGTGGTCAATCGCGAACTGACGGACGCGCAAGCGGTCTTTCACACTGCCCACAATCAACTTCTCAAGTTTAGGGAAGTCATTTCTGATAGACCCAAGGAAATCGAGAAGCAGTTGAAGAAGGGCTTGAGTGCCGTCGACAGGAGAAAATACGAAATCGACGAGGCCACCTAAGCCAGGACCATGGCTTTCGTTGATTCAAATATTCAAGCTTCAGAGGCCATGCTTGAGAGAGCCAATGAACTGGTTGGTGCCCACTTGGTCCTCTTCCAATGGCTGGAGCAAGAAAAGGAGAACCTCAAAGCCACCATGTCAAATCTGGAGGAGGTCAAGGATCAAGCTATCAATGGGAATGACCATATCGAGTTACGTCTATGCCACTTCGTGGTCACATTCAGAAAGCATCTTGACCTGAAGGGGCTAGACTGAGGACGCGGGACAGAACCTAGAGACTGGAGGATGAGGAAGGAGAGAGAGAGAGAGAGAGAGAGAGAGAGAGAGAGAGAGATGTAATGGTGTTATGAATGAATGAATGGAATGTTTTCAGAACTCCACGTCCTCTAACTTTCTTCAATTTCTTGCATTTCCCATATAGTCGGATAATATTTCTTCAAAAACTTATCATTAATTGATCGCAGAAACTCTGTACCGTCTAATTCCATCAATCAATATGCGTTTCCAATAAGGGCATCACCTACTAAATATGGGCCTTTCCAAGTTGATGACTATTTACCAAACCTTTCGTTACTAGCATTTGTAGGTAAAATGGTTTTCCAAACCAAGTCACCAATATCGAAATGTTTCGTTTTCATGTGTTTGTTATATGCTTTGGCGACCCTTCGCTTTTGAGCAACCAACTTTTCCAATGTTGAAGCCCTGGTTTCCCCAAGTTCATCAACGTTAGCATACATTAACTCATCATATTCTTCCTTTGACACGTTGTCTTATAACTTCACCCTAAATAGGAGGATGGTTTCTTGTCCGTACGTTAACATGTATGGGCTAACTCCAGTGCTTGATCTTTTAGACGTTCGATAGGCCCATGACATAATTGATAATAAAAAGTTCCGCTCTCTCAGATTATCTTTTAAATACTTCTTAATAAGATGAATAAAAATCTTGTTGGATGCTTCTACCTAACCATTAGCCTAAGCATAATAAGGTGTCAAATGAACCATCTTAATACCTCTAGACTTTACAAATCCCAACACCTCTTGTCTTGAGAAGACTGTTCCTTGGACAGCCGTTATAGATTTAGGAATTCCAAATCGATGAATAATCCATTACTCAATGAATTCCTTCAATTTTGTTTTTGTATGAAGTCACTGCAACCCATTTTGTGAATAATCAGTCACTACTAAAATAAAGCTACATTTTTTATGAAGGCGATAAATCTGTCCTGTTATATCCATTGTCCAACCTCAGAGTGGCCAAGGTTTGATGGTGGGTTTTATCAATGTAGTTGGCACATGTTCGACTGGACTATTTTCTGACAAGGCTTACATCCTTTAACATAATCGATGCAATCTTTTGTAATGGTTAACCAAAAGTGACCGTGTTGACTTTATAACCACTTCATTTTTATCCCCGCTTGATGTGGACCACAAATTCCTTCGTGTACTTCAACCATTACAAACATCGATTCTCTTTTTCCTAAACATCTCAACTACTATCTTTTGATACAATTTGTCATCAATAAACAAGTATTTTATTGCCTGCCTTTTGAAATTCTTGTCATTGGTAACTGGATTCTTCAAATAAATTATGAATGGAGTCGTCTAATCCTGTTGTCCATCTTCATTCTATTGACTTTTAACCAAGTAATTTTGTACCATCATTATTGTGTTATCTATTGAAGGTAGGACTTTCACTTATGTAATGATATAATTCGCGAGCTCCTTAGATATCTCATCCCTGCATGCCATTTGAGCTAATTCGTTCGCTTCCAAATTTTCATTTCTCCTTATATGAATTCACATTGGGCGAAATTGCTCAATAATTATTGGGTAAAGACATCATGTGATATTATATTTTCATTTAAACACTAATACTCCTCAATCAATTGCTTTATAACCAATTGTGAACCACCTTTGTGTTATGAAATCGCATGTCGATTCTAGAAAAAATAACGCTTGCAAACAATTCACCAGACATAATATAGTAATAAAAGAGCACACCAGAAAATTTATTATTGAAGTTCACCCAAACTTGGGTTACGTCTCCACACAGAGGCACTCTGCGAATCCACTAGACTTCAAAAAAATGTGGAATACAACAATGATCTTCTCTCAAGATCAGGGCACAAAGAGATTGAGAATCCCCATCAAGAAAAAAAACTCACTTTTTTCTTCTCTTTTTTTCTTGCCTCTCTATTTCCTTTTTTACTTTTTTCTTCTCTTTTTTTCTTGCCTCTCTATTTCCTTTTTTAGCGTCTTGACAGCTAGGGTCTTGCCATCGCTAATATAAATGTATCACTTTTAACCTAAAAGCAAATCTGATAAAAAAGACAAAAAAGCCTATAAAAACAAATTTTTGACTTCATCTATAACAATCTCCCACTTGAAGACAAATATACCTCAGCACCAAGCAACTTTGCATCCATCTTCTTCAAAAAATAGTAGTTGAAAAACTTGTGCCTCTGCGATACTCCTCATCAATCAACATGGAGTAATACCAATGGTAGTAGTACAGAAAATATGCTTCTCTCTGTCTACTACCTTGGTCATCATGTCAGCTGGATTCTTCGAGCCATCAATCTTCTGTAGCTTTAACTCATTATCTTTCAATGCTGACCTGATAAAGTGATAACGCTTTTTGATATGTCTAGTCTTTGAGTGATAAGCTGCATTCTTTGCTAAGTGTACTGCACTTTGACTATCACTCCAAAGTGTACCGACTGGCTGTTTTCGATATAACTCCTCAATATAATCTTGTAACCACATGATTTTCTTGGAGGCTTTTGTGATCGCCACGTATTCTGCCTCTGTCGTCGATAAAGCCACTACTTTTTTTAGTTGAGATACCCAACTCACTGCTGTACCTGCAACTATAAAGACATATCCAGTGGTACTCTTACCACTATCTTGATCACCTAAATACTCTGCATCTACATAACCCTACAACTCTAGAGATGTACCACCATAACAAAGTGAGTAATTGAAAGTACCTGTTAGATATCTCAATATCCATTTTACTGCATTCCAATGCTCTCTGCCTGGGTTCTGCATATATCGACTCACAACTCCCACTGCATGTGCAATGTTTGGTCTTGTGCTCACCATGATATACATCAAACTTCCCACTGTTGATGCATATGGAACTACCGCCATCTCATCTTTCAAAGCCTGAGCGCTTGGACACATATCCTTGGAAAGTTTGAAGTGACTCGCTAGAGGAGTTGCAACCGGTTTTGCCTTGTCTATGTTAAATCTCTTTAACACCTTGTTCACATAGTTTTCCTGCGACAACCATAATTTCTTATTTTTCCTATCCTTGATGATTTTCATGCCTAAAATATTCTTGGCCTCTCCCAAGTGTTTTATAGCAAACTGTGATGATAACATCTTCTTCACTTCTACGATTCTCTTCATATTGGAACTAGCTACTAGCATGTCATCCACATATAAAGAGAGATACACAATGTCACCATCATCATACTTGCGAAAATAAACACAATGATCAGATTCACAGTGTGCAAATCCTTTTTCATTCATGAAACCATCAAATTTTAGGTACCATTGCCGTGGAGCTTGTTTCAAGCCATACAAGCTTTTCTTCAAGCGACATACCATGTACTCCTTACTTTTGACTTCAAAACCTTTAGGTTGTGCCATGTATAGTTCTTCATATAAGTCACCATGTAAAAATGCTGTTTTTACGTCTAACTGCTTAAGATGAAGATCCTCCACTGCAACTATACTCAGCAGAACTCTAATTGATATCATTTTCACTACAGGTGAAAATATCTCGAACTAGTCGATCCCTTCTTTTTGAGAAAAGCCCTTGACTATAAGTCTTGCCTTGTATCTAATACTACCATCTGCTTCATTCTTAATCTTGTACACCCATTTGTTTAATAAAACTTTTTTACCTGTGGGCAACTTGGTCAACTCCCAAGTTTTGTTCTAAAGTAATGAGCTCATCTCGTCTTTCATAGCACACTCCCACTGCAAGTGAGATGTGACATCCTGAAATTCGACCCCATTTCGATAAAGTGAAATGTGCATATCGTCGGCGTGCCTATGGTCCTTTTTCTCTGAGCTGATCACTCACGAGTTAGCTAACCTATTGGGTGAAGCCGTTAAGGGATGTATCCGCGGTAAAATCCCTAAAAGCTACCTAATTGGTTGGATTGGACTAAAATCGCGTCCGGTCGATTTTAATCATGAAATTTAATTCGGTTTTGGGAATCGAATATTCGGACGTGTCACAATTCATTTTTAGGACCGTCTCATCGTCTATCAATTTATTGTCGAGTCCGAAGTTTTAAGAAAGAAATTATCGGAGGAAGATTTGAAGACCAAAAGAAAATAGAAAGTGAAAGGGAAAGAGAAAAAGAAAAGAAATAAGAGACGTATTATTATTTGAATTCTTTTCTCTCTCTCCCTTTTCTTTCTTTTTCTCTCTATCTTCTCTCTCCTCCCCCCTTTTCCCTTCCCCTTCGTGCGACTCCCCCACCGCCCACCTTTTCTCTCTCTTCCCTTTGACTAGTCCAAGCTTATCTTCTCTCTTCTCTCTCCTCTCTCCTCTTTCTTCCCCCTCACGACAGAACCAGCTTTTCTTCTCCTTCTTTTCTTCGCGTGCGAACCAGGAGCTCGGAGATCGCAGCTCGTCGAGAACCGCTCGCCACTCGTCCCGCCGCCGCACCGCCGCCCGCGCCCGTGCGCCCGTCGCCGTCCCGCCGTCCGTCGCTCGCTGCCGCTCCTCCCTCCGCGCGATCCAACCAACCCAGCTGCTGTTCGCCCCTGTTCCGCACCGACCAGCCACCGTCCGGCCACCTCCGGCCACCGCCTAGCCTCGCCGGACCTCCCCCGCGACCCCCTCGTCTTCCGCCGGCCTTCCCTCGCCGTTTTGGCCGCCGGATCTGCTCCGACCAGCCAAGGGCAGAAACCCACGAAATGGGTTTCCAGCTGGTTCGGGCCCGTTTTGGGCCGTTTCCCGGCCCCGAACCCGAGCGGTGCTTTGGGAACAATCGTTCCTCGCGTCGCCGCCGTCGGATTGAGCCGATTTGCGTGCGATTTGGTGAGTAATCTCACTAATCTTGGATTAGTTGGCTAATTATGCTTAAGGTTGGTTTAGATTTAATTAATTATGTTTAGGTTGTTAGATTAGAATAAATTAGCAATTATTAGTCAATTGTGATGCGATTTAGATAATTTGATTGCGCAATTAGCAAGTAGACGTGGTCTACTAATTATTGGAAGTGCCTAGGGATTTTTCCCGACCCTTAGTGGGCTCCAATTAGGCTTTTCGGGCCTAAGTGGATATTTTTAGTATTTAAATATTAATTTTCGGAATTAAATTAAATAATTATTTATTTTCCGAAAATTCAACTGAGATGGTCTGGAACCGGAAAATTATGCTGATGACCGTGGTGAAGTCCGTTTATGTAATCGGGCTTTATTTCGAGCTAAATTGAATTTTTAATAATAATTATTTAATTTTCGAAATTAATAAATAAATTAATTTTTTTTTCGGAAATTAAGATTTTGATGGCCGACGACCGAAATCTCGTGCTGATCGTCGTGGCGCAGTCCGTGTATTTATTTGAGCTCCACGTTGTATGGAATTGAGTAAATTGTGATATTTTAGGGATTTACCCTAAATTGATTGGAACCGATTGAGATTGAATTATCGATTGATGAATGGCCAAGTATGTTTATTCAGCATTTATAATGCTTTGTTGAGTTAATTTAATTATTTGATTGAGTATTGATTGGTGAATGGCCAAGCATGTTTATTCAGCATTTATAATGTTTTGTTGAGTTGATTTATTTATTTGATTGAGAAATCGTTGGGCATTGGTTGTCGATATTGAAAGTGAATTGGTAACCACTGCAAAGAGGACACGTGGCTCGGTGAATTGGAGTGTCACCTGGGAAAATGCACGTGAGTTCAGTGGTTGAATATGTCACCTTGGCGAAAAGGTCGCCTGAGAGAGTGCACGTGGCTCGGAGACTCGGTATGTCGTCGTGGAGAATGCACGTGGCTCGGTGACAGGATTTGGCATCTAAAAGGACACGTGGTCTCGGCGAATTGATGCATCGCTTTGGTGAGATGCACCTTAGAGAATGCACGTGGGTCCAGCATTCCGGAATGGCATCTAAAAGGGCACGTGGTCTCGGCGAATTGATGCATCGCTTTGGTGAGATGCACCTAAGAGAATGCACGTGGGCCCGGGCATCTTAAAGGGCACGTGGTCTCGGTGACTTGATGCATCACTTTGGCGAAAAGGTCGCCTGAGAGAATGCACGTGGGCCCAAGGTTCGAGGCACGTGAACTCGGAGACTTGGAAGGTCATCCTGGAGAATACACGTGGCCTAGCTTTTAAATATCCCACAGGGGGGATTGATTTGTTTGGCATGTAATCGACTAGGTCGATGCTTTGATTTGATGTTGTGAATTGATTGCCTGAATGGAAATGACCGTGAGTGGTCTTGTTGGAATATAATCGACTAGGTCGATTTGATCGATGCTTCGATCGGTGTTATGATTGCTTGGGTGCCTATTATGAATTGTACTGACTTGCAGGTGGGATCAGAGGCCAAGGTAAGTCCTCTGCCCTGTGCGTGTTTAGGCAGCCTGTAGTATAATAGTTTATCTAATCGGGCTTAGTGGGGTAGAACTCGCTGAGACGTAGTCTCATCCCAGTTTGGGGAAACCATTTCAGGACCCCGCTGAAGAGCTGAGAAGGAGGAATCCGAGAAGGAAGACTCGGAGGCGAATCTTAAGGAAAAAGATTTTGGAGGAAGAAGGCAATTCTGAGAGGGGCCTTGAGTACGGCCTAGTTTGTCTAAGTTTATGTCTCCTTTTGAAATCTCCGTTTTGATGTGATTAGTTTCGAAGTGGTTTATGGATTGTATAAAAGTTTGGTTATAAATTTCAATATGAAAAATATGGCCCTGCTTTTCTATCCCAATGTTTTATTGTCTGGGGATTTATAACTGCTTCCGCATGTGCTTAATAAATGAAAGGGTCGGCGATACATTGTCCTGGGGTATCGCATATTAAAATCGACCAAGGTAGAAGGATGTGTGCGTGCCTGAGGATCGGGGCGTGACATCCAGTTTAAGTGGTATCAGAGCGAGGTTGAAGATTGGAGTGATAAGGAGCGTTGACCATGGGATAGTTAGTAGGAAAGGCCTTTAAATTCATACCGATGCATGTCTGTGTTAGCTGAGTGCTAGAATTGTTTGTTGTGTGCGGATCGCTCATCTTCTAATCCAGTGTGGATTTGGAAGACGGGTTGCAGTGTAAGACTGAACCATGAGCGAGCAGGAGCTGAGAACTCCTAATGAGAGGACAATGTCCTCTGTGACTCGGGATGATGCACTGACAAAAGTCAGTACCCGAGGTGGTTGTGGCAGAGTGTTGACTCTGGCCAGCTCGAGTGTAAGAGTACCCCCGCAGGTTGGTACTAGTGTATCAGCGTCGAATGATCCTAAGTTCGATAGGATCGTTCTGATGCTAGTGTTCCTTGGGAATTGAATAAGCCAGCAAGCTCAGGATCAAGCCGCTGTTGTTGTAGTCGCTATCGCAACCGCTGTTGTCGCTTCGTCTATTGAGATCCAGAGTGGAGACATGATCCAAGAGCAAGTCATTGCATTCGAGCCGAGGTATAGATCCAGTTCAGACAGAAATGGAAATCGATCAGAGAAAAGACCGAGGTCAAGAGAAAGGTATTCTATTCCACTCACGAGGAAGGGTGGGATAGTCAAGTCAGCACTGAGCATAATAGATCAGGTTGTTTTCAGACGTGATGATGGAGATCGGCATTATGTCCTTTCTAGGACGCGAATTTATTTGGAGTATAGTTAACAGGGATATCTGGTCAGGAGTGGTCCTAGCAGAATGATGGGGCAACCAGAAAGAGTGCATGCCTTCGCCTAATAGAAGATAGATGATGCACCAGATAAGTGTCAGAATTATAGAAGGAAGCATGGATAAATCCAGTGTCCGAGTATGACTAGAACATGTTGTGATGATGACTAGCATGGCCATCAGGTGAAGGACTGTCAGTGGAAGTCGAAGGTAGCATAGACATTGTTACTGTGGCAAGGAAGGAATGGGAGTAGAATGGACCTTACATCGATTAGAGAAAGAATGTGTTGGAGGTGATCTTATCAAATCATCGTAGCAGAGTTTGTGCTGAGTTGGTTGAACTTAAATTGTTGAAGTAAAAGCGAAAGAGAAGGGAATCACTAGCAATAGTTGTGCTTGACTAGTTGCTGAGGTTTGAGTTTGATGCCACATGAATAGTGTGGGCTTATGGAGCATCTTGTGATAATGAATCTTGGTCATGGAATAATCTAGTTTAGTCTATTAGTTTGCGAAAATAGCAAGATTATTAAGAGTCGAAAAGAATCTTCGATTTCATTAATCTCGTTGGCTAAAGACAATCCGTTTGTTAGACGGAGGTTGCCAAGATTGATTTGACAGCTGTAATGGATGTGTCAGTTGAGAAATAGAATGAGAAGAAGGTGGCCGTGATACAGAAAATTTCTAAGATGGTTCCAAAGGAATTGCTTGAGTTACCGTCGGAAAGAGATAGAAATTATGATCGAAATAGCACCAAGATAGAGCCACTCTCGAAGGCTTCTTACCAGCTGTTGTTGTCTGAATTGGTAGAATTGAAGATGCAGATGTGAAGATTGATGAATGAGGAATTCATCCACATTAGTGCATCACTTTTGGGAAACATCAGTTTTGTTTGTGAGAAGAAGAAAGATGGTTTATTGCGAGTGTGTATCAACTATCGTCAACTCAATTAGGTGAAGATCGAGGACAAGTGTTCTTTGCCAAAGATCCATGAATGGTGTGACTAGTTATAAAGAGTATCGATGTTTTAAAGGTCAACTTGAGATTAGGAAGTCATCAGTTACGAACCAGGAAAGAGGTTGTACAGAAGACAGCTGTTCGTACTTGATATGGTCTTTACGAGAGTATTGTAAGATCATTTGGGTTGGTGAACACTCCAGTTGCTGTCATGGATTTGACCAACAGAACGTTCAAGGAATATGTGGATCATCAGTTTGTGATTGTGTTCATTGATGACATCTTAGTTTATTCGAGAAGTGATGAAGAGCATGAGAATCATCTGAGATTAGTGCTTCAGACCTTAAGAGCTCATCACATGTATGCTAAGTTTAGCAAATGCGAGTTTTGGCCGACTCGTGTTGCGTTTTTAAGTCATGTGATTTCCGGAGAAGGAATCTCCGTCGACCCGAGCAAGATAGAAGCCGTGATCAGTTGGCAGAGACCGACATCAGTGTTAGAGATCAGGAGTTTTCTGGGTTTAGCAGGTTACTACAGACGGTTTGTGGAAGGGTTCTCATCGATAGCGTCACCTCTGACAAAGCTTCTGAAGAAAGAAGAGAAGTTTGTATGGTCATACAAGTGCGAGCGTAGTTTCCAAGAGTTGAAGGAAAAGCTGACTACTGCACCTGTGCTGACAATTCCATCTAGTCCTGGAGGATTCGAGATCTATAGTGATGCGTCATTCAGGAGATTGGGTTACGTGCTGATGCAACATGGCAGAGTTGTTGCATACGCTTCCCGGCAGTTGAGATCTCATGAATTGAATTACCCGACGCATGACTTGGAACTCGCAGCTATCATATTTACATTGAAGATTTGGAGGCACTACTCGTGCGGAAAAAAGTTTCAGATTTGCACAGACCATCAGAGTCTCAAGTATTTGTTCTCTCAGAAAGAGTTGAACATGAGACAGCGCCGATGGATGGAATTGCTAAAGGATTACGACTGTGATATTCTATATCACCCGGAAAAGGCGAATAAGATCGCTGATGCATTGAGTCGGAAGTATTCAATAGCGCAAATCTTGATTAAGGAGTGGAACTTAATCGAGAGAGTTCAGGATTCGGAATTCAAATTTGAGGTAGGCCACCTTTTTAGTCTTATGGCCACCCTCAGAATTGAGCCGGATGTCCAAGTCAGAATCAAGCAGCTCCAACCGACAGATCCAGATGTACAGAGAATTCTTCAAGAGGATACCGATAAAAGAAAGGCTGATTTTCGAGTTTCTGATGATGGGGTACTGAGGCTTCGTGGACGATTGGTTGTATCTGACGATGTAGAGCTTAGAGAAGAAATTTTATCTAAAGCACATCGTAACAATTATAGCGTTCATCCTGGAAGTACTAAAATGTATCAGAATCTGCGTCAACATTACTGGTGGTCAGGTATGAAGGCGGACATCGCCAAGCATGTGGCCAAGTGTTTGACTTGTCAGCAAGTAAAAGCCTAGCATTGCAAGCCGAGAGGACTTCTGCAACCTCTTGCGATCCTAGAATGGAAGTGAGAGCATATCATGATGAACTTCGTGACTGGACTACCAAGGAGTTAGAGGGGGAATGATTCGATTTGGGTAGTAGTCAACAGGTTGACAAAGTTGGCTCACTTCATTGCAGTTCGAAAGGACCCGAGTCTAGATAGACACGCAGACCTGTATGTGCGTCATGTGGTTCGTATGCATGGAGTGCCAGTTACGATAACATCTGATAGAGACCCGAGGTTTACTGCTGTTTTTTTTTGAAAGAGCTTGCAAAGTGCTTTGGGCACAAAGCTTCAGTACAGTATGGCATATTATCCTCAGATGGATGGCCAGTCGGAAAGGACGATTCAGACTCTGGAAGAAATGCTGAGAGCATGTGTTATAGACTTTAAAGGAAGTTGGGAAGATCAGCTTCATCTGGTGGAATTTGCCTACAACAACAGTTATCAGCAGAGCATCAAGATGGCTCCATTTGAAGCGTTGTATGGCAGAGCATGTAGAACTCCAGTGTGCTGGGATGAAGTCGGAGAAAGGAAGATAACAGGCCCAGAGTTGGTTCAGCAATCAGTAGATGCCGTGGCAGTGATCAGAGACAGATTGAAGACAGCGCAGAGCAGGCAGAAAAGTATGCAGATAAGCGTCGAAGGTCTTTGAAATTCCAAGTTGGTGATCACGTTTTTCTAAAAGTGTCACCAATGAGGGGAACTTCGCGCTTTGGTAAGAAAGGCAAGCTGAGTCCGAGGTACGTAGGTTCATTTGAGATTCTTGAAAGAATCGGAAACCTAGCGTATCGTCTTGCGTTGCCGCCAAGTTTGGCGCAAGTGCATGACGTCTTTCACGTGTCGAGGTTAAGGAAGTGCGAGCCTGACCCGACCCACGTGCTCAATTTCGAGGAATTGGACGTGGATGACCGTGTGTCATACGTGGAAAGCCCGGCTCAGATTGTCGATCGCAAAGAGCAAGTTCTGCGTACAAAGACCATTCCGTTGGTCAAAGTGGTCTGGCAACACCACGGTGTTGAAGGAGCGACTTGGGAGACTGAAGAGTCGATGAGACAATTATACCCCCGCCTTTTTGAGCAAAGTGTGTAAGGGTTTAAATTTCGAGGACGAAATTTTTATAAGAGGGGAAGAGTTGTGACATCCTGAAATTCGACCCCATTTCGATAAAGTGAAATGTGCATATCGTCGGCGTGCCTATGGTCCTTTTTCTCTGAGCTGATCACTCACGAGTTAGCTAACCTATTGGGTGAAGCCGTTAAGGGATGTATCCGCGGTAAAATCCCTAAAAGCTACCTAATTGGTTGGATTGGACTAAAATCGCGTCCGGTCGATTTTAATCATGAAATTTAATTCGGTTTTGGGAATCGAATATTCGGACGTGTCACAATTCATTTTTAGGACCGTCTCATCGTCTATCAATTTATTGTCGAGTCCGAAGTTTTAAGAAAGAAATTATCGGAGGAAGATTTGAAGACCAAAAGAAAATAGAAAGTGAAAGGGAAAGAGAAAAAGAAAAGAAATAAGAGACGTATTATTATTTGAATTCTTTTCTCTCTCTCCCTTTTCTTTCTTTTTCTCTCTATCTTCTCTCTCCTCCCCCCTTTTCCCTTCCCCTTCGTGCGACTCCCCCACCGCCCACCTTTTCTCTCTCTTCCCTTTGACTAGTCCAAGCTTATCTTCTCTCTTCTCTCTCCTCTCTCCTCTTTCTTCCCCCTCACGACAGAACCAGCTTTTCTTCTCCTTCTTTTCTTCGCGTGCGAACCAGGAGCTCGGAGATCGCAGCTCGTCGAGAACCGCTCGCCACTCGTCCCGCCGCCGCACCGCCGCCCGCGCCCGTGCGCCCGTCGCCGTCCCGCCGTCCGTCGCTCGCTGCCGCTCCTCCCTCCGCGCGATCCAACCAACCCAGCTGCTGTTCGCCCCTGTTCCGCACCGACCAGCCACCGTCCGGCCACCTCCGGCCACCGCCTAGCCTCGCCGGACCTCCCCCGCGACCCCCTCGTCTTCCGCCGGCCTTCCCTCGCCGTTTTGGCCGCCGGATCTGCTCCGACCAGCCAAGGGCAGAAACCCACGAAATGGGTTTCCAGCTGGTTCGGGCCCGTTTTGGGCCGTTTCCCGGCCCCGAACCCGAGCGGTGCTTTGGGAACAATCGTTCCTCGCGTCGCCGCCGTCGGATTGAGCCGATTTGCGTGCGATTTGGTGAGTAATCTCACTAATCTTGGATTAGTTGGCTAATTATGCTTAAGGTTGGTTTAGATTTAATTAATTATGTTTAGGTTGTTAGATTAGAATAAATTAGCAATTATTAGTCAATTGTGATGCGATTTAGATAATTTGATTGCGCAATTAGCAAGTAGACGTGGTCTACTAATTATTGGAAGTGCCTAGGGATTTTTCCCGACCCTTAGTGGGCTCCAATTAGGCTTTTCGGGCCTAAGTGGATATTTTTAGTATTTAAATATTAATTTTCGGAATTAAATTAAATAATTATTTATTTTCCGAAAATTCAACTGAGATGGTCTGGAACCGGAAAATTATGCTGATGACCGTGGTGAAGTCCGTTTATGTAATCGGGCTTTATTTCGAGCTAAATTGAATTTTTAATAATAATTATTTAATTTTCGAAATTAATAAATAAATTAATTTTTTTTTCGGAAATTAAGATTTTGATGGCCGACGACCGAAATCTCGTGCTGATCGTCGTGGCGCAGTCCGTGTATTTATTTGAGCTCCACGTTGTATGGAATTGAGTAAATTGTGATATTTTAGGGATTTACCCTAAATTGATTGGAACCGATTGAGATTGAATTATCGATTGATGAATGGCCAAGTATGTTTATTCAGCATTTATAATGCTTTGTTGAGTTAATTTAATTATTTGATTGAGTATTGATTGGTGAATGGCCAAGCATGTTTATTCAGCATTTATAATGTTTTGTTGAGTTGATTTATTTATTTGATTG
Organism: Eucalyptus urophylla; assembly: GCA_026873135.1. NCBI lineage: Eukaryota > Viridiplantae > Streptophyta > Magnoliopsida > Myrtales > Myrtaceae > Eucalyptus > Eucalyptus urophylla. The sequence continues at coordinate 51,061,969 of CM049473.1, read as the reverse complement.
AGAAATCGTTGGGCATTGGTTGTCGATATTGAAAGTGAATTGGTAACCACTGCAAAGAGGACACGTGGCTCGGTGAATTGGAGTGTCACCTGGGAAAATGCACGTGAGTTCAGTGGTTGAATATGTCACCTTGGCGAAAAGGTCGCCTGAGAGAATGCACGTGGCTCGGAGACTCGGTATGTCGTCCTGGAGAATGCACGTGGCTCGGTGACAGGATTTGGCATCTAAAAGGACACGTGGTCTCGGCGAATTGATGCATCGCTTTGGTGAGATGCACCTTAGAGAATGCACGTGGGTCCAGCATTCCGGAATGGCATCTAAAAGGGCACGTGGTCTCGGCGAATTGATGCATCGCTTTGGTGAGATGCACCTAAGAGAATGCACGTGGGCCCGGGCATCTAAAAGGGCACGTGGTCTCGGTGACTTGATGCATCACTTTGGCGAAAAGGTCGCCTGAGAGAATGCACGTGGGCCCAAGGTTCGAGGCACGTGAACTCGGAGACTTGGAAGGTCGTCCTGGAGAATGCACGTGGCCTAGCTTTTAAATATCCCACAGTGGGGATTGATTTGTTTGGCATGTAATCGACTAGGTCGATGCTTTGATTTGATGTTGTGAATTGATTGACTGAATGGAAATGACCGTGAGTGGTCTTGTTGGAATATAATCGACTAGGTCGATTTGATCGATGCTTCGATCGGTGTTATGATTGCTTGGGTGCCTATTATGAATTGTACTGACTTGCAGGTGGGATCAGAGGCCAAGGTAAGTCCTCTGCCCTGTGCGTGTTTAGGCAGCCTGTAGTATAATAGTTTATCTAATCGGGCTTAGTGGGGTAGAACTCGCTGAGACGTAGTCTCATCCCAGTTTGGGGAAAACCATTTCAGGACCCCGCTGAAGAGCTGAGAAGGAGGAATCCGAGAAGGAAGACTCGGAGGCGAATCTTAAGGAAAAAGATTTTGGAGGAAGAAGGCAATTCTGAGAGGGGCCTTGAGTACGGCCTAGTTTGTCTAAGTTTATGTCTCCTTTTGAAATCTCCGTTTTGATGTGATTAGTTTCGAAGTGGTTTATGGATTGTATAAAAGTTTGGTTATAAATTTCAATATGAAAAATATGGCCCTGCTTTTCTATCCCAATGTTTTATTGTCTGGGGATTTATAACTGCTTCCGCATGTGCTTAATAAATGAAAGGGTCGGCGATACATTGTCCTGGGGTATCGCATATTAAAATCGACCAAGGTAGAAGGATGTGTGCGTGCCTGAGGATCGGGGCGTGACATGAGACGTGTCTGCCTTTGCCTCATCGTAAGTCTCCGGTTCTCCTGAATTTGTATATAAGATATGGCTCAGAACAGTATTAGCTGATGGATCAAAAATTACATTTGGCTTTCTCACACGTGTAGACCTCCTCAAGACAGGTACTTCAGGGTTGTTAGTCTGCTCCGTATCATTGCGTTTCTCTTGAACTACCTCTTCATTGATAATAGGTTCATCTTGAACCTCTCTTTCAAGTGCACTTTGATCTACTTGAAACATATTTATGGGCATTGTGTCTAACTCAACATACTATGGTTTTACTACCTTCTCATGCTCTGTCTGACGATCTTTGTACATCTTTTCTTCATGGAATACCACATTGCGACTATGGATGACTTTGTTATTCTCATAATCCCAAAGCCTATAGCCATACTCGTCACCACCGTATCCAATAAAGACGCACTTTTGGGACTTAGCATCAAGCTTTTTTTTATCCTCCCTGTCAATCAAAGCATATGCAATACAACCAAACACCTTTAGATGTGAATAATTAATTATTTTACCTGGCCACCGTTCTTGTGGTATTTCCCCATCCAATGCATTAGATGGACTTTTGTTGATAAGATAAACAGCTGCATCAACTGTGGCAACCCATAAGTGTAGCGGGAGACCCGCGTGTAGTCTCATGCATCTCGCACGTTCTAGAATAGTCCTGTTCATTCTTTCAGCTACACCATTCTCTTGAGGAGTTTTAGGAACAGTTTTTAACCCATGTATGCCTTCTCGACTCAGATATTCTACAAATTCCTGCCTTCTCGACTCAGATATTCTGCAAATTCCTTACTTGTGTATTCACCACCATTATCAGATTTCAGAGCTTTAATCTGATAACTTGTCTATTTTTCTACCATGGTCTTCCACATTTTGAACATCCCAAATACTTCTGACTTTTCTCTAAGAGTATAGACCCAAGTCTTCCTTGTCGCATCATCAATGAAAGTGACAAAATATCTCTTACTGCCATAAGAGAGTTCCTGAGCAGGTCCCTATACATCAATATGAACCAACTCTAGCTTTTGACCTTTATTTTGTCGCCCATTCAATTGAAAACTAACAGCTTTTTATTTTCCATAAATGCAACTCTCACAAAAATCTAACTCAACTTTTTGCAAACCTATAAGTAATTTCCTCAAGTGTAACTACTTTACACCTTTTTCATCAAGATGTCCCAAACGATAATGCCAAAGAGTAGACAATTTACCTGTATCCATTGTAGTTGCAATCATATCACTGATATTATCTCCTTGGAAAAGGTAAAGTGTACCTGTACGCTTTTCCTTTGTTATTACTCTTGCCCTTGAGGTTATCTTCCACTCTCCGCATCTAAAGGTTATTACCAAACCTTATTGGTCAAGTTTACTGGTTGAAATCAGATTTTTCTTTAATTCCGGAATATGCCTAGTTTCACGTAAAACTAGACGTCCTCCACCTGAGATGTTCATAGTCACGGTTCCTTTCCCAACAATGGGACACATGTGGCCATTTCCCACAACCACTTGTTCGAAATCTCCACTGACATAATCATCAAATATGTCTCTTTGCGAGATGTAATGAAAAGAAGCACCAGAATCAATAAACCATTTATCTGTTGTCAAGTCAAACCCTGTAGACAAACACAAGTTATCTAGCAAAGATTCAACGCTAACCACATTAGCTCATTAATTCTCATCTTGCTGCTTCTTTTTGTAGGCTTCACACTGAAACCTCCGGTGTCCGATTTTATGACAAAACCAACACTCATCTTTTGCAACCTGTCTCTTACCCCTTGATTGTGACCTGCCACGCTCGCTGAATTTTCCTCTACTTTTACTTCTTCCACGATTCTCCACTGCGAGTGCCGTTGAAGATGTAGATGCAGAAAAATTATCTCCACCTAAGACTTTCCTTCGCATCTCTTCATCCATGATACTACTCACAGCATCATCAAGAGTTAAATCATCCTTCATGGTGCTCGAAATTCCCTACACTGCGGTATTGTAGCTTTCTGGAAGAGAACATAAAAATAATAAAGCTTGAAACTTCATATCTAAATTTATGCCTATGGATTCCAATTGACCCGTGACCTGCGTGAAGCTATTAATATGCTCTGCCACAGAACTTCTATCAGATAACTTCATATTAACCAGTTTCTTAAGCAAAAATACCTAATTTGATGTGGATGGCTTTTCATAAATATTCGTTAGAATATCCATGGCTTCTTTTGCAGTTTTTGCTTTTGTGATGTGGTACCCTGTCTTTTTCGTCAACCCTAGACGAATCGCACCTAATGCTTTTCGATCAAGAATTTTCCATCCGGCTTTTGCTGTTGGATCCACTTCCGCCATCTCGGGTTTCCAATCCTCAAGTGGTGCATAGAGATCTTTTTGATAAATATAATCCTCTATTTGTAGTTTCCACCATCCGAAATTCTCCCCATTGAACTTATCGATTTTGATTTTATCTTCTGCCATCCTGCTTACTTTTAATCGAACGTCACCGAAAAACCCTCGATGTTCTCGATTAGCCAACCCAGGCTCTGATACCAGTTGTTACGAAATCGCACGTCGCTTCCAGAAAAAATAACGCTTGTAAACAATTCACTAGACAGAATATAGTAATAAAAGAGCACGCCAGAAAATTTGTTATCGAAGTTCACTCAAACTTGGGCTACATCTTTGCGCAGAGGCACTCTGCGAATCCACTAGACTTCAAAAAAAGGTGGAATACAACGATGATCTTCTCTCAAGATCAGGGTACAAAGAGATTGAGAACCCCAATCAAGAAAAAAAATCACTTTTTTCTTCTCTCTTTTTCTTGCCTCTCTATTTCCTTTTTTAGTGTCTTGACGGCTAGGGTCTTGCCATTGCTAATTCAGGAGTGGATTTCGACTCCCACGCCCTGCAAGAGTCAGGGCAAAAGTCTGAGAGTGAGTGTAGTGTAGGAATAGAGTAGGACTGACAAAAAAAAAAAAAAACCTAAAAGCAAATCTGATTGAAAAGACAAAAAAGCCCCTAAAAACAAATATTTGGCTTCATCTATAACACTTTGATTATAACAAATCAAACTATCATGTCAATCAAAATGGTCAGACCAACAATTATAGATTCACATTCTGCTTGATTGTTTGAGCATTGAAAATCAAGTCTAAACATGAATTTTAGTTTTCTGACCTTACAAGGATACAATCATGATCCCAGCACCCGATAATCTAGATGCGCTTGATCCATTGAAATATAAATCCCACAGTAAGACCTGAATATAATTCTCGTCCTCTTCTACCTTTAAAAAGTGTGTAAATATTCTGCAATGAAATCCGCTACTGCATGTCCCTTTACTGCTTTGAGCGGCACGTATATTAAATTGATTTCGGATAACATAAATGCCCATTTAGCAATTCGGCCTCTCATAATTGACCTAGTTAGCGAATATTTAATTACATTCATCTTGCAAATTACATGTACCGTAGTCGGCAATATATAATGACGTAATTTTGTACAACTGTAATATAATGAGAAGCTCAGCTTTTCTATAGGAGTGTATGTTGTCTCGGCCTCATCCATCATTCTACTAAAATAATATGTTCTTTTTTTTTTCCCTCAGCGTTCTCTTATGCCAAAATGCTTCCGATTGTAGTATCGATCGCGGACAAATATAGTTTCAACAGCCTACTCGCTTTAGGTGGCATCAAAACCGGTGATATAGTCAAAAATTCATTTATTCGGTTGAAAGCATGTTGATGCTTGTCTTCCCACGTAAACTCTTCCTGATTCTTCAGTTTGAGCAATGGAAAAAATATTTTGGTCTTCGCTGACAAGTTAGCTATATAATGACGTAAGAAATTCCAAGTATAATTTGAAGCTGCCTCTTGTTAACAGGCGGTGGCAATTCCAAGATGGCTTTTTCTTTATTTATATTTATTTATATACCTTTTGGTGAACTAAAATACCTAAGAAATTGCCAGCCTTTATACCAAAAGTACACTTCAATGGATTCATTTTTAATTTGAATTCCCGCATCCTAATAAAAGCTCGTTCCAAGTAATCTAAATGACTTACCTGTTCAGATTTGACAATGACATCATCTCTGTAAACCTCCATAATATCACCAATTATGTCGTAGAAGATAAAATTCATAGCCCTCTGATATGTGGCTTTGACATTCTTCAAAATAAAAGGCATAACAAGTTATTTGAATGTACCAATGGCTCCCGAGCATCTAAAAGCTGTCTTATATACATCTTCTTCCGCTAGAAATATTTGATTATATCTAGAATGGCCAGCCATAAGGGGCATAATTTCATTACTGGATGCCAAATCAACTAGCATATCAGCCATTGGCATCTGATATTCATATTTCGGCGTAGTGGCATTTAAGTCTCGAAAGTCAATACATACTCTCAGTTTTCCATTTTTCTTCTTAGCTAGGACCACATTTGAAAGCCATTCAACATACCAAACATTCTTATAAAGCCCGCAGATAGCCACTCGATTTCTTCTTTACTTTTTCGTATCATCGTTGGAGCAAATCACCTTGGGGCCTACTTATGCGACTTGACCTCTTTCTTAATTAGCAATCGATGTTCTAACACTTCTCTTCTCATATCTGGCATTTCATGATAATCCTAAGCAAAGCAGTCTTTGTATTTACTTAATAAAATTATTAACTGGGCTTTAAACTCATCATCAAGCAATCTGCTTATATAAATAGGATGAGGATGCGATTCATCTCCAAAGTTCACTTCTTCCAATGGGTCCTGAGCTTGCATCAACTTGTCGTCTTCTTTGATGGGTGATTCTTCGAAGTCCAAAATGCCATCGATAGCATCAATTGGCTGCTCGTCTTGTTCGGCCTTGTAAATCGAGTATCGCTTAATGAGATCTTCTGATAATATAAGGTTCTCTATTGATAACCTTGTCCAAATGCCCCGCCAATTCCTTTTTAGGGACCCATTTGATACTCACTTTATCGAAACTGCAGAACGCAATATTATTGAAATCAATTTCTAGGGGCCTACAAACACAAGCATTGTCATCTAATGCCCTCGGCTTGTTTTTGTTGGGTCCAATGCCTCTGTCCAAGTAACATTTGATTTGGTATTAGCTTTCACCTATTCAAATTTATCTCCATTTTAGAATGCCAACATTTGATGTAACGTTAAGGGCACACATTGATTTCCATGGATCCAATCTCTTCCTAATAATAGATTATATGGCCCATCAACATCAACAACACAAAAGGATGTCCTAGAGGTTTTAGATACTACAGTCAGATTGACCATGTATATTCCTTTAACTTCGGTGACTTCTCTAGTGAAATTCAAGAGTTGAATATACAATGGGATTATTTCCTCATCTTTTCTGCCCAATTTTCTAAAAATCTTGTATGAGATAAGATTCAAAGTTGACCCACCATCAACCAATACTTAAGACATTGGACAACCATTTACCCTGGCACTGATATTTAACGCCCTTAAGTGATTAGAAACATTCCTAGGAGGCTTTTCGAATTCCATTACTTCTTCATTGTTGAAGGAAAACTGTGCTCATTCTTTTTCATGGATTGAATCCTCTTCGACCATCCTAGGAACAGTTTGATCTACTCAAAATTCATTGGGCAACCTGACTTAAACCATATATGAGCTTAAAGGAGAGACTGATCTAGACAATGATTTTGGCTTATATTATTTGCCTTGGTCTATAGCATGCACAGATTGGCTGCTTTTCGCCATTCCATCTTTTCTTTGAATAGGTTTTGTTGCTTCTTCATCTAGCTTCCTTCTCCAGACTAAATTTTTAGCTCTATATGGCTTAGGTTTATTTGCTGCAACCAATTTCAGTTTAACTTGTGTAATGTAGATTTGGTTGAGTTGTTGCAACTGACGCATTCTCCTTAACCTTTGTATCCTTCTCTTCTGGGTTCATCTCATATTTCCTCCTTGTCCTTGAGCTTTCTTTGCTTCATACCATTGACCCTTTGGTGGGTTATAAGGTACTTTTACAAACCGTCGACGATGCGATTGCATCATATGATCATAATCCTTAGTGTTAGAATCATGAAATTCTTCTCCCCATCTGGAAGGAATGACATTATGAGGGTATGATGGAGGAGGTGCATAACTGACATAGCAGTTAAAATTTCCATTGGGTTCCCTTAATGTGCCTATGGTAGGGTCCCCTTCTTCATATCCTTGTTTGCATGACTTGTAGGGCTTTCGACAAGGAGGAACATTTTTCTGGGTGGGTAATTTCATCTTGGGCGTGAATTTATCAATATGGTCTGGAAGTTCTTGCACTTTGGGGCTTGCCAAAGGTATGATCCTCTAGCGGGTAGTCCTATTCTCTTGAATATCGATGATCTTTTTTTTTTTGGTAACCCAGGGAACCTCCGGTCGCCACTTCGCGGCAGAAGTAAACCCTGGGGTGGGTAGGCCTCCCACCGCTAGTCCATCCACAGTTAAGACGCGCGTTTTGCATTGAAGCAACGCGGCCTGCAAGTTTCGAACTCTTCCCCTCTTGCGAAAAGGGTACCAAGCTCTTAACCAGCAGGGCCACCGCGGGCGGTGGTGAATATCGATGATCTTCGTTTTCAATTATTTGCCTATAATGAGTGCAGATGTGTAGTGATCTATAGGGGTGAGCGGTTTCCGGTTCCTTACAGGTTTCGTCTAGAACCTAGAACCTACCATCGGATATAGGTTCCTCATCTTTTTGGAACCTTGAATCTCTCCATTAGAACCAAGAACCTGGAACCTACCCTGTCACAGGTTTTGGGATCGGTTCCAGGTTCCAACAGGTTCTTTTTTTATTCTTTGGTTTGATTTTTAGTTTTAAAAAAAAATGAATGCAGTAATAATAAACTAGCTTGTCATTCATTAAAGAGAATACAGCATGAACACAAAATCTATAACACTCGTAAGTGTTTAATATTATGGAACGTGAACTATTTCTCTTTTGCAAAGTAGTAAAGTGCTCCATTGTAGAATGAAACTATTTCTCTTTTGCAAAGTCCAGCGGTTCACTTCATAAAGATATTAGATTACAACACTGAAAAGATAAGCACTTCCTTATATTATGAGCTACAATGGATTAACCTGAAAACCGTCATACCAAGCTGCTCCATTCGTAATTCCTCCTTCAAATTCTTTACTCAATAACATGTTACGGTGAGAGCGACTATATATACTTGCCATGAACTGAAAGGCTTCATCATCAGGGCTGGCAAAGTAATGTCTCCTGCAATTTAAGATTGCCAATAGTCATTAAGAATACAAGATATGAAAGCAAAAGTATAATTACTGCAGTAATTTATGAAAAGTTATAGACAACAAATCAAGTAGGCCAATAAAAGATCACATGTAAACTTCGATTAATGTGCAGCACCTTTCTATCTTCTGTTGTCCCTCTAAAACTAAGTGATTTCAACTTTTTCGTCACTATAAAAGGATGACTTAACTTAACATAGGAGTAATACAGATTAGGTTTGGGACACCCTGCAAACTGGAGATCAAAGTAGACCTTTGATCTACATATTAGCTGGAGATTTAATTCACGAACATATAGAAAGAACAACCAATCAATGAAAAAGTAATAATGCCTAGTACATCTAGCAAAGAAGATGCAGGACAACACAAATCCAAGTGATAATATGTCATGCCTCAATCCTCGGGCACGCACCCATTCCTCATCTTGGTCGATTAATAGCGACGTCCCAGGACGCATCGCCGACCCATTCATTTAATATATGCATGCGGAAGCATATAAGTAATCCCCAGATAATAAAATAATGGGATAGAAAAGTAGGACTAAATTTCAAACTTTTAAAAACATCCACGCTTATATAGATTGCAAACTAGTGCACATATATACAAGGTGTACTATTAAGTCAAATTCAACTCAAGCCGGTTTGAAAACAAGGTCTACAATAGGGGTGGGGTTCCACAAACTACGAGTCCTCATCCTCCTCTTCATCATCCTCTGTGCTCCAACTGGAGCTTTCAGTAGACTGCATTGGACTTCTGAGGTCTTCAAAATTCAAGTCTGCTACATCTACGACCGGGACCGGAGGGGGATTTGCATTGCCTTTTCCAGAGGCAACCTCCAAAACACACAGAGGTCGGTGGGGCACCTTGTGGGTGAGACCTGGTAGGGGACCCTCTCTCTGGCCATCTTGAGCCTGGCGGTACCACAATCTATATCGATGGGGCACCTTGTGGGTGAGACCCACGTCGACCCAAACTATAGACCTCACCAACTTATAGGTCCAGCCCTTAGGGCACCCATAAAATGGAAAGTAAGAGGTTCGCTCTGTGATTTTCTTAGGTCAACCCAAAAATTCAGGAGGGGCCATTTAAGGACCTAAAATGGTTATTCAATAACTAATGAGACAACGTCTTAACAAGTTTTAGCCCATAAGACTCGATTAGTAAACCAATACGCTTTCCAGGCTGCCTATGCACACACGGGTCAGAGGACTTACATTGGCCTCAGATTCCATCTGCAAATCAGCACAGTTCAATAGGCACCCAAGCAATTACAAATTGATATCTCGATCAATTGACCTAGTTGATTACATGTCAATCGGACCATTCACCAGTTATTTCCATCAATAATATGTAATTTATAAGATAGTATACCTAGTCATCGAGCCACGTGCATTCTCTAAGGCGTCATATATGCCAAGGCGATGTGCTTAATCACCGAGTCATGTGCTCTAAGGTGCCATATTCACCAAAGCGACGTACTAATCACCGATCCCCGTGCATTCTCTAAAGCGACTTATACACCAAGGCAATGTACTAATTACCGAGCCATATGCATTCTCTAAGGCAATATACCAAATCATCGAGCCCCGTGCATTCTCTAAGGCGACTTATTTACCAAGGTAACGTACTAATAACCGAGCCGCGTGCTTTTTTAGGTGGTATATGTTCAATAATTCATGTGCATTCTTTAAGGCGTCATATATGCCAAAGCGATGTATTAATCGCTGAGCCACGTCACACAGCATTTCTTCTTATCTTTTATCATACCCGATAAAATATCGTGCGTGGGCACACAGTTGGCCTTAGCCAAAATATAATATTTTCCTTTCCATAACTCCCACATTTTCTGTAGTCCACTAAAACATTTTTGGCATTATCAACTGATGCCTGGTTATTTTTTAATTAACAACCAACATTATTTAATTTAGGAAAAATTCCCAAATTCACAGATAATTCAATTTTTTTTTGGTAAAGGTAAGAATATATTAATAGCTTAGGACAAAAGAACAAAGAAACGGCACCAAAAGCTTACACTCTAGATGCATTCACAGATAATTCAATTCAGCACAAAATAAAGCTTAATTAAATAAATGGACTGCACCACGACAATCAGCATAAAATTCCAGTCATCGGCTATCCCTATCTAATATTCGGAAAATAAATAAATAAATAATTATTTTCGAAAAATAAATAAATAAATACTAAAAATCCAATTTTAGGCCCGTAATGCCTAATTGGATGTCAGAACGGATTGGGAAAATTCCTGAGATGCATTCAATAAATAGGAGTACGTCTCTACTTGCTAATTACATGAACCAACATTAAGCCACTAATTTAATTATTCTAAACGAATCTAACCACCTAATCATGTTTAATTAACACTAATCAACCTTTAAGCATAATTAGCAAACTAAGCAAAGATTAGTGAGCTAAACTCACCTGTTTAATAATCCGTCTAGATTGAAACGTTGGAAACATCGCAAGGAATGTTTAATTCCAAAGCGGGCCTCGGGTTCGAGACTTGGAACCACTTCAAAATGGCCCTAGAACCCTACTGGAAACCCACTTGTTGAGTTGTTGGTATTGCTGCAAAACGAAAAGAAATCAGCTCGGTTTGGCGTAGTGAGGCTCGGGAAAGGTGGCGGTGGCAGTCTCCGGTCCAAACTGGGACAAATCGGCGGCAAGGGGAGCCTCGGCGGGCTCCCACCGTTCCTCATGGTCGCTGGACAGCAGCTAGATGGCACGGCTGGGCGGTGGCTCGCGTGGCTAGGTGTGGGTGGAGGTGAACGGTGGCGAGCGACGCGACTCTGGCGAGGCGTGCTGCTGGCGGTGGCATCCAGGCGTGAGGCGGTTGTAGCTTCTTCTTCCCTATTGGTTTCGCACAAGATGGAGGGGAGAGAGAGAGAGAGTTTGGCCAATCAAGAGAGGGTAAAGGAGAGAGAGAGGTGGAGGGCCCCTTGGCCTAGCTTTTCCACCAAGTTGTCTCCCCTTTGCTTGCCCATGAAGCCAATAACCCTTGGCTGAAATTGAGCCACCAACATACTCTCCACAACCTCTCAAATGGTCCAAAATGGCTAGGAGCAAGGGGGCTACGAATTTGGCATGAGTTCTCCTCAAATTGGACATATAAACTCACTTGATTAAATCTCAATTGGCTTCAATAAAATCAATTGGTCATCCCTCGACCATCTTGGCATTTTTCCTCACCCATATATCCGTCTTGCATCTCAAATTTGTAACTAAAAACACTCCCTGGCCCTTTTTGCACAAAACGATCCTAAGCCGACTTTTTCCCAAAAAGTCTCGATTGTCAAAAAAATCTTATGAGACTGAGTCATCGGTCCTAGAATTTATTATGACATGACATAATATTCAATTTATGAAATCAGACTTGAATTGGCGGTTAATTTCCATTCGGCGCGTTTTTAGCGTGACCTAGACTACCGGGTAGTTTTCAAAATTTTTTAGGGCAAATGATCCATGGTCGATTTTCTTCGAGCCACTATGAACCCACTCGACTCATTGACGACTCTCGATTGTAGTGAAAATCTCGATGATTCAATTACGGACATAGAGTACCAAAATGACAGTAAAATCATATTAGTGCCGATCGACGAGAATTTTCCAATTTAGTGGAGTCACTCATGATTGGCCACACATCTCAGTCGAACAGACCTATCTCTAATCTCAAATCGATTTTATATTATGCCGTAATGGCCTCTAAAGATGCGCACGGTCGAGAAGTCGATTCCTGGTCGAATTTTCAAGTCTATTGCCTTAAAATTCCTTAATGGCTTCCTTGGATAGTCTAGTTATCCCGAGAGTGATCAACTCTGAGAACAGCCCTATAGGTGCGTTAATGAAATGCCCGATTTATTTAGTAGAAAATAGGACTGAAAATCTGGGATGTCACACAATAGGCACTGCACATAGGCTGGGAAATCAAGCAAATTATCAAGATAAGTGGCCCACAAATTCAACATATGAACCAGAATGTTAGATGACCACCTCTTGTCCTCCGTTTCATCCTATGGATAATTTGCAACTAGGGCACCCTAAGAAATGCAAGCATAAAAGGGAGTATCTAATACTGATAGCTCAAGCCTTCGTTACATACTCCCAGAAAAATGGACTTGTTTCCCCTTTTGCCATTGTCCTTACACAACAGCTAGGATAAGATTGTGCCAATAAACAATTGCTACAAAGATACAAGGAAGTTTCAAGGATGACCAGATGCTTCCTAGAATAGTGTTTCTTAATAATGGGAAAGACTCTTTTAACTTTGAAGATGTGATAGTTGCTAATTTTGACTTTTTGAAATTTGATCTCGTCTTGAATATATGAAATGATTGTTTCGTCGATGTGCTTACGGTCATTTTACTCGGAGTTGGCCCCTCATGAGTTAACTAATCTATTAGGTGAGGCCGTTAAGGGATATAAACGTGACCGACTAGAGAATTCGATCAGAATTCAACTGCTCGACCATAATAATCAACAAGGGTCAATATGATACCGTTATAATCAAATTGCGATATGATATAAGTCAATTCGATGGAATTACATAGTTGAATTGCAGGTGGTTCTGCATGATTGCGAAATTCGTGTCGAACGGCTATAACCCGATTTTCTATCAATATTATACTCGAGATACATAATTGAACCCTTGCGATTTTTACGACAATCGAGAGTCATCTACGAATAGGAGATGCACAAACGTGGATCGAAAATTATCGACCATGGGTCAAATGTGCAAAAATCCTTAAAAGCTACACGATAGGTTAGGTCGTACTAAACCACGAAATTGAATTCGGTTTCGGGATTAGATGTTCGAGTGTGTCACGATTTATTTATAGGATGTCGTCTCATCTTTCGATGAATTTTTGTTGAGTCCGGAATTTTGCAGAAAAATCGATTTCGGACAAACAAGAAAATAAAAGGGAAATTCGGATCAAGAAGGAAAAATGGAATTTGGCTACCAAAAATGGTTTAATTTTGAGGAAATTAGGACTAATTCTCTATTGGATGGCCACAAGACTTATTTGGCATTAAGACTTTAGAGGCTTGGTCATGAGTGTTTGGATATTTTGTGTGACATCCTAAAATTTTCAGTTCTGCTTTCAATTAAATTAATCGGGCCTTTCATCGACGCGCCTATAGTGCTGTTCTCAGAGCTGATCACTCCTGAGATAACTAGATTCTCTGGGGGAGTCACTAAGAGATTTTGATACAATAGACTTGAGAATTCGACCAGGAATTGGCTACTCGACCGCACTTATCTGTAGAGATCACTACAACACAGTTAAAAGTCGATTAGAGGTCAGAGATAGGTCAGTTCGATGAAGATGTGTGGCTAAACGTGGGTGGTTCCACTAAATTACAAAATTCTCATCGACTGGCACTAGGCTGATTTTTCTATCATTTTGGTACCCTATGTCCGTATTTGAAACCTCGAGATTTTCACGATAATCGAGAGTCGCAAATATGTCAAAGAGGTTCATTGTGGCTCGAAAAAAATTGCCCACGGGTTATTTGCACTAAAAATTTCTGAAAGCTACCCGGTAGCCTAGGTCACGCTAAAATCGTGTCAAATTGAAATTAACCGTGAATTTGAATCTGATTTCAAAAACTGAAATTTTGGTCATGTCACAAGTCATTTTAGGAACGTCGACTCAGTTTCCGAAAATTTTTCTATAAATTGAGATTTTTAGCAAAAAGTCGTCATAGGGTCGTTTTCGATCGGGAAATTCAGAGGACCATTTTTTATCGTGAAATTGAGATGCAAATGGGTTCTATTAGCGAGAAAAAAAATACCAATTCGATTGATGACTCGATAATGGAATTCTTAGAAGCCGAATTGAGTCGATTCAAGGAGGAATTGAATCCAATTGAGGGAAATCTTGTGCAAAATTCGTATGCCTCCTTAGACCCAACCTTTGGACCACTTCAAGGCTTCTAGAAGAAGAGTTGGTTTCTAGAAATTGGCTATGGAAGACAGCAAGCATGGTGGGGCCAAGTCAAAGGGGGACAAGAAGATATAAGAAGATCAAAGGTGGTCCCCTCCCTCTTCCTCTCCTCCATTCTGTCGAGCACCCCCCATCTCCAACCCTTAAAGCCTCTGAAAATTCCAGTGAATCGAGCTCAGCCCCTCCCCAAAGCCGTCGACTGCCCTGCTCAAGTCGTCCGTCCACTGGAGCTCCACCATGACACCGTTGCACCTTGCTCGCCAACTGGGCTAGACCCGCGCACCACTGGCCGACGTTCCACCTCCGTCGTTGTTAGGAGAATCCCTTATGATGTTTTGAAGATGACAAAATAAATCAAAGGCTACTAACGTGTTTAATGGTTAAGTAATAGACCATGCAGATGATAGAACATGTAAATGATATTGTCAAAGTTTGAAGATGGCTAGAAGACTGAACGTAACGTATATTATGAAGATTTCCAGACTTCTGTGTCAAAGTCTAAAGACTGCCAGACTTCAGTGTCAAAGTCTGTTTTACATCAGAAGTCTGCCAACTCTGACAAAATTTCAGATTGAACGTGAATGAAGAACTAGAAGACAGACAGACTCTATACTGAAGTTGAACTTATTTAGACGGTATTTGGACCTTAAAAGCTAAATCTGTTCAGAAGCAGAATATGTTCAGACCCAGATTGTAAAGTCTATTGTACTTAGACTCCGAATGTAAAGTCTATTGCTCTAAAACTTTACATCCAGATTCGACAGAACGTAACACAAGCCCTAATCATATAACGGCTAGTGATTTGTTTTGGATTCTACATCAAGATTGATTTGATCGACTCAATCTAATTGATTGAAAATTGAATCTTGAAGACAAGAACTTTCTATACGAAAAAGCTCTACTTACGGAAACCAAGATTCTGTTTGTATGGGCTATTGGAATCAATTTGGGATTCTACTTTTGTCACTCAATGGCTACAAAATCTTCTAGATACAGATCTGTCCAATGTGTATATTGGAAGACGATTATCTGAGATACTGTCCAACGGCTACTTTTGTCACTCAATGGCTACAAAATCTTCTAGATACAGATCTGTCCAATGTGTATATTGGAAGACGATTCTCTGAGATACTGTCCAACGGCTAGTTTGGAAGTGGAGGAGTATTTAAGGAGATGAAGGACCGATGAGCAAGTAAGAGACGGAGCGTAGAATTTATAATTCCAAAGTTTGAGCGACCTTCGATCATACACTTGTCTTTGGTGAGTTTAAACGTTTGTGATCGTGAGAGAAATACCAAAAGAGTAACTTAGTGAGATAGTGTGATCTACTACTAAGTGTTTGACTCAAATTTGTAATCTCTTGTTGATTGCATAGTGGAATCTAGCCAAGAAAGCTGTTAGCATGGAAAAGTGGACGTAGGCTTGATTTAAGCCGAACCACTATAAACCTTGTGTTCTTATTCCTTTCCCTGAACTCCTTTATTTTGTTCGTAATTTTATTTAACTGCTAAAGTTTGATCTCGCTCAAGTCTGCTGCTCTTCAGACTCAATTTCAAAAGTCTGTTGTTATTCAGACTCAGGTTAAAAGTAAAGGTTTTCACTGCATTTTACAGAATCTGTTTTTACACCTATTCACCCCCTCTAGGTGTTCATATTAGCACTTTCAATTGGTATCAGAGCCAAGTGCTCGGTTTATAAAAATGTTTTTTTACTTTTGAGCTAAAGATCTTTTATGTCTAGTATCTTGGTATCAGGACTTATGGAAGGGCAAAATAACACCAGGCCACCATATTTTGATGGAAAGGAATACAACGCGTGGAAGAACAAAATGAAAGCATTCCTAAGATTCAGAGATCCCTTCCAATGGAATGTTGTTGAAAAAGGAATCAATCCCACTACTGTGTCTACATCAAATAAGAATAGTAAAGACAAAGAAACCAAACCCCCTACTCCTATATCTCGGACGGAGATGTCCAAAAGAGAAGCGCTTGATGCAAAAGCTATTTATTCTTTATATTGCGCTTTGTCTCCTACTGAATATAACAGAATCTCTTCATGTGAAATAGCAAAAGAAGTTTGGGATAGACTTCATGTTACATATGAAGGGATCGATCGTGTAAGAGAGACAAAAGTAAACTTCCTACTCGGCAAATATGAATCCTTCAAGATGAAGTAAGGAGAGTCGATTGGAAATATGTTCAACCATTTTACAGAAATTGTAAATGGTTTAGCATATCAAGGTCAGCCAATTGCTTCCCCAATGAAGATTAACAAACTCTTGCGATGTCTTTCAAAAGATTGGAACCATGTCATGACCTCAATCTGGGAAACTCAGAGGATTATGCCACTCTCCGTTGATGAATTAATTGGCACTCTTCAATCCTACGAAATGGAACAAATCATTGATGAATATCCTGAAGGTAAAAAGTCCATTACTTTAATATCTAACACTGATTCTGATGATACCGACTCAAAAAATTACTTGGACGACGAAGAACTTGCTTTTATGATCAAGAAATTAAAAAAGTTGAGTAGAAAAGGAAGCAAATTCAGTGGAAGAAGACAATGCCAGCATAATGGGCAGAAAAGAATAATGAAAAAAAGATGATGAGCAAGGAAATATGTGTTTGATGGCACATTCAGAATTTGAGTCTGACTCAAACACGGACTCAGAATCAAAGTCTAACTTAGACATAGACTTAGAATCCGATGAGGAAATGGAGGTAAGTAATTCAAAAATTCCTATCAAAGTTTCAAAGTATATAAATGAGCTCTACTTAAATCTCAAATCTTCTTTTAAAAGGATCTTCGAACTTAAAAAGGAGAATTCTCGGCTTAGGCAACATGATCTTTTTCAAAAAGAAAATTTTGAAATTTTGCAAAAAGATTTTCTATAAACAAAAGAAAGTCGAGATTTACTTGTCAAAGAAAATAATTCTTTGAAGAAAGAATTTTCAAATATTTCGACAAGATTTTTAAATGGTTGAAAAACATTAAAGCATATCCTTTCTATATAAGTACCTTACTATAATAAGTCGGGACTTGGTTTCAATAAGGAAAGTGATTCTCTAATTGATTTTCCTAAAGTCAAGGAGAGATTTAGACAAAGACCTCCAAAGAAATTTTACAAAAATTATTTTCAAAAAGTGTTTGTAAAACCTGTTGGTCGAAATGCCCTCAAGTGTTCAAATTGTGGAGATTTGGAACACTTTGAGAAAAAAATGTCCTAAAATCTGGAGACCTATTAAGAAAGATTGGGTAAAAACAACATATTTTACTAACTCTCATGGACCCAAGAAAAAATGGGTACCAAAGAAAATGTGAGTTGTTTTTGCAGGATATAAAGAAGAAAGAAGAAAGAGAGTTTGGTAAGGAATGTATATATTTTTATTCTCAATTTGGTTTGAGTACACAATTTAAAATTTCTCATTATACTTGATATTCAATATATCCTTCGTTGATTGAGATTTTATAATGATCATATTTTGTTTTATTGGAGAAAGAATCATGTGATTTATTTTTGTGATTCGTGAGTTGAGATTTGATTTAATACATGTGATTATTTGAGATAATTCAGATTATTTTGTCTAATTTTATACTCTCAGATTTAGTCATATTTTGCAAAGTAAAAATCTATTTTACGTGATGATGCAAGATATTCTTAGATATTCAAGAATTTTATTCTCTCTGTTTTTATCGTATTATGACTAAGTGAGAATTTATTTTTCAAAATATCATTGTGCATAATATTCTTTCTTTGAATACTTTGTTATGATGAATTAAGAAAGAATATTTGTTTATCTATAGAGATTTTCTATTTTGCTCTAACGTCAAGGAAGGATCCAAATTGATGGATACCAAAAAGGAAAATGAGTTGATTGCAGGAAATTCTTTAAGGGAAAAATGATCGCAAATCTATGCAAATCATGATGCAATCAGAAATGTATCTCATGCGAAGATTGGTAATGATTTTTTTTTAATCAACTGTATATTTCAAACATATACCATGAGTAAGAGAATATTGTTTTTTATCATCTCGCCTTACAAATTTCTATGTGCATTTATCATAATTTTGGATGATTGTTTATTATATTGCAAATATCTTTTGTCATAAATATAAGGTATTGCAATTTTTGGCACGTGATAGCAAACTCATTTTTCTTTTTGCGAAATGATTCAATAATATATATTTGAGATTTATGCTCAAGGAAATCCCTTTGATCTCGAAAGATATTATTGCATATTTATGGATATTCTTGCTATATTCTTAGAAGATATATTATATCTAGCAAGGTTGATCCGCAAATCAAAGGAAGATATTACGTGACATTTTTGCAAAGATGATTATCTTTTATACAAGATTTTGTAGGCGACAATAGAGTCTTCCATATGAATTTTGGAAAACTTGATCAGAAAATCATGGAGATTCTATACTATCTTCTGGAGGTTCAAAAATTCTATTCCTTATGCAAAATTTTTGCTTATAGAGGAAATCCCTTATGTATCGTACGAAAGGTTGAGTAGTTTTGAATTTGAATTTTATATATGCTATTCAATTTTTTTATTTGAAGAAAATGGCATTATATATTATGTGGATATTATTACAGCTTATTTGTGGAAAAAGTTTGTTAAGTTGATGCAGGTTGAATTCGAGAAGAGCTTGATTGAAGAAAATAAATTTTTGCCTCGAATTTCAAAATGCAAGTGATCATTGCGGATGTTGTTGCTACAAAGGGAATAATGGAAAAATATTTTGTTCAACGTACACAAGCAACAATTGTTTTTATTCGCAAATATAGTCATGATGACAGGGAGAGAAAGCGAATCCAAGAGAAAGAAAAGAATCGTGATCATCTCAAAAAGGCAACAAATTGAGGGGGAGCTTTGATCAATTATGGAAAAATCTTTTTGGATTGATCATGATCTTGTTATGGAAAGAAGGAAAAGGTAAATGCATCAGAATTTAAGTTCTACAAAATCCGGTTAGTGCATCCCTTATTACCTTTTATCATTAACAAATCTCTTATTGATATTATCATTTTATTATGACAAAATGGGTAAAGTGAACTTTATAATGCATCCGTGATTTTTATTGGATATTTGCTGATATATATGATCGAAGTGAGCTATATCGCATATCTTTAATATTCGACTTACTATATAAATGCTGATTTTTTTAAAATTGTGCAAGATATATTTGTTATCATTTTATATTCTCTACATGACACTTTTTTCATTATTATCGCTTTTTGATTATGACAAAAAGGGGGAGAGAATATAAATATGCATATGTGTTGATTGATTGATATTATTAATTGCATAATATTGAGCTGTGATTATTTTTCTATATATTGTTATACTCAATCTATTTGCTGTCTTTTGATTCAAATCACATTTTTTTTTTAAATCTAAAATTTGATGATTGATTTATTAATATTTTAGAAAGTGTGATTACATACCTGCATATTCAGAGATTGTTTTCTTATCATAAAAAAGGGGGAGATTGTTAGAGAAATCTCTTATGATGTTTTGAAGATGACAAAATAAATCAAAGGCTACTAACGTGTTTAATGGTTAAGTAATAGACCATGCAGATGATAAAACATGTAAAGGATATGGTCAAAGTCTGAAGACGGCCAGAAGACTAAACGTAACGTATATTATGAAGATTTCCAGACTTCTATATCAAAGTCTGAAGACTGCCAGACTTCAATGTCAAAGTCTGTTCTATATCAGAAGTCTGCTAACTCTGACAAATTCCAGACTGAACGTGAATGAAGAACCAGAAGACAGATAGACTCTATACTGAAACTGAACTTATTCAGATGGTATTTAGACCTTAAAAGCTAAATCTGTTCAGAAGCAGAATATATTCAAACACAGATTGTAAAGTTTATTGTACTTAGACTCAGATTGTAAAGTCTATTGCTCTAAGACTTTACATCCAAATTCGACAGAACGTAACACAAGCCCCAATCATATAACGGCTAGTGATCTGGTTTGGATTCTACATTAAAATTAATTTGATTGACTCAATCTAATTGATTGAAAATTGGATCTTGAAGATAAGAACTTTCTATACGAAGAAGCTCTACTTATGGAAACCAAGATTTTGTTTGTATGGGCGATTGGAATCAATTTTGGATTCTAGTTTTGTCACTCAACGGCTACCAAATCTTCTAGATACAAATCTGTCCAATGGGTATATTGGAAGACGATTCTCTGAGATACTGTCCAACGGCTAGTTTGGAAGTGGAGGAGTATTTAAGGAGATGAAGGACTGTTGAGCAAGTAAGAGACGGAGCGTAGAATTTATAATTCCAAAGTCTGAGCAATATACATTTGTCTTTGGTGAGCTTAAACGTTTGTGATCGTGAGAGAAATACTAAAAGAGTGACTTAGTGAGATAGTGTGATCTACTACTAAGTGTTTGACTCAAATTTGTAATCTCTTGTTGATTGCATAGTGGAATCCAGCCAAGAAAGCTGTTAGCGTGGGAAAGTGGACGTAGGCTTGATCTAAGCCGAACCACTATAAACCTTGTGTTCTTATTTCTTTCCCTAAAATCCTTTATTTTGTTCGTAATTTTATTTAACTGCTAAAGTTTGATCTCGCTCAAAGTCTGCTGCTCTTCAGACTCAGTTTCAAAAGTCTGTTGTTATTCAGACTCAGGTTAAAAGTAAAGGTTTTCATTGCATTTTGCAGAATCTGTTTTTATACCTATTCACCCCTCTCTAGGTGTTCATACTAGCACTTTCGGCCGTGACCCCAGGACGCCCCCCGAGCTAGTCGCAGCTCCCCTACCGTCACCGGAGTCACCTGGCCGCCCGTCGAGCCGCCAGAAGCCCTGTCCAAGCCTCTGCCGGTCTTCCCTGCCCGTTCTAGCTCAACTAGCCCAATTGGTTCCACCTTTCTCGGCCCTAACCAGAACCAAATAGCCTTGGGTTTCCAACCACTGTTTGGCCCGCTTTGGTGGCTTTCCGGACTTCGCTTGATGGTGCCACTTTGGAGTTTGTGGACCGCTTCTGTGTCCCCGTCGTTTTGATTCAAGTAGATTGTTAATCAAGTGAGTTTAACTCATTAATCCCTACTTAGTAAGTTAATGACGCTTAAGGGTTGATTAGTTAAACTAAGTTTGGATTAGGTGGATAATTAGAATAAATTAGTGATTTAATTAATTGTTATTGTGTGTTAGGTGGTTAGAGTAGTGTAATTATAGTCTAGACAAGCTCTAGTATTTATCTAGAGTGATTCAGAAATTTTCCCGGTTTGTCCCGGCTTTTAATTAGGCTTTTTCAACCTAAGTGTGAATTATTGGCATTTATTAATTATTTTCCATAATTAATTAATTAATTAATTAATTATTTTCCGGAAATTAAACTGGGATAGTCAGTGATCGAAATTTTATGCTGATTGTAACAGTGTGGTTGATTTATTTATTTGGTTGTCATTTTGTGCAATTTGAGTGGGATTGGCCATTTCGGGGGTATTTATCCCAAAATTTATTATTTTCAGTATTTAATTAGAAAATTACCGGGCGTCGGTTTACATCGCTAAAAATATTGTTATCGACTATATAAATGGTGGGAGTTTTGAAAGTAAAGATATTATATTTTTTTTTGGCTTAGGCTGACTGTGTACCTACACACGATTATTTTTATCGGATATCTTTAACACGAGAAAAATAGGCCTAGATATTATTTTAATTGAGAAATTTAAGTGTGAAATACCACGTTCTTGGCCGTGGGTGAATAATCGTGTGTTTATAGTCATAGGAAGATGACTATTGAAGCTGAGGTGACATATGTTGTATGTGACGAAATGATATAGGTCAAGAAAAACCGCCGAAGTATGGTTGTGCTTATAGGGCCGCAATTAACCGTCAAAGTATGGCCGTGCCTATAGGACCGTAATTAACTGCCAAAGTATGGCCGTGCCCATTGGGTCATGATTTACCGCCGAACTTGGAACAGGCTGTGTCCGTTGGGCCGTAATTCACCACTGAACTTTTAGTAGGCTGTGCCCGAGTGTGGCCGTAATTAATAGTAGAATGAGTAATTGATTGAGATGACCGAGTAATGGTTTTGATGACATGGAATCGACTGAATCGATTGATCGATGGTTCGATCTGATTTGTTGAATTGATTGGATGATTGTTTGAATTATATTGACTTTTAGGAAGGAATTGAGGTAAAGGTAAGTCTTCTGACTCGTGTTTGTGCTTATACAGCCCTCAGGGCGTATTTTTTTCCTAGTCGGGTCTTTAGGGGTGAACTCGCTGAGACGTTGTCTCACCCCGTTGTGGGATAACATTTCAGCTCCCTAAATGGCAGCTTCTCCTGAGCATTTTGGTCAGCCTAAGAAGGTGACAGAGTAGAAATGCTTCATCCCTCTCCATGGAGATCCTAGGGGATGGGTATATGAGTTGGTGAAATCCATAGTCTGATCGATGTGGGTCTACGCAAAAAGGTGCCCCATCAATACAGAGCATGGTGTTGCTAGGAGCGAAATGGCCAGAGAGAAGGGCCCATACCGGAGTCCGAGGTTCCTTTTTACGGGCTGGAGGTAGCCCTTGGAAAGGGTATTGCTGATCCTCCAGGCGGTTCGGTGGTGGACTCGGACCCCAACTTGTTGGAACCTGAGTCACCGGTGTACTCAGTTGAAGGCTCCAATTGGGATGAGGAAGAGGATGAAGATGAGGATGAGGATGTGTAGTTTGTGGAAACCCCCTTGTTTTGTAGACATTGTGAATAGATCGGCTTGTATTGTATATATATAACTTGGTTTGTTATTTGTGTATATATATATCGTGGTTTTAGTTTTCAAAATTATGACCATACTTTTTTATCCCATTGAATTGTTGTCTGGGGATTATTTATTTGCTTCTGCATGTGCATTAAAATGAATGAGTCGATGATGCGTCCTGAGACGTCGTTAATTAATCGACCGCAGAGAGATGGGCACGCGTTCGGAGGATCAGGGCATGACATTTTGGCTAGGCTCTCATTGGCTAACAATTTGACTTCCAATTTTTCCCTCTCTCTCCAATTCCCTTCTTCCGTTGCGTGCGTGAAAGCCCCCCTTCCTTAGCCGATCCTCCCTGCTGCTTCTTCGCTTTCTTTATTTCCCCTCATGTCTTCTTCTTCTTCATCCTGTGCTGCCGCCATTCCTCCATTTCCCCTCCCCTTAGCAACCGCTCGTCCACCAGCTTTAGTCGACTAGCACGCCACCTCACCGCCACCGTAATGCAACCCCAGTGTCACCACCACCGAAACACCAGCCCTCACCACCGCCCGTACCAGCCTAGTAGTCGTCCGGTTGCTCTGCTTGGCAGTCCGCCCAACCGTCCACCTTAGCTTCGTTCGCCAGCCCCGTGTCCAGTCGTCCGCCCACTCCGCTATTACCGGCTTCGCCAGCCCAACCGTGCCAATAGCCAGCTCCACTGAGACCGACCATCAACCACAGGATCGAACTAGCCCTTGGCCGAGAGCCTTGTAGGGCCGGTTTCAGCCTCCGTTGGAGACACCGTACTCTCGAGTTCTCACCGCCATCGCGTTGCCGTCGCTGTGAGCCCACCGCCGTCCTAATCTGGTGAGTTAACTCCCCAATCCTTGATTAGGTTGTTAATTATGCATATTGGGTTAAATTAAGTGCTAATTAGCTTTAGTTAGGGTAACTAGCTTAGTTAGGTTAGTAACTTGGTTAGGTTAGTTTAGTGAGCTTGGTTAGGTTAGTTAACTATGGTTAGGTTAGTTAACCATGGTTAGATTAATTTATTATGGTTAGGTTAATTAAGTTGGATTAGCTTAATTAATCGCAATTTATTTAATTAATCATAATTAGCATAATTAGTGACGGATTAGCCGTTTTGTAGAATTTTACGCTTGTTCTCCTGGATGAATTTATAAGTGAATTTGATGGCTTGTCACGCCCCGATCCTCGAATGCGTGCCCATCCCTCACCTGGTCAATTAATAGCGACGTCCCAAGACGCATCCTCGACTCCCTTTCTTTTTAATATGCATGCGGAAGCAGATAATAATCCCCAGACAATAAAACATTGGGATAGAAAAGTAGGCCATAATTTTCACAACATGAAAACACATAATCACACTTTTATACAAAGCAAACCACATAGTATATAATACAATATTTTTTTTTTTGGGTAAAAGTATATAATACAATATTATTCGCTAAAGGCTAAACTATCACATATCAGTTCTCAACCTAGGGTTTGCAAACAAGATGGGATCTCATTCTTCATCCGGGCCGTACTCAGGATCCTCCTAAGGATCATCTTCTTTTTCAAAATCTTCCTCCTCCTCGGGTTTCTTCTCCTCAGGTTCCTCATCAGGGTCCTGAAAATGGTTAAACAATAACCATTGAAACCACGTCTCAGCAAGTTCTAACCTCTTAAGACTCGATTAATAAACCAATACCCTATCCGGGCTGCCTATGCACACATCGGTCAGAGGACTTACCTTCGCCTCAGATTCCACCTGTATATTAGCACAGTTCAATAGGCACCCAAACAATCACACCACAGATCGATATCTCGATCAATCGACCTAGTCGATTATATGTCAACATGACCTTTCCCCAATCATTTCAATTCAATCAATCAATTCACGACATCAAATCAAGCAATGATCAATCGACCTAGTCGATTACATGTCAGTCGAACCATTTCTAGGTCATTTCACTCCTCACTATATAACTTCCAATAGTACACTTAGTCACAGAGCCACATTAATGCTTTCGGGCGTCATTTTCACCAAGGTGATGTATGTAATAGATAGTTACGTGTGTTTTTTAAGGCGTTACAATTACTTTCGGCCACACGGGCACAATACTCGACACACAAAAATACGGCCACACAGGCATGATTTTCGCCACACAGGCACGATCCTACGCCACACATGCACGATTAATTATCGCCACACATGCATGATCAATTATCGCTACACAGGCATGATCAATTATCGCCACACAGGCACGATATATATTCATTCTCTAAGGTGTCCTATACACCAAAGTGATGTAACAATCGCCGAGCCACGTCACATAGCATCTCTTTTCATCTTTTATCATACCCGATAAAATATCGTGTGTGGGCACACGGCTGGCCTTAATTAAAATATAATATTTTCCTTTTCATAACTCCCACATTTTTTGTAGTCCACTCATATATTTTTGGCATTATCAATCGATGCCCGGTTATTTTTCAATTAATAACCAAAGATTATTCAATTAAAGAATAATAGAATAATTCTCAATTTCACAAATAATTCAATTCGGCACTAAATAAAGCTCAATTAAATAAACGGACTACGCCACGACAATCAGCATAAAATTCCGGTGGTCGACTATCCTGCTTAATTTTCGGAAAATAAATAAATAATTAAATTAATTTCGAAAATTAATAAATAATTACTAAAAATCTAATTTAGGCCCGTAATGCCTAATTGAAGCCCGAGACGGGTCGGGAAAAATCCCGAGATACATTCAATAAATAATATAGGCTATCTATTATCTAATTGCACTAATTAAATGCCTAACATGCATCATATTTAATTAATAGATAATAGATAGCAAACTAAGCAAGGATTAGTTAGTAGCCCAAGTTCGGCCACCGTCGTGCCGCCGTTGCAGTGATCCGGTCTCTACTTTTAATCAAGTGAGTTTAGCTCACTAATATTTGCTTAGTTTGCTAATTATGTGTAAGGGTTGATTAGTGTTAATTAAGTAGGATTAGGTGGCCGAACTTGGGCTTGCGATGACACCCACGGGCTTGGACCGGGCCTGAAGAAAACCGAAAATGAGCTACTCTTTGGGCTGAACTTAACTGAACTGAAATGGGCTTGCTGAAGTTGCTGGCCTCTTGGGCTGATCCACGAAGGAGCTGGGCCCGAAGATTTGCGTGGGCTGCTGCTGGGCCGTGAAGAGACACGGGATGGGGCTGCTTCGCCCGAGGGACACGGGCGAACGGGCAGAGGGGAGCTGCTTCGCTGCCCTCGTGCGGATCGATGGAGACGGAGGAGATTCGTGGTCAACAAATTTGCAGATGTTGACCCCGAATCTACTAGACTCACTGCTGAATTCTCTGGCATTGCTCGGTTGAAGACATGTGCAGAACTTTGGTGAAGCAGAAGTGGACGCTGGGCTTGCTTCGAGGCTTCAGTGGAGTGATGGAGTGGACGCATGGACGAAACCGGCTGCTACAAGGTCAACAGAGGCTTCGGTGGTTGACTGGATGCGTGGCCTGGACGTGTGCGAGTGGGGGAATGGTTTCGGTGGAGAGAGAGATCAACGGATGAAAATGGAAGCAGGCTGGTGGCAAGTTCGGCAGAGGGGAATCGGTGAAGGCGGGAGGCGTGCGGGCTGCAGCTTCGTGAGAGAATTCTGTGGGCGTGGGGCAAGGAGAAAAATGGAGAGTCGGTGGAGATGCTTCGCTGGCGTGGCTGCAGGTGTGAGAGAAATGAACGGAGAGAGAGAGAAATTGAGGGGAAAATGAAAGCGAAATGGAACGGAAGGGAATTGAAGGAGAAGCCGCGGAGAGGAGGGAGTCAATGAAGATGGCGTACGCAGGAAGAAGATGGAAGATTAGGATAAAAAGTTCAAGAGAAAAAATCTAATTCATCATTATATTCCTGAAAGTCTCCCAAGCTTATCCTATGGTGCTCCCTATTTCTTTCTAGCCTTTTAATCCACCAATAATTCAAATTTTGATGTGAAAAATTGCTGCCCAACCCTAAATCCGAATTTCATAATTTCGGGACTTCAATTTCTTCACGATTTCCCAAACTTGACGTCAAATTTTGATGTAGAAAAAGCCCACATAATTTCTGTAAGTCCCTTTCGCCATATAGCTCAGTTTGCAAATTGAAAATCTCTTCAGTTCAGCCAATCCGAATTTCCATTAATTTTCCATGACGTTCGAATCGATTTTCCGTAAAAATCTGAAATTTCTGAAAAATCTTCGGAGGATGAGTCGACGTTCCTAGAGTTTATTATGACATGACAGAATCTTCGATTTCTGAAATTGAACTCGAATTAGCAGTTAATTTCCATTCGGCGTGTTTTTAGCGTGACCTAAACTACGAGATAGTTTTCAGAACTTTTCAGGGCAAATGACCCGTGGTCGATGTTCTTCGAGCCACTATGAATCCACTCGACTCAATGACGACTCTGGATTGTCGTGAAATCTCGAGGATTTAATTACGGATACAGGGTACCAAAATGATAGTAAAATCAGATTAGTGCTAGTTGACGAGAATTTTCCAATTTAGTGAAGTCACCCACGATCAGCCACACCTCAGTTGAACAGACCTATCTCTGATCTCAAATCGATTTTATACTGTGCTGTAATGTCCTCTAAAGATGAGCACAGTCAATAAGTCGATTCCTAATCGAATTCTCAAGTCTATTGCCTTCAAATTCTTTAATGGTTTCCCTAGATAGTCTAGTTATCTCAAGAGTGATCGGCTCTGAGAACAACCCTATAGACGTGTCAATGAAATGCCCGATTAATTTAGTAGAAACAAGGTTGAAAATTTGGGATGTCACAACTCTTCTTCACTTATAAAAATTTCGTCTTCGAAATTTAAACCTTTACTAATCCTTAAACCAAAAAGGTGGGGGTGTCGTTGTCTTATCTAGTCTCACTTTTCCCGGTTGTTTCTTCAGTCCCGTGGTGTTGTCAAACCACTTTGACCAAGGGGACTATCTTGGTTCACCGAATCCGATCTTTCGGAATCACGACATCTGCAATAACTAACTGCTGAACTGACTCTAGGCCTGAGATTTTTTATTCTCTGATTTCATCTCAACAACTGAAATTTTGCACACTCTGCTCTGTTCTGCCTCAAAAGGAACTATTTGATTGTTCTGCTGAAATTGGAAACCTCGGTTCTAGACCTGATATAAGTTCGTCAGTGGTACTCCACGCAGATCAACTGTCTGACACACATACACTTCTACATGCCCATTCCAATCAAGATCCTTCCATATGGCGATAAAGTGGGCCGACTTCATCAGTCTGTCGACCACTACCGAAATGGAATCATTACTCCTCTGACTTCTTAGTAAACCTATCACAACATTCCATCGTGATATACTTCCATTCCCACTTGGAACTCTCGAGTGATTATAAATGTTTTCTCGGCTTGCATTACTGAACTTTCACTTACTAGCACATCTGACACTTGCAACCTGTCCGGCGATAATTATCTTCATATCGGTCTACTATTCGAGTTGACATTGATTTTGACCTACCCCGCACTGTATGGTCGAATCTGCAATGCCTGCCTCTGTAACTACCTGACCAAGTCTCTTCCCTGAGTGTTACATCGTCAGGTATACCCAATCACCCTCGAAACTTGAGTATTCCATCCTCAGAAATTTGAAAGTCAGCCTCTCTCTTATCAGTATCCTCTTGCGGGATTTTTTTTGTACATATGGATCTGTCGGTTAGAGTAACCTGATTTTGATCTGAACATCCGGTTCAATTCTAAGGGTGGCCATAAGACTTGAAAGGTGGCCTACCTCAAACTTGAATATCAAATCTCAAGCTCTCTCGATTAAGTTCCACTCCTTAATTAGTATGTGAACAGCCGAAGACTTTCGACTCAAGGCATCAACGACCTTATTCGCCTTTCTCGGGTGATATAAAATATCACAGTCATAATTCTTCAGCAATTCCATCCATCGGCGTTGTCTCATGTTCAATTCCTGAGGTTTCAACTGGCGGGAGGCGTATGCAACAACCCTGCCATGTTGCATTAGCACACACCTCAATCTTTTGAGTGATGCATCACTATAAATCTCGAATCCTCCGGGACCAGATAGAATCGTCTGCACAGGTACGATAGTCAGCTTTTCTTTAAACTCTTGGAAACTACCCTCGCACTTGTCTATCCACACGAACTTCTCTTCCTCCTTCAAGAGATTTGTCAAAGGCGATGCTAACGATGAGAATCCTTCCACAAACCGTCTGTAATACTTTGCTAAACCCAAAAAACTTTTGATCTCTGTCACTATAGTCGGTCTTGGCCAGTTGATCATTGCTTCTGTCTTGCTCGAGTCCACTAAAATTCTTTCGCCTGAAATAACATGCCCTAAGAAAGCAACACGAGTTAACCAAAACTTGCACTTGCTAAACTTAGCGTACAACTGATGAACTCACAGGTTCTGTAGCACTAGTCTCAGATGACTCTTGTGCTCTTCATCACTCCTTGAATACACCATAATATCATTGATGAACACGATTATAACTGATCCAGATATTCCTTAAACACTCTGTGCATCAAATCCATAAAAGCAATAGGAGCATTCGTCAACCCAAATGGCATCACTGTGAACTTATAGTGACCATATTGAGTACGAAATGCTGACTTAGGAATGTCTCATTCCTAATCCTCAGCTGATGATATCCTGTTCTCAAGTTGATCTTTGAGATAATCGACGCTCCATAAAATTGATCAAACAAGTCATCGATCCTCGGCAATGAACACTTGTTATCTATCATCACTTAATCGGGTTGACAATAGTCAAAGCATAGGTTTAAAGGATCATATTTTATTTTCCTCGATAAAACTGGCGCGTACAAATTTCTTATTCAATAATTCTCACATCTGCACTATCCAATCTTCCAACTCAGATAACGCCATCTAATAAGGGTGCGTTTGGTAACGATTCTATTCCCGGGAACAGATTCTGACAAAAAATGATTATTTTTTATTTTGTTCCTAGGAACTGATTCTGAGTAAAAGAACGCGTTTGGTAACTTTCCAAAATTTTTGATTCTATAATAAAATTGCATTTGGTATCGTGCTCATTGATTTTGTTCCAAATCAATTTCTTTTAATTTTTAAATATTTTTTTTTTTACTTTTTTACTTTTTTCCTTCTTCTTCTTCTTCTTCTTCTTCTTCTTCTTGTGGCCGGTCGCCGGACTGGCGACTGGCCAGACGAGGGTCGGCGACCTCACTGGAGCGTTGCCGGCCCTCGACGAGGCCAACCCTCATCGACCGAGCCTCGCCAGCAGCTGGGCGAGGCTCGCCCAGCCCCGCCGAGGCTCGGCCGAGTCGGTGGCTAGGCGTCGCGAGGCTTGCCTAGCCCCGCCGAGGCCTGCCTGGCCACTAGCGAGGCTGGGCGAGCCCTAACAGGGCTAGGCGGGCCTCGCCCAGCCTTGGCGAGGCTCGCTTGGCCACCGACGAGGCTCGGCCTCGCCAGATCTGGAGAGGCCGAGCCCCGCCGGTGGTTGGGCTTGCCTCCGGCGAGCTCGCCAGACCTCACCTTAGCCTGGCGAGCCTTCGGTGAGCTCATCGAATCGGCGGATGGTGATCGGCGGCAGCTAGTGGCAGCGGGCGGCGGTGGCGGCGGACGGCGGCGGGCGGGAGACAGTGGCTGGGGGCGGTGGCGAACGGTGGCGAGCGAGGGTGGACGGCGGTCGCGAGATGGCCAAAGGGAAAAAGAAGAAGAGTTGGTTTTTGATTCTTAAATTTGTTCCCGGAACAAGAATCAACTTTTTTTTATTCTTGATTTCACTCCCAATTTGTTCCCAGGAACAAAAATTTTACCCAACACGATTCTTGGCCCAAACTGATTATGGGAACAAAAAAATCAGAGTTTGGCCCTGTTTGGATGGTTACCAAACAGGGCCTAAGGAGCCTTAGAGATTGGCTATGTCCCGGGTGCTAGCTTAATCACGAATTCTATTTCCCTTTCTGGCGGTAGACCTGGCAATTCCCTTGGAACCATCTCAGAAATTTTCTGTATCACGACCACCTTCTTCACATTCTATTTCTCAATTGACACATCCACTACAGTTGCCAAATCAATCTTGGCAACCTCCGTCTAACAAATGGGTTGTCTTTAGCCAACAAGATTAATGAAATCGAAGATTCTTTTCGACTCCCAATAATCTCGACACTTTCACCTGCTAAAGGACTAAACTGGATTATTTCATGACCATAATTCATTACTACAAGATGCTCTATGAGCCCCTTCTACTCATGTGGTGTCCAAATTATATCTCGACAACTAGTCGGACTCAATTATAGCTAGCGTTTCTACTTTCTTCCACTTTGTTTCAACTAACTGAAATTCTACAAACGCAGTCTAAGGCTCTGCTGCACTACTTTGATAAAATCTCCCTATGAACATTCTTCTTCTGATTGGAGCAGGGTCGGTTCCATTCCTGTTCCTTTCGCCATCCTAGTGGCATCCTAGCTGCAGTAGCGATGTCTATACTACCTTAGACTTTCACTGATAGTCCTTCACCTGATGGCCATGCTGGTCATCATCACAACATGTTGTAGCCATACCCGAACACTGGATTTATCTACGCTTCCTTCCATACCTTTGGCACCCATTTGGTGAGTCTTCTATCTCCTATCAAGTGACAACATGAACTCTTTCTGGTTGTCCCATCGATCTGCTAGAACCACTCATGACTAGATATCCCTGTTGGCTATGCTTCAAACAATTTCTTGTCCTAGGAAGGACATAAGATCGATCTCCATTTCTGCCTGAACTAGATTAGTACCTTGACTCGGATGCAACGGCTCTCTCCCAGATCATATCTCCACACTGGACCTCAGCAAGTGCGGTAACAATAGTGGTGACGGCACTGGCGACAATAGTAACAGCGGCAACAACGGCAGCTTGATCCTGAGCTTATTGGCTCAATGAGTTCCCAAGGAACACTAATGCCTGAACTATCTCATCGAACCTAGGATTGCTCGGTGTTGTTACACTAGTACCGGCCTACGGCGGTACTCTTACACTCGCACTGGCTTGCGCCAATGCTCTGCCACGACTACCTTGGGCATTGATCCATGTCGGCGTTCCACCTTGAGTCACAGAGGCTACTGCCCTCTTACTAGGAGTCCTAAGCTTCTGACCACTCAAGATTCAGCCTTTACACTGAAACCTGTCTTCCAAATCTACATTGGATTAGAAGATGAACGATCCACACATGACAAACAATTCTAGCATCCAACTAACACAAACATGCACCGGCATGAATTTAAAGACCTTTCTTACTACTATCCCAAGACCCATCGCTCCTTATTACTCCAATCTTGAACTTCGCTTTGATACCACTTAAATGGGATGTCACGCCCCGATCCTCGAACACGTGCCCATCCCTCACTTGATCGATTAATAGCGACGTCCTAGGACGCATCTCCGACCCCTTTTCTTTTTAATACGCATGCAGAAGTAGATAATAATCCCTAGACAATAAAACATTGGGATAGAAAAGTAGGCCATAATTTTCACAACATGAAAACACATAACCACACTTTTATACAAGGCAAACCACATAGTATATAATACAATACTATTCGCTAAAGGTTGAATTATCACACATCAGTTCTCAGCCTAGGGTTTGCAAACAGGATGGGATCTCATTCCTCATCCGAGCCGTACTCAGGATCCTCCTCAGGATCATCTTCTTCTTCAAAATCTTCCTCCTCCTCGGGTTTCACATCAGGGTTCTCCTCCTCAGGTCCCTCATCAGGGTCTTGAAATGGTTATAAAATAACCATTGAGACCACGTCTCAGCAAGTTCTACCCTCTAAGACTCGATTAGTAAACCAATACGCTATTCGGGCTGCCTATGCACACACGGGTCAGAGGACTTACCTTGGCCTCAGATTCCACCTGCATATTAGCACAGTTCAATAGGCACCCAAACAATCACACCACAGATCGATATCTCGATCAATCGACCTAGTTGATTACATGTCAACATGACCTTTCCCCGGTCATTTCAATTCAATCAATCAATTCACGACATCAGATCAAGCAATGATCAATTGACCTAGTCGATTATATGTCAATCGAACCATTTCACTCCTCACTATATAACTTGCAATGGTACACTTAGTCACAGAGCCACATTAATGCTCTCGAGCGTCGTTTTCGCCAAAGTGACGTATGTAATAGATAGTTACATGCATTCTTTAAGGCGTTCCAATTACTTTCGGCCACACGGGCACGATACTTGATACACAGAAATGCGGCCACACAGGCACGATCCTACACCATGCAGGCACGATTAATTATTGCCACACAGGCCTGATCAATTATCGCCACACAGGCAAACTATATAATCAACAATTTACGTGCATTCTCTAAGGTGTCCTATACACCAAAGCGATGTAACAATCGCCGAGCCACATCACACAACATCTCTTTTCCTCTTTTATCATACCTGATAAAATATCATGTGTGGGTACACGGTTGGCCTAAGCCAAAATATAATAATTTCCTTTCCATAACTCCCACATTTTCTGTAGTCCACTCAAAATTTTTTCGCATTATCGACCGATACCCGGTTATTTTTCAATTAATAACCAAAGATTATTCAATTAAAGAATAATTCACAATTTCACAAATAATTCAATTTAGCACAAAATAAAGCTCAATTAAATAAATGGACTGCGCCACGACAATCAGCATAAAATTCTGGTTGTCGGCTATCCCTACCTAATTTTTGGAAAATAAATAAATAATTAAATTAATTTCAAAAATTAATAAATAATTACTAAAAATCCAATTTAGGCCCGTAATGCCTAATTGAAGCCCGAGACAGGTCAGGAAAAATCATGATATGCATTCAATAAATAATATAGGCTATCCCTTATCTAATTACACTAATCAAATGCCTAACATGCGTCACATTTAATTAATAATCACTAATCTACTCTAATCTAACCACCTAATCCTACTTAATTAATACTAATCAACCCTTAAGCATAATTAGCAAACTAAGCAAAGATTAGTAAGCTAAACTCACTTGATTAAAAGCAGAGACCAAATCACCGCGACGGCGGCACGACGATGGCCGAACTTGGGCTCGCGATGACACCCATGGGCTTGGATCGGGCCTGACCAAAACTGAAGATGGGCTACTCCTTGGGCTGAACTGAACTGAACTGAAATGGGCTTGCTGAAGTTGCTGGCCTCTTGGGCTGATCCACGAAGGAGCTGGGCTCGAAGATTTGCATGGGCTGCTGCTTGTCGTGAAGACACACGGGATGGGGCTGCTTTGCGCGAGGGACGCGGGCGAACAGGTAGAGGGGAGCTGCTTTGCTGCCCTCGTGCGGATTGATGGAGGTGGAGGAGATTTGTGGTCAACTAATCTGTTAAAGTTGACGCCGAATCTGCTAGACTCACGGCTGAATTCTTTGGCGTTGCTCGGTTGAAGACACGTGCAGAACTTTGGTGAAGCAGAAGTGGACGCTGGGCTTGCTTCGAGGCTTCGGTGGAGTGATGGAGTGGACGCGTGGATGAAACCGGCTGCTACAGGGTCAACAGAGGCTTCGGTGGTTGACTGGATGCGTGGCCTGGATGTGTGTGAGTGGGGGAATGGTTTCGGTGGAGAGAGAGATCAATGGATGAAAATGGAAGCAGGCTGGTGGCAAGTTCCGCAGAGAGGAATCGGCGAAGGCGGGAGGCGTGCGGGCTGCAGCTTCGTGAGAGAATTCCGTGGGCGTGGGGCAAGGAGAAAAATGGAGAGTCGGTGGAGATGCTTCGCTCGCGTGGCTGCAGGTGTGAGAGAAACGAACGGAGAGAGAGAAATTGAGGGGAAAATGAAAGCGAAATGGAACGGAAGGGAATCGAAGGAGAAGCCGCGGAGAGGAGGGAGTCAATGAAGATGGCGTACGCAGGAAGAAGATGGAAGATTAGGATAAAAAGTCCAAGAGAAAAAATCTAATTCATCATTATATTCCTAAAAGTCTCCCAAACTTATCCTATGGTGCTCCCTATTTCTTTCTAGCCTTTTAATCCACCAATAATTCAATTTTTGATGTCTGTCCAACCCTAAATCCGAATTTCATAATTTCAGGACTTCAATTTCCTCACGATTTCCCAAACTTGACGTCAAATTTTGATGTAGAAAAATCCCACATAATTTCTGCAAGTCCCTTTCGCCATATAGCTCGGTTTGCAAATTGAAAATCTCTTCAATTTGGCCAATCTGAATTTCCATTAATTTTCCACGACGTTCGAATCGATTTTTCGTGAAAATCTCGAAATCTTTGAAAAATCTTCGGAGGATGAGTCAACGTTCCTAGAGTTTATTGTGACATGATAGAATCTTCGATTTCTGAAATCGGACTTGAATTCGCGGTTAATTTCCATTCGGCGCATTTTTAGTGTGACCTAGACTACTGGATAGTTTTCAGAACTTTTTAGGGCAAATGACCTATGGTCGATTTTCTTCGGGCCACTATGAATCCACTCGACTCAATGGCGACTTTCGATTGTCGTGAAAATCTCGATGATTCAATTACGGACACAAGGTACCAAAACGGCAATAAAATTGGATTAGTGCTGGTTGACGATAATTTTCCGATTTATTGGAGTCATCCACGATTGGCCACACATCTCAGTCGAACAGACCTATCTCTAATCTCAAATTGATTTTATACTATGCCGTAATGACCTCTAAAGATGAGCACGGTCGACAAGTCGATTCCTGATCGAATTCTTAAGTCTATTGCCTTAAAATTCTTTAATGGCTTCCGTGGATAATCTAGTTATCTCGAGAGTGATCAGCTCTGAGAATAGCCCTATAGACGTGTCAATGAAATGCCCGATTAATTCAGTAGAAACATGATTGAAAATCTGAGATGTCATGTGGCTTATATGTGCTATGATGTGCAATTGATTGCTTTGTGTTAGTGATTGATTATTATTGCAAAACTTGATTTTATGGGCATTTAAATAGAAAAATGCTAGGTGTTGGTTTTGGATGCCAATTTTTCTGTGCTAATTAAAACCGTGGAATTTTAAAATGGAAGCGTACTATTTTTAATGGTTCGATTTAAATACGTGACCATGCACGATTATTTTACCGGGAATTTTTAATAAGAAGAAAAAGTGGCCAAGTTCATTATTTGAAAACGAGGTATTTGAACGCAAAGCATGGTGTTCTTGGCCAAATATGTGCTCGTATGATCACTATCGGAACTCGTCACTCGACGAGAGTCAGGGAGGCGATGTTTGGTTAAGTTCGGATGCCCCACATCAACGGATGCTAAGTCGTGGTGGAGGTTGGGCCAATACTCCTTTATGGAATGCCGTTTAGGCGTGTAGTGTTAGACATTGCCATGCTCGACAGAGTGGGATAATGCCCGGTTTCGCCGGATGACCGTCGACTTTTGAGTTGGCCGTGATCGATGGGTTGTAATAACTGGAACACTCCTGAATGGTTATGATAATTGCGCCTGATTATGGAGCAAAATTGTATGGCATGGTATGGGATGTGTCATAACGGTTTTGTTTTATAATTGGGACCCATGTGAATGTTTTGAAAGATGAAAATTATGTGTTCCGGTTATTAATTATGCTTGTTATATTTATATAATGGTATATGTGACGCACTAATATGCAAAGATGCGCCGATGCAAGGTGAGTATTGTATGGTGCGTGTTTAAGACCGCCTTCGAGGCGAATTTGTGTCCTAATCGGGGTTTAGGGTTTTGACTCACTAAGATTTATCTCACCCCGTCGTGGTTAACCCTTTTTCAAGTCCTTAGTATGGAGATATGTCCCGTCCGTTTTGGGGTTCCGTGGGAGATGGACTACAAGTCTTCCTTTTTCCCTATTCCCGGGACCACCTAGACCCGTGAGTTAGTGATGACCACGATTTGGGTTGATGAGGGTCTCCTTCATTTGGTACCTCATCGCTTTAAAACATGGTTCATTAACGAGTGTAATGGTGCTTGGGAAGGTCCCTTACAGGGTTTTGACGGTCCGCCCGTCAGAACGGAGGATGGGGAAGTAAGTCACCTTATGGACATTGATATACCAGATGGTATCATGGAGGATCCCGAGCCCGAGTTGGAGGGATCCGGGGTGTAGATTGCCTAGGGGTTTCTTTTTTTCAGATAGACTTGTATATATGAACTTGTAGGGTTAATCGAATGTGTGTGTGTGTCTATATATATATATATATAGTTGTAGTTTGTGAAATTCACTGGCATGTTTTTACTATCCCTGCGTTTGATTGTGACATGCCAAATTTTCAATTATGTTTTCTATTGAATAAATCGAGCCTTTCATTGACGCACCTATAGGGCTGTTCTCAAAGCTGATCACTCTCGAGATAACTAGACTATCTGTGAAAGCCATTAAGGAATTTTGATGCAATAGACTTGAGAATTTGACCAGGAATCGGCTACTCGATCGTGCTCATCTTTAGAAGTCATTACGGCATAGTTAAAAATTGATTAGAGATAAGAGATAGGTCGGTTCAACTGAGATGTGTGGTTAAATGTGGGTGACTACACTAAATTGGAAAATTCTTGTCGACCGGCACTAGATTGATTTTTTTTATGGTTTTGGTACCCTGTGTACGTATTTGAATCATCGAGATTTTCACGATAATCGAGAGTCACCAATGTGTCGAACACGTTCATTGTGGCTCGAAGAAAATCGATCATGAGTCATTTGCACTAAAAATTTCTGAAAGTTATATGGTAGCCTAGGTTACGCTAAAATCGCGTCGAATTAAAATTAACTGCGATTTTGAATCCGATTTCAAAAATTGAAATATCTGTCATGTCATGAGTGATTTTAGGAACGTTGACTCAATCTCAGAATAATTTTCTATAAACCGAGACTTTTTTGGAAAAAAGTCGGCATAGGGCCGTTTTTGTTCAGAAAATGTCGGGGACCGTTTTTTACCGCGAAATTAGGATGCAAGTGGGATCAATTGGTGAGGAAAAATACCACTTTGATCAAAGAGTCGACGATTGAATTTTTTAGAGCCAAGTTGGAGTGATTTAAGAAGGAATGGTATTGAATTGGAGAGAAATCCTTGCAAATTCGTAGCCCCCCCATCCACCACAACATTTGGACCACTTCAAATGGGTTCTAGAAGGATTTGAAGGCTGAAAATGGGTGGTGGAAGACAACCATGCGAGGGGATAGGGTTAAGGCGACAAGAGAGATGAGATAAGAGAGAGGTGGTCCCCATTTGTTCCCTCATCTCCTCCATTTCCCCCTCAACCGGTCGAGTAGCTCCCTTAACCCCCTCCATTGTGCCGTTTGAAGTCTAGCAAAGCCAGAGGAGCCGCCAGAGCAGCCAGCAGCCCAGTCGTTCGTCACCCTAACCTGCTCGTGACACCACCACCACCGCGCGTGTCCCCACCCTACTGCGTAAGTCCCCACCATTCCAGACCTCCATTTCGCCTCAATCTTAGTCCCAGGTGCTGTTTTGACCAACTCAAGCCGCCGTGTGCTGCCTCTAACCGCCGTCAAAGCCCAGAACCGCCCATTTGAGCTGCTAAAGTCTGCGTCGGACTACCGCCGGTCTCGCCTCGCCAATCCAGCCCCATTTTCTCTCCTTTCAGCCACCAAATAGAGGGCAAACCGTGAGGGTTTCCAGCAGTGGTTTTGGCCCGCTTCCCGACCCCGAAAGCCAAGCCCGCTTTGGAGAAGATCGTCCCCCGCCACGTCCCCGTCGATTTGAACCGATTGGATTGCCAAACGAATGAGTTTAACTCACTAATTCTCATTTAGTAGGTTAATGACGCTTAAGGATTGATTAGTTTAAGTTAAGTATGGATTAGGTGGTTAGTTAGATTATATTAGTGAATTTAATTAACTACCGATGCATGTTAGGTGGATAGTTAGTGCAATTAGGCCCTAGACAAGCTCTAGTATTTATCTAGAGTGATTCAGAAATTTTCCGGATCCGTCTCCGCTTCCAATTAGGCGTTATGGGCCTAAGTTTGATTTATTATCATTTATTTATTATTTTTCGTAATATTTTAATTATTTATTTATTTTTCGGAAATTAGACCGAGATAGTCAGTGACCGAAAGTTTATGCTGAGTGCAGTGGTGTGATTTGTTTATTTAATTGAGCTTTAAATTGTGCCAATTGTGAGTGATTTGCATTTTTGGGAATTTATCCCAAAATTAGTTAATTTCAGTAATTAATTAGAAAATCATCGGACGTCGGTTTACAGCGAAAAATGTATTTATGGGTTGTTGAAATTAGTGGAATTTTCAAAGGTGAAAATAGGATATTTTGGCTAAGGTCAACCATGTACCCACACACGGTTATTTTTATCAGGTGTGATAAAAAGAGCAAATTGATTTGGTGATCAGAGTTGTACAAATTATTATCAGCTTTAGGCGAGCTATATAGTACAACTTATCAGCTTTGGGTGAGCAATATATTTTATTATTAGCTTTGGGTGAGCATTAATAGTATACTATATTGGCCTGGAGGCCCTAATATATCAGCTTTGGGCGAGCAGTATACTATATTATCAGCTTTGGGTGAAATATACTATCTATATCTAGTTTTGAGTGAGTAGTCATGATT
This sequence comes from Eucalyptus urophylla, assembly GCA_026873135.1. Lineage (NCBI taxonomy): Eukaryota > Viridiplantae > Streptophyta > Magnoliopsida > Myrtales > Myrtaceae > Eucalyptus > Eucalyptus urophylla. The sequence continues at coordinate 51,022,097 of CM049473.1, read as the reverse complement.
TGATAGGACCTTATAGATAGAAATGAGTATACCGACCAAGGGAAGGTCGTGATGACATGTAATCAACTGGGTCGATTGATCGATGATTTGATTTGATTGAATAATTGTTGAATTATATTGTTTGACAAGAAGGAACTGAGGCCAAGGTAAGTCCTTTGACCCGTGTTATGCTTAGGCAGACCTTAGGGTGTATTTGCTTCCTAGTCGAGTCTTAGGCGGTTGAACTTGCTGAGATGTAGTCTCACCCCATTGTGGGACAACATTTCAGGTCCATAGATGGCTGTACCTCTAGCTCCTCTTGAGCATTTTGGCGTACTGAAGAAGTTCACAAAGCAGAGCTATCACATTCCGATGACTGGGTACCCTGAAGGATTAGAATATGTATTGGTGAAGTCCATTGTCTAGGTTGATGCGGGCTTACCTAAAAAGGTGCCCCATTGATACAGGGCATGGTATCGCCGTTACAGTGATGGACGAAGGGAAGGCCTAGTACCAGAATCTGATATACCACTGTATGTGATGGAGGTCACTTTTGGAAAGGGTAAAGCAGACCCTAAGGATAGTTCAGTGGTGGATGCGAATGATCCTAAGCTTGATGGTGATTCTAATTCTTCAGAGTACTTAGCCGTGGGCTCCAGTTGGAGCGTGGAAGAAGGAGAGATCGTCGAGGAGGACAACCCGGAGTAGTTTGGAAAACCCCACCTCTATCTGTAGACTTTGTTTTCTGAACTTGTTGAATAGGACCTGACTTGGTAGTTCACATTGTATATATATGCACTTTAGTTTGCAATGTATATAAGTGTGGTTGTTTTTAAAGTCCGAAATTTGGAGTCCTATTTTCCTATCCCATTATTTTATTGTCTAGGGATTTTATATCTTCTTCTGCATGCGCATTTAAAGTGAATGGGTCGGCGATGTGTCCTGAAACGTCGCTATTTAATCGACCAGGTGAGGGATGGGTGCGTGTCGAGGATCAGGGCATGACATTGATTGTTGGCCGGGTGTTTATTTATTTCGCTTCCGCATGTGCTTAATTGAAAGATAAAAAGAATGGGTCGGCGACGCGTCTTGGGACGTCGCATTTTTAGTCGACTGCCGAGAGATGTGCGCGTGCTGGGGTTCGGGGTGTGACATTAATGCTTAGATCCAACTAAGAAGAAGAAATAGTTCTCCTCGTTGTATGTCAAGATGGTCGTCTTATCTTCAAATGCACTAATTGACCAATGCCTATATTACTGGTGTTTCTATGAAAAGAAATGAATTTGTCCATTTTCAAGGTAAACTATGCAACAATTGCTTAGTCTTGCCATTGGGTAAGATCTTAAGGAAAAGCTATGTCTGATGTTATAAGCCAGCATTGTGATATTCCAAACCACTCTTGGTACTAGGGTAAAAAGATCATCGCTAACAAAAGTCGACAACATCCTATATCCATGCACAGCAACGAAAAACCATGCTAGCGACTTATGATGAGAATTAGGCAATGCTTAATCACCTTCTAATGAGGTTAAAATAATAAAATCTTAAATAGTACCTGCAAAAAAATAATTTTACACTATTAACAATAAGGTTGATGCTTTATTGTAAAACATAGAACTCACATACTGTAGAGTGGTCACAAGATCCACTATTTGCATTCCTCTCCCATCCACTGCTTGCTGCAGGAGTCTACTCATTAGTCATTGAAGGGCTAACCATAGGTCTTCTAATCTCATGATAGGCTTGTCCATGACCATCCACTTCATACGAATGATCATAGTCATAATACAAGTAATTACTACCATATTTCGATGAACCCATTTTGTAGTAGTTTGTATTCATTAGTGGATATATGCTCTCTTGCATAATATAAGAAGGAAATAAAAGCAGAATTAGTGTTAGACCAAGATTTGAAAATACAGGAAACCAAAAAAGATGCCCACAAATGCTCCCATAGTTAGATTGGCAAGTATAAATTATGACGAAAAGTAGAGAAATATTGAGTCCTGCTGTGAATTGTCCTCTTCCCAAAAAAGAAAAAAAATAATATTGAGAAGTGAAAAAACTACTTGAAGATCCTTTACACCAGTGGGCTTATCATTGTATAAGAGTTTCGTAAGTCTTGTGTCATGCCTCGATCCTCGGGCAGGCACCCATCCCTTACCTGGTCGATATAATAGTGACATCCCATAACGTATCGCCGACCCTATTCTTTTTAATACGCATGTGAAAGCATATATATAAAATTCCCAGACAATAAAACAATGAGATAGGAAAGTAGGACTAAAAACTTGGAACCAGAATCAACCACACACTCATATACATTGCAAACCATTATACAAATATATACAAGGTCAACTAACAAGTCCGGTTCTACTCAAGCCAGTTCAACAACAAAATCTAGAAAAAGGGGTAGGGTTTCAGTCTTTCGCTGGGCCCTCATTTGGATCCATCTCCTCCGGGTCTTCCTCATCGACGATCTCTTCTTCCTCCTTGCTCTAGCTGGAGCCTATGGCTGAGTACACAGGAGAGTCAGAATCGCCTTCCAATTTAGGATCTTTTGCATCCACCATTGATCCACCCTTAGGATTTGTTGTCCCCTTCCCGAATGCTACCTCCAAAACGTACAGAGGTATATCACCTTCTAGTACAGGGCCCTCCCTTTGGCCATCATTGTAATGGCAATACCACGACTGGTATTTGTGGGGCACCTTTTGGGGTTTACCCACATCATCCCAGACGGTGGATTTCACCATGACATACTCAAGGCCTTCCAGGTGGTGGTGTATTGGAATGTGATAACCTACCTCGGTGATCTCCTTAGGTATACCAAAATGCACGGGAGGGGTGGAGGTGCTGCCATCTATGGACCTAAAATGTTATCTTACAACGGGGTGAGATGACGTCTCAACGAGTTCTACCCCCTAAGACTCAATTATGAAGCTAATACGCCATAAGGGCTGCCTAAGCACAAATACGAGTCAAAGGACTTACGTTAGCCTCAGCTCCTCCCTACAAATCAATATCATTCATAGATGCCTCAAATCACATCAACCATTCAATTCATAATATCGGATCAAATCATTGATCAATCAACCTAGTTGATTACATGTCAACGCGACCTTTCCCCGGTCGGTACATTCAATATTATCTATAAGTCCACCCATATCAAGACCGCTCGCTTTAAGCTGATAAATAGATAGTATAACTAACGCTAAGTTGATAAATAGTGTACTGCTCTCAATCTAAGCTGACATATCAAACTATTTTGTTGATATAGTACACTAATAATGCTATCTCTAAGCTGATAAGGTATATTGCTCACAAACTAAGCTGACATATTAAAACCCATAGGTTGAAATAGTATACCGGTATACTGCTCGCAAACTAAGTTGATATATCGCCCGTAGACCGATATAGTATACCATCCCAACCATTTAGTCAATTAATCATTTTTATCATACTCGATAAAAATAGTCATGTGTGGGTACACCGTCGGCTTTAGCCAAAATATTATAATTTCCTTTCCACAAATCCCACCATTTTCTGTAGTCCACCAAAATGTTTTTGGCGCTGTCAACTAACACCTAGTTATTTTCCAATTAATTACCAAAATTAATTAATTTAGGAATAAAATCCTAAAATCACAATTAAATCAATTCAGCACAAATTAATGCTTGAATAAATAAACAGATTGCACCACGATAATCAGCATAAAATTCCGGTCACAGACTATCCTGGTGTAATTTCTGGAAAATAAATAAATAAATAAATAATTACGAAAAATATTAAATAAATGCCAATAAATCCAATTTAGGCCCTTAATGCCTAATTGGATGCCGAAACGGACCCAGAAAAATTTCGAGGTTTGTTGAATAAATACTAACCACCTAACATATATCGGTAAAGCACTAAATTAATTACTCTAATATAATATATTCACCTAATCACACTTAATTAAATTTAATCAACCTCTAAGCATCATTAACCTACTAAGCGAGGATTAGTGAGTTAAACTCACTTGTTTCACGAGCCGATCGGTTCAAATCGATGGGGACGCAACAGGGCTTGATTCTTCCCAAGGCAAGCCTAGCAACCAAGGTCTGAAACCACCTCAAAACGAGCCCGAAAGTTGCTGGAAAACCCACAAATTTTGCTTCTGTTTGGTGGCTGGTTGAGGCAAGCAAGGGTTGTTCTTGGGCCGAGACAACAGCAGGGTCGATCATGGGTCCAAGCGGCAGTGGTAGGAGCTCCAATGGCTGCTCATGGTGACTCAAGAGGCTTGCTGGGTGGTGGCACAGGTGAGATAGCAAGGCTGGACGGCGGAGCAAGCAACTGGAACATCGGGGATGTATGCGGCAGGGTGGACGCGCGCAGAGCAGCAGTGGCGCTCACGCGGGGCAGAGGCGGCGAACAACGACGGCGTGGGCGGTTCTGGGCGGCTGTTGGCTTTGGCTGGTCTGTTCCTCTGCAAATTGAAGCCTTCAAAGCATAATGAAGATGGAAGAGGGCTGGGTCAACGATATCTAGAGGAGAAAGGGAACAAGATGAGGTTGGAGGGGATCACTTGCCATTTTTTTTTCTCTTCCATGGTCTCCTTGACCATTCCTCAGCCACTGGCATCATCCTTGGCCCTCATTTAGCCACCAATGCTCATCCTACAACTCTTGAAATGGTCCAAAATGGCTAGGCAAGGGAGCATATGAATTTGCTAAGTTTTTCTTCCAATTGGATACTTGTTCTCACTTGATTCAGTCCAATCTGGCTTTGATAAATTCCATTATCAAGTCAATAATCAAATTTGTATTTTTCCTCATCAATTGATCCCACTTGTTTCCCAAATGCGCGATAAAAAATGATCTCTGCCTTTTTCTAGACAAAAACAGCCCTTGGACGACTTTTCCCCAAAAAGTCTCGGTTGGTAGAAAAATCTTCTGGGACTGAGTCGACGTTCCTAGAATTAATTGTGACATAAAAGAACTTTCAATTTATGAAATCAGACTTAAATTTGCGGTTAATTTTAATTTTGCGCGATTTTAGCGTGACCTAGGCTCCCGGATAGTTTTCAGAAATTTTTAGTGCAAATAACCCGTGGTCGATTTTCTTCAAGCCACAATGAACCCACTCAACGTATTGGCGACTCTCAGTTGTCGTGAAAATCTCGAGGATTCAGATACGGATATAGGGTACCAAAACAATAGAAAAATCAGTCTAGTGCCGGCTGAAGAGAATTTTTCAATTTAGTGGTGTCACCCACGATTAGCCACACATCTCAGTCGAACCGACCTATCTCTGATCTCTAATCAATTTTTAATTGTGCCGTAATAGCCTCTAAAGATGAGCACGATTGAATAGCCGATTCCTGGTCGAATTTTCAAATTTATTGCATTAAAATTCTTTAATAGCTTTTCCAAATAGTCTAGTTATCTCGAGAGTGATCAACTTTGAGAATAGCTCCATAGGCGCGTCAATTAAATGTCTGATTTATTCAGTAGAAAACATGATCGAAAAGCTGGGATGTCACATCTTGCTACTTAGCACTTGCTAAAACAATACAGTTTAGATCCTTAAGAGTTTAGCAAGATATATAATGTGACAAAAAAAAATCACCAAATGAAATAGATGGAATAGCTCCATACTCTAATAAACTAGCTAGTACCCAGGCGATTTTTCGAAGAAGGGACAAGGTCGTCTGCAAAGAAAAGGAAGCCCCCACCTCGAGCACTTAGGCAGTGACCTAGTATGTTGTGTATCACACCGAGGTTACTTAATTGAGAGAGGATGCTAGCTTTGCCATTGCCAAGACCAAGGACACCGGCAGTAGGAGGAGGAGGACATTGATCATATCCACATCTTTGGGCAGAAATACTCGAAGTCATCATAAAATTAGTAGCAAGTCAAGATAACCATTTGGACATTAGCAACTCAAAGAGCACAAATAAAAACTACTAGGAATAAATTTTGAGCCAAAGAGCAATCGAGGGCTGAAGGGAGATCCTTTCCATGATTTTAGGAAGAAAGAGTCATTGACAAGAACACCAAGAGATGAATCTTGATCTACATATTCCACCTCATAATCACATTGATCATCGCGAGTCTCATGTTGTTGGTTTCCAGATGTATGTATGGCAACACAAAGGGGGTTCTTACGGTGCATAAGATTGTTGTTATTAGGCTTGTAAAGACTGTTGCGAGGCTGTTCACATGAGATAAGCAAACATCAACACAACAAATTCCCTGCCATTGAAAACCTCATTAACAAAAATAGTAAGCAAGTGGCAAGGAGCAAATCAAATGTCATGTTGTGTTTGCCTCATCATGAGGCTGTTCTTTACCTAAGTTGCAACCGATTTGAAATCAGAGCTAAAAGAACAGAAAAACTCGCACCAGTAGAAACATAGAAACAACCACCATGACAACTCATTCCAATAAAAGAAGAGAACAAGAAGGAACGGATTACCTTAGTTGGTAAGGGTGGAGTCCAATCGGGCGACCAGTGGAGGGACGAGGCGAGCGGCGACCAGTAGCGGGACGAGCGGTGACCAAGGGAGGGATGAGGCGAGCTGCGTCGAGGATAAGGGGGCAGAGAACGGGAGAAAAGTAAACAAATTGATTCAATTGAAGTGTGAACTGTGAAGTGGGTTTTTACTTTTAGGTTTTAGGAACCCTAACCCAAAACCGGCCTCTTTAGAACTAGGAACCACGCTCACTCCTCACGATCTATACCATATGCCTCGAGACCTTATCGAAAATATTCCAGTTGTCACAGGAAAATGATAGACATCCACCTTCATTAGGGATTTCCCTTTGTCATCATCAAACTTTATCTTTCCTTGTCGGATTTTAGAAGTGTCATGGTTCCATGAATGATGCCATTTACAATACTACATTCCCATAATTCAATTTTAGTGGGTTTATTCTATCCCTTGGTTAGTCTTATTTGACCATTTATCAATAACAAGTCAAAGATTTTTTCACTTCTACTAACATCAAAGGAGTAGTAAGTCGATTCTTTGGCTTTAGCCATGACACTTGACTTTTCCTTCATCTTAGCTAGTTTTAATGCCTACTATATATATGGCTTTTTGATGACCATCTTGACAATAGCCACTTCTATTGGTTCCATTTGTTCCTTATCAAAATTATTTGTTTAGATGAAGCTTATGTCTACCCTTTGACTGTGTCTTTTGTCTTTTTCTCTAAGCAAGCTTTTCGTGTTTGATTGCTATCGTGGATAATTGAAAGAAGTCTAAATAGGGTTGACCTACCATTCTCTTTCGGATTTTAAATTTTAGACTATTGAAGGTTAAATCTGTGAACATCTTCTCAGGCAAAGCGACTAAACATTTGTTTCTTGCTCTTTTATACCTTGTCATTAAACTGGTCAACTGTCTCATTTCCCATTTGTTTCATAGTTGACAAGTCAGTGATTGATAAATTTGGGACAGCTCATTGGAATTGGCTATGGAAAAGTCATTCCATTTGTTCCCATGAAAAAACTAAAATGGCTGGTAATGTCGTGTACCATGTGAAAGATGTTTTTAACAGAGAAAGTGGAAACAGATGTAATTTCCAATGATCAGTCTCACCATGAGCAGCATCACCACATAAGGCTAAAAAGTGAGTAATGTGCTCAAAAATTGATTGATCATCTTCTCCGGTAAATAGTGAAAATTATGGCATTTTAAATCTTTTGGATATGGGACTGTGTCCATCCAGTTTAAATGAGGCTTTCTATAAACATTGCCCATGTATACGGCATCGCCGCCATAATTCCTCGTTGTTGATTCGATTGCCATCTGATTTTGCCCTAAGATAACTATGGGTAACCCTGCCACCTACTAGGCACCATAGTTAGGATGCAATATCATATTTACATTCTACTGTCAAAACTGATATACTAGTTGCTGTGGAGTCTGATACAATGGCTACTGTGAAACCTGATATACTAGCTATTGTGGAGCCTAATACACCGGTTGTTGTAGAGATTGATGTATTGGCTGCTGTGGAACCTAATATATCGGTTGTCGTGGAGCTCGATTTACTGGTTGAGTGAGAATTTGAGGGGATTGAGGAATGTTCTGAATGACTGGTGGATTGCTTGGTTGTGGGTTATGATACATGGGTTAATACTCTTGGTGAGGAATTCATGGATGAATATTTAGCAACATCAGTTGAAAAGGCCGGTCTTGCCCCTGGTTAAAAGTAACCGTTCCTGCCCTTTAGCTAGAATTAACATCGTTCCTTGATTGTCCACAACTACATGTGTTAATGACATATTACGCTGGGATGTGGTCATAACATTTGGTTGAACAGGAAAATTATTGATATGCTGGGCATACTCGTTGGGCATAAATGGTGCATCTTGATGAAGATGTTGCCCGATTACACCATTAAGATCAGAGTTGCCTTGGGGATTAGACCCGCTAACTTGGGTCGTCAAAATTGTTTCTCCCCTTTGCAAAATCCTTACAGGTGCTGGGAATCGTACACTTTGTCCTATAGTGCCAAAAGTTATCGTAAGAGTTGATGGCAAAGAGGCATACCTTGTTAATATGGGGACAGTCCCAATCTGTGGTTAAACCAATTCTGCTAGGATTCCATGCTGTCTCTGAGCACACTCATGATACGTATTAATGATTAATGGCCTGACAACATCTGTCATTCATCTCACTATATAATCAACAAACTCATTTTGAGTCTCCTCCATAGTCCGTCTCATTTATGAAAGCATGACAGGAATGATATCCTCAGATCTTCTTGGTTCCTCCACATGCTGCCTTGGGACATCGATGTTCGCACCTTGTGTCTGATTTGGAGCAGGTTAACCAGATGATGATGACTCATTGCGAGACATATCCTCCATTTATGGTAAAGATTCATCCGTGACACCGTCGAGATTGTTGCAACTCCTTATACACAGCATAGCACTCTCTTCTATAAACACACTAGTCTCATTGGGCGTGTCAAAAAGATATTTCGCCGGTTTCGAATCCCGCAACGAAATATCTTTCATCAAGTGTTATGTTTTGATTTTTATTTAAGGGGACTTAGGTTCTATGTTAGTATTTGATAGAGAGGGTCAAATGCAAATAGATATAAATATTTTATAGTCTTAAGTCCAATGAAATCATTCAATACAAGCTCAAAATTGATGATGACAAGTGTCGGAATCTAACCAACGGCTTAATTCAAACCCCCTTCAATACACTAATTGTCATGCCCCGATCCTCCGAGCGCGTGCCCATCCCTCAGTGGTCGATTAAATAGCGACATCCCACGACATGTCGACGACCCATTCATTTTAATGCACATGCGGAAGCGAATAAATAGATCCCAGACAATAACAATATGGGATAGAAAAGTAGGGTCACGATTTTTTTCAAAACTAAATCACACCTTTATACATATCATACTAATTCATATACATTGCTAGCCAATATTTACAAGGTCTACAAAAAGGTTGACTCTCCAAAACAAGTTGTTCTATGATCAGAGAGTCCGACTCGTTCGCCGATTCTTTAGTGTCCATAGGAGCTAGGCGGGACGGCGGATTCTCCACTGCGCCATCCAGAGGGTCAGCTGAATCCTCGTCCAAAGCAGCATCAATCACCACCGCGGGGATATCAAAAGTCCTATAGGGACCTAGCCTAACACCGTTGGAAGCGTAACGGAACCATGCTCTAAACCGATTATGTATCTCCTAATGTGGAACCTTTTCGATCTAGAGAGTGGTTACGACCAGCTCATAGACCAAAAAACTTCAAGGGTTGGGGAAACTAGAAACCCACTCAGTTACCCTCATGGGACGACCATGATGCTCGGGGGGATTCGCCATCTAAGAACTTAAAATTGTTATCCCACAACGGAGTGAGACGACGTCTCAGCGAGTTCACCCCCTAAGCCTCAACTAGGAAGAAAATACGCCCCAAGGGCTGCCTAAGCACAAGCACAAGTCAGAGGACTTACCTTGGCCTTAATCTCTTTCTGCAAGTAAGTACAATTCAATTATTTCGATCCTTCATTTCAACAAATCAATTCATCCAATTAGATCAAACCATCGATCAATTGACTCAGTCAATTCCGTATCATCAACACCATCTCTCAGTCCATTCATTCAATATTATCTATCCAGTTCGATCATATCAGAACTATTCACCTTAAGTTGAAGATAGATAATATAGCTCACTCAAAGCTGATAATAGAATATACTGCTCACCCAAAGCTGATATATCAAGGCCTGCAGGCTGATATGGTATACTCACAATGCTCATTCAAAACTGCTAAGGTATACTGCTCACCCAAATTTGATATATCAAAGTCCGTAGACTAATATAGTATACCGGTATACTGCTCATCCAAAACTGATATATCCAAGCCTGTAGGCTGATATAGTATACCCGTGATGCTCACCCTAAGCTGATAAAATATACTGTTCACCCAAAGCTGATATATCAAGACCCGTAGGTCGATATAGTATACTTGTTCTCACCAATTGAGAATGCCACCATTTTTATCATTCTCGATAAAAATACTCATATGTGGGTACACAGTCGGCCTTAACAAAAATATAATTTTCTCCCATTTGAAAATCCCACTATTTATTATAGTGCCTAAAAACATTTTTGGCGTTAAAGACCGACGCCTCTGTATTTTTTTGACTAAATACCGAAATTAATAAATGTTGGGATAAATATCCAAAATTGCAAATCACACTCAATTTGTACCATCTAGCACTCAATTAATTAACCAAATCACACCACTACAATCAGCATAAAATTCTGGTCACCGACTATCCTGGTATAATTTCCGGAAAATAATAATTAATTAAATAAATTCGAAAATTAATTATTAAATACCCAAAAATGCAACTTAGGCCGGAAAAGCCTAATTAAATACCGAAACGGGCCTTGAAAATTTCCGAACCTGTTTAAATAAATACTACAGCTTATCTACTCGCTAATTGCACTATTCTAACCACTTAACATGCAATATCGATCAATTAATTCACTAATCTATTCTAACTATCCACATAATCCATACTTAACTTAAACTAATCAACTATTAAGCATAATTAACTTCCTAAGCAGGGATTAGTGAGTAAACTCACTTGATTAATGAACTGACTGAACCACAACGACGGGGACGCGGAGACGGGCCACAAACTCCAAAGCGGGGGTACCATGCGAGGCCGGGACGGGCCTGAAAACGGGCCTTGAGGTCCACAAACCCTTGTTGGTTTTGGTTCCCGATCTTGGGTGAAGGAGTTGCAACGGGTGGCTGATTCGGGCATGGCTTAGGGCTAGACTCGGCAGTTGCAGGTGGTGGTGTGGGCTTGGCGTCACAGGCTGAAGCTCACTGGCCCAGCCGGTGGTGGCTTCGATTAAATGAAGCCCATGATTTCGGTGGAGATGGGCCACTTGCTTCGGTGGAAGTGCAGACGTGGAGAGGAGCAAGGAGTCAACGTCGGTGGGGTTCGGTGGAGAGTTTGACCACGAGGAACGTGGGTCTGGCAAGTGGCAGCTGCAGGGCGAGATGGGAACAGCAAGTTCGGTGGAGGGGTGGACAGCGTGCTTGGGTGGTGGGGATGTCGCGACCATTAAGGCGAGCGTGCAGGGGGAAATGGAAATCGAAAGAAAATGCAGAAGCGGCCTGCGGGGAGGGGGAGTCGACGAAGCTAGTGGGGCCAGAGAGAAGTCGAAGGAGAATGAAAGGGGTGAGATAGTAGGGTTGGTCGGCTGAGAGGAAAAAGAATGTGCGAAAAAAAAAAAGAAAAAGAGGGAGAGGGAGAGACGTGCGGGGGAAAAACAGCTGGCAGGTGAGAAAAAGAAGCTTGTGGATGGGGATCAAAGTCAAAGAGAGAAAAGGGAAATGAAGACTAGTGCAGGGCTGTCGGATGGAGGGAAAGCGCGCAAGAGAGAGAGAGAACTGGGGGTGTGTAGACGTGCGAGCGAATGGGATTGAAGGAGGGGGAAAAAGTAAATCAAGATATCCTATACTTATCCAATTTTAGTCCCACAAAAATCTCCATGTCAATATACTTGGTCCCCACTTACTTTCTTGTATGCAAATTCCCCTAAATAACCAATTTTGGACCACAAAATTGGTCATTTCCCTCAATTTCGAATTCTATTTCATTTTTCCTGGAATATGATTTCTTAACAAATCTCTCCGATTGAAGTCCAATTTTGTTGAATAAAAAGCCCATACAATTTCCTTTCACCAAGTAGCTCACATAGGAGGCCAAAATCTCTTCCATTTGGCCAATCCGAATTTCCGTTCATTTTCCAAATTGTCCGAATTGATTTTCCTTAAAAATCCTGAACTCATTGAAAATCCCTCGAAAGATGAGTTGACATTCTTAAAATAAATCGTGACATAACAGAACTTCCAATTTCTGAAATTAAGTTCAAATTCGCAGTTAAATTCAATCTGACACGATTTTAGCGTGACCTAATCCATCGGGTAGCTTTCCGGAATTTTTGGTGCAATTAAACCGTGATCGATTTACCTCGAGTCTCAATGTACATCTTCAACACATTGGCGACCCTCGATTGTTGTGAAAATCTCAAGATTTCAAATATAGACACAGGGTACCTAAAATAATAGAAAAATTCGGTCTAGTGCCGATCGACGAGAATTTTGAAATCAAGTGGAACCACCCACACTTTGATCACATATTTTAGTCGAATCGACCTATCTCTGATTTCTGATCGATTTTGACAATGACACAATGACCTTTGTAGATTAGCACCGTCGAGCAGTCGATTTCTAGTCGAATTCTCTAGTCTATTACATTTATATTCCTTAATGGCTTCACCTGATAGGTTAGTTATCTCATGAGTGGTCATCCCAGAGAATAGCACTATAGGTGCGTCAATGAAAAGCTCAACTTATCCAATCGAAATCAAAACCTGAAAATTAGGATATCACATTAATGATAACCCACTAAGATCAAATGGATTACACAACGTCGAAATCTAATTGACAACATTAAATAGTAGAACCAACATTAGGAAGACACTGCTCCTAAATGGGTATAAGGACATAATGTCAAAATCTAATTGACGACTTTAGATGATGGAAACAACATCGAGAAATTATTGCTCCTAAATTGGTATGAGAACATAACGTTAGAATCTAATCGACAATGTTGGACGGCGGAAATAACACTAGGAAGGCATGACTCTTAGATGGGTTGGAGGACACAATGTCGGAACTTAATTGACGACGCTGGACAATAGGACATCACTGGAATCTAATCAACAACACTACCTAGAATATAGACACTCGTTGGAAGTGAATCAATGACGGGAATCCAAGGCTACAACTAAACTAGGCTAGGCTAAGATAACTAAGGATAAGATAAAAGATTTTGATATGTTGTTCCGGGGAAGGGGGCCACTTCGTTGGATTGCATGTGGTATGTAACCGTCAATCGGTTAATCCTTCCTTGAAAGTCGCTCCTAATTTCTCCCACATTCTTTACTTCTTTCTTGACTGTTTTATCCATATCTTGTTGTTTCTTGACTTGTCAACGATGCTCGCACAACTTGCTTAGCAAGTAATAACTGCTCTTTTGATTTTGCATGCCCTTTAAAGTATCATCAATTGTTCCCACTTAAATCTTGACACCAATTCTATCTAAATTTTACATCCCCATTAGTATTTCTTAGCCTAGACACGTGGCAATCAACTGCCTTACCATCGAATCACGCATCCCCACTTGTAGACCCATTGACATCCAGCACAAAGGTAGAGAAAACCTTGGCCATCCTTCGTCTCTATGACTGATATGGGCTGGATTGCTACTATTTATAATCAGCACGTGACAGCGAGGATAATTCGAGTGTCAACACCTCTCGTGACTAGCACGTGACAGTAAGGATAACGTTGGTGTTAACAACTGTTAAATTAAATAGTCAAGGAAATTTCTAAGGAGACTACTTGTTCAGACTACAAGATAAAACTAGATGAATTGTCTGAAAAAAGGTTCCACAGGAGGTTTGCATTAGAATCGAATACCGATACAAAAATATAGAAAGTAGTTCTTATTATCAAGGTCAGATAAAAACTAAAATCAGGACTAGAATAATCAGAGCTTTTAAAACCCAAAACTGCGGAGAAGCTCGTTCAACAATTATAAAGTCTGCGACTCTTGCTGAGCACCATGATTATGCGTCATGTCGTACTAGAGCCCCGTCACGAACAAATGTCACCCGGATACTTTTTTCAATCACGTTGCTCGGTCAATAAAAACAAAGAGCCTAAAGCCAATAGTAAACCATTCCATCTCTGAATACATCACCAGCTAAAGTGTTGTGGCCTTGACCTAGATCTAACCTTATCAAGGTTCTTTCGAGAACATTCTAAACCGGGTGAAATCCTCTATATAACCCGCATGATTGTGATGGCGAAAAGAACCATTGAACAAGATGAACATAAGGTAATTATCACGCCTGCATAATCCTAACATAGGCATTGTCAAGGACACAGAAAACTAAGAAGGCTTTAATCCAAACCTACGACGATCAGAAGAAAAAAGCATCGTATGCAACAGTTAACTGGACTCTTGCTGTGATATGATTCAGAAATAACCAAATAAAAAGTGAGGACTTGTAGGAGTCCCTAGAAGTTGATGTGGCGAGGCAACATGAGTTTTAAATAGGGTGACGTGGATTTTCAGATAATTATTTTGATCACTGTGCTTTAACGAAACGAGAACCTCACTAAGAGAATTTGGGAGAATTACAAAAAAAAAAAAATCCTAAATCTATTGTAATGTGGTAATCTAGTAGTAAACATTTTTTTTGTCAATCAAATCATAAAACTTTTGCATTTGTATCAATTTAGTCAATCCGACTTACTTTGACTAGAAATCACTAACATGGACGCCGGTCGACTGTCCTATATGGCATAGCAGCATTGACATGGACAATTTGCAATTATATGTTATATTTTTTTGAATTATTTATTTATTTATTGTTTTCTTTTTTTCCTTTCTTCTTTTATTTTTTTCACCACCACGGTCGACAAGGGTCACCGAAGCTCGCTAGCCAACTACAAGGGTCACAACTATAGGTGAGGCTATCCTCGCCAATCGCAGGTTGAGGCACCTTGCACGCGGTTGGCAAGGCCATGACTGCTTTCGCCCCCAGTTGGCAAGGCTCATCCGAGGCTAGCCTCGCCCAAATCCATTGCTATGAAGTGGGAAACATTAGTTCTTTGCTCTATACAATACTAGAGTCTTCATGTGACATCCCGAAATTTCGGAAAAAGAAATTACCGGATGAAAAATTGGAGATTGGAAGAAAAAGAAATATGATAACGATATTACTATTATTCGTTTCCTTCTCTCTCTCTCTCTCCTCTTTCTCTTCTCCTTCAAGCTTCCTCCTCCTTCGGCCAAAAGTCTCCTTCCTCTCTTTTTCTCTCTCTCTCTCTCTCTCTCTCCCACGTTTCCCCTCTTTCTACGGAAACTTTCACCCCCCTTTCTCTTCTCTTTCTTATCTCTTTCTTCCTTTTTCTCCTCCACTTTTCCACCCTCACCTACGCCAACTCTTTTGCTGCAATTTCCCTGCAACTTCCCCTCCATTACTTTATTCTCTCTCTCCTCTTCCCCTCTTTTCTCCTCTCGATGACATCACCTCCCCTCTTCTTTTCTTTTTCTCCCCCCTCGCGCATTCTCCATTTCTACCGTAGCACCCCCATCCTTTTTTTTCACCTCCATTTATTTGCTTTCATTTTCTATAGCTTCATCATCCACTCGGCTCACCATCATCCTCACCGTTGCACGCCGTCTGCTCAAGTTGAGCACCCTTGGCCTGGAGCTCAACTTCAACGAACCGTCGCCATTCGAGTTGTGAGCCTTGTGATTTCATAGCCCTTGCCACCGCTGTCGCGCTCATGTCGTCGGAATTGTTGTCGGGTGAGTTTAGCTCCTAATCCTTTGATTAGTGCCTAAACTTGCTTAGGAGGTTGATTAGGTGTAAGGATGGTTTAGACTAACTTAAGTATGGATTAGTTATAAGTTAGAATGGTTAGATTAGCATTAGAATGGATTAATGTTAGTCTAATTCGTGAGATTAACACGTTTGAGGATGATTTGGGTGAAAACAGAGGCTGTTTTTCAGAACTGGTTCCTGGACGTCTGCTGTTCGTAATTTTTGTAGATTGAAATTGGTCGCGAATCTGAAGCCAACGTCTTCTAGAGAAATTTTTTAAACATCCTAAGCTACAACATATATTTTTCTCAAGATTTTTAGGGACTTATAAGCAGGAGATATTAGTTCCACCATTTTCAAACAGAACTGTAATTTTCGCTGGAACTGGTGACCTTTCAGGATTTCTGGGGGTTTTTATCGACTCTTAGAGTTCGAATTTTAAAATGGTTTCTTCATAAAAGTTTTTTGTCACTTCTTATAGTTTAACATAATCAAATTTCAAATCAAACAGACATGTTTAAGACCTCGAACCAAACTGATTTCAGAAAACTGACTTTCTGAGAACGGACCTAATTTTGGCGCTGGATTGAGTGATTTACTGGGCCTAATCCAGAAGAATCTGGGTCTTAGTGTCTCATAAAAAATGTTTTTTTTACATGTCCTTTGTCACATATTAAAATTTGGGAATTTTCCGAGCTCGATTGGTTAGGTTTTTGGATTTAAATTTGGAGATGCGCGAAAGCACAGTTTCTGCCAATTAGGACCGATGTTAGTTTGGCGATGGTTCTTGATGCTTTGCTCATTTTAATTAGTGTTTTTAATGACTTGTGGATTTAATATATTAGTTACTAAATTCTGGAATTTCACTGTTCATGACACACTGTTCACGAGTTACTGCTCACATGACACTGTTTACAAGTTACTGTTCACTCGCACTGTTCACCCAAGAATGAAAAGTGGTCTAATTTCATGTGTATTGATTTTATGATGTGAATAGATGTGTAAAGGCATTGGCATCTACATGAATTGGGTGATGTTTTGTGCAATTATATGGTGATTGGAAGCTGTTGGTATTTAATTAGAAAATACCAGGTGTCAAGTTTTGGATGCCAAAAGTGTTTTTAAATACTATACCAAACTGTGGGATTTTAAAAGAGATAACACAAATTTTCTGGTTCGATCTGACCGTGTCCCCACACACGATTATTTTACTATACATTTTTAATATGAAGAAAATAGGCCGGGATCACTATTTTAATTGAGGTATTTGAATGTAATGTACAGTATCCTGGGCAGAAATTGAATGAATGTATGAATGATATGAGATGCCGTCACGAGCCTTTGGGGCCGGACGATGCTCATTCGAGAATGCCCCTAGTCAACGAATGCTGGTCGTAGTGGATGCTAGGCCGATGCTCCTTCGGGAATGCCCCACGTCAACGAATACCGGTCGCAATGGAGGCTAGGCCGATGCTCCTATATGGAATGCCGTCTAGATGTAGACGTTGCCATGCTCGATGGTGCGAGACGATGCCCGGTGATGCCGGAAGACTGTTATCTGTTGCATTGACTAGGATCCATGTGATTGATCGATGTGTGCTATATGGCGCACTAATGTGTAAGAACGCATGAGAATCATGACATCTTTAGTCTTAGTCATGCATGAGTTGAGCACACTATTTATGGCACGCACGCATGAATTGATAATGCGTTTCACATATGCTTCCATTATACTGAGAACAAAGCCTTGAGGGGTGGCTTGACTGGGATGGCGGTTCGTCTGCGCCTCTACCCCAAACAACGCGTTTGTGTGGCCATGGCCAGGTGAGATCGCTTGTAACACGATTTGTATGTGATTGATGAACTGAATCATCTAATGGCCATGTGCATTGCATGTATTGTGCTGAATTATGATGTGCAGGGTATGGCATACCAGGTAAGGTTGCATGCGAACCGACTATTGATTGTTGATTGTCAATCTTTGGTTTGTTTGCGGGATGGTTCTGAAGAGATACCTCGAGTTGAGTTGGTGTACTAATCGGGGGACTAGGGGAAGAACTCGCTGAGATTTACATCTCACTGGTTATTGAATAACTATTTTCAGGTCCCCAGTGTAAAGAACCCGAAGCTTGAAGCGGAAGGGTCAAGAGCATATGTGGCTCAGTAGTCCTTTATGAGATAGACCTTTTGTATAAGCTTAAGGTGTTTATGAAACTGTATTTGATTTGAAATTGGTTGTTCTACTTTTCTATCACATGTTTGTTGTTGTCAGGGGATTAGTTAATTCGCTTCTGCATGTGCAATAAAATGAAAAGGGTTGGCGACGAGTCCCAGAAACGTCGCAAAATTTTATTGATTATCGAGGGATGTGCGCATGCTCGAGGTTTGGGGAGTGACATCCCCATTTAGTGGTATCAGAGCAAGGTTAGAGTTTGGAGTGATAAGATGCAAAGGGTTTTGGGATAGTTAGTAGGAAAGGCTTTTTCCTTATGCAGACGCTTGTGATTGGCTAGCTGATTAGTAGTTGTTTTGTGTGGGTCACTCAATTTTCCTAATTCAGGGTGGAATTAGGAGGCAGTTCTGTAGAGATCCCGTATGATGAGTGATCCGAATCAGAAGACTCATAAGAGGAGGTCTGTCACATTTGTCACTCGGGATAGGACGCCGACTAGGGTTGGTACCCAAGGAAGAGCACAGGCTTAAGCCAGTGCGAGTGAAAGAGTACCGCCTCAGGCTGGTACTAGTGTAGCAACACTTGACAATCCTAGATTAGATAGGATCGTGCAGGCGCTTGAGACTTTGGGAATTTTGATGGGACGGCAAGTTCAGAATCAAGCTACCGTTGCCACTGCTGTAGTCGCACCTGCTGGAGTCCAACTTGGGATTGTGGTCAAGGGGAGACTGATGCATAAGCTAGTAGAATAGTTCCTGAGACTTAAGCCACCGAGGTTCAGTGGTGTGGGCGACCCTGAGGCTGCGACCCTTAGGTTAAGGAATGTTAAGAAGACCTTCACCGTGCTGAGGTGTTCAAAGGAAGCCACTTAAGGAAGAGTGTTCCCGGAAGGCACGGTTTAGACTTAGAGTGCCTTTTGTGAGGCTTTCAATGGAAAGTACTTCTTAGACAGTGCGAGAGAGTTCAGGGTGGCAGAGTTCCAACGGCTTCGCAAGAATTAGATGCCCATAGATCAGGACGAGGCAAAGTTTGCAAAGTTGTCTAAGTATGCACCGAGACTAATTGAGGACTCAGTGGGTGGGACAAAGAGGTTTTTAGACAATTTAAAACTGGACATTGAAAGTCAGTTGATGCCTCTGAACTTGAAGAATAAGCAAGCTTAGGATAGTGCACTACTAGGATGGGTGACCTCCTGGGATAGTGCTTAACCATGCGCCGACTGGTAAAACCGTGAAGCTCGGTATGGGATGGGCCAAAGCGGACAATGCCTCCGTGAGTTAGTCCCTATAGAAACAAGACCCCTTCAGTAGATGTGTAGCTTAGGGACGAACCAAGCGAAGGCTGGTAGGCCTGTAAAGACCCGGTTCGACGAGGGCAGGGAGTGATCATCGAGGCTAAAGAGCCTAGACAAGGAGCGGCTCCTGGCAGGCTTCTAGGATGGCGAAGGGGGCAGGAATGAACCAGACTATGCATTGAACATGAGGGGCAGTGTTTTTGGGATAATTT
This sequence comes from Eucalyptus urophylla, assembly GCA_026873135.1. Classification (NCBI taxonomy): domain Eukaryota; kingdom Viridiplantae; phylum Streptophyta; class Magnoliopsida; order Myrtales; family Myrtaceae; genus Eucalyptus; species Eucalyptus urophylla. Next base: position 51,002,495 of record CM049473.1, on the reverse strand, counting down.
ATTAGAGTGGCGCGACGAAAGTATTGTTAATCTTGTAGGACTTCGGTTTAGTGGAATGAGGTTGGAGAAAGGAGGAGCATCTTGCTATAATGAATTGTTATTATTAAGCAATTCAGTTTAACCTGGTGGCGAGAGGTAGTTTTGAATTTATTGAAAATCAAGGAGGGCTCTCGATTACTTTGATTTTATTTGTTGAGGCAACCCAGTGACTAGATGAGGGTTGCCAAGGTTAGTTGGCAATCGTAGTTGATACGACAGTTGAAGAGTTAAAGATCAAAGATATTGCTGTGGACCCAAGCAAGATTGAAGCAGTAAGTAATTGGCCAAGACCAACTACAGTGACAGAAATCAGAAGCTTTCTGGGTCTGGCAAGGTATTATAGACGGTTTGTAGAAGGGTTTTCTGCGTTAGCGTCACCATTGACTTGACTTCTAAAGAAGGAAGAAAAATTTGTATGGACATGTGAGTGCGAGTAAAGTTTTCAAGAGTTTAAGCAAAAGCTGACCACCGCGCCTGTGCTGACCCTTCTTTCTGGTCCTAGAGGATACGAGATCTACAGCGATGCGTCATTTAGAAGACTAGGTTGCGTGTTGATGCAACATGGCAGAGTTGTTGCATACGCGTCCCGTCAGTTGAGACCTCATGAATTGAACTATCCGATGCATGACTTAGAATTCGCTGCAATCATTTTTGCTCTGAAGATTTGGAGATATTATTTGTGTAGAGAAAGATTCAAATCTTCACAGACCATCAGAGTCTCAAATATTTATTTTCTTAGAAGAAATTGAATATGAGACAACATCGCTAGATGGAACTTCTGAAGGACTGTGATTGTGATATTTTGTATCACCTAGGAAAAGCGAATAGAGTCATCGATACGCTGAGTCAGAAGTCTTCAGTTGCCCAAATGGTACTCAAGGAATTGACTTTGACCGAGAAGGCTAGACATTCGGATTTCAAGTTTGAGGTAGGCCATCTTTCAAATCTTACGACCACCCTCAGAGTTGAATCGGAACTACAAATGAGGATTAAGACACTTCAGTGGACTGACTAAGAGATTCCAAAAATTGTACAGGAGGACTTTTGCAACCTCTCGAGATTCCCGAGTGGAAATGGGAGCATATTACAATGGATTTTGTGACAGATTTACCGAGGAGTCAGAGGGGTAACGATTCTATTTGGGTAGTGGTCGACAAACTGATGAAGACAGCTCACTTCATCACAGGTACGAAAAGACCTGGATTTGGGTAGGCATGTAGAGTTGTATGTACGTCAAATTGTTCGTCTGCATGGAGTGCTAGTGACGATTACGTCCAACCGAGACCCGGGGTTTATAACTGCTTTTGGAAAAATTTGCAGAATGCCTTAGGAACAAAGTTGCAGTACATTACGGCCTATCATCCTCAGATAGATGACCAGTCTGAGAGGACGATCCAAACCCTCGAAGACATGCTGCAGCTTGCGTGTTAGATCTCAAAGGAAGTTGGGAGGAACAACTTCATCTCGTCGAGTTCACCTACAACAACAGCTACAAGCAAAGCATTCGGATGACTCCTTTTGAAGCGTTATATGACAGAGCGTGCAGAACGTCGGTATGTTGGGATGAAGTCGGGGAGCGTAAGACCACGGGCCCAGAGTTAATCCAGTAGTTAGTGAATGTTGTCACAGTTATCAGAAATAGATTAAAGACTATTCAAAACCGTCAGAAAAGCTACGTCGATGAGCACCGGAGACCATTGGAATTCCAAGTTAGTGAAAACGTGTTTTTGAAAGTGTCACAAATGAGGGGTGCTTCACGCTTCAGCAGGAAAGGGAAACTAAGTCCAAGGTTCATAGGTCCCTTTGAAATCTTGAAATTCGAGACCTCTGGGGGACGAATGGATGTGAATTTCTCAATGCATTGTTGGTTGATCTCACTCGGAATTGATCACTCCTGAGATACTGACCGTGAGAGAAAAGGCTAATAAGGACAAAACTCGTGCGACTAAAGAACTTGACCTGGGAAAACGACTTGACCGTGAGACTTGTGTGAGAACGATCTTGTAGATAGGTAGGCCGATTTCAAGGACGACTAAAAGTTGATTCACGGACAGAACATAATGGAACGACGGGTGATTCCGTTTACTGTTAATGAATCCATGAACGACCCTAGGTCGATCCTTGGTAATCGTGTACTTTGAAATAAGAATCTATCATTCGCAATTTTATGTAGTCAAGGACGTCCATGAGTCGAGATGTCTTGAACGTGGTTTGGTACGAGTCGGTCACGCGTGAATCCTCAAAGCCGTCAGTCAGTCTGAGTTGTACCCAAAATGGCATTAGAGCAAAATTTACATGGCATGAGAACTAAAGATTGGACTTTGAATTATCAAGAACGCCCGGGACAGAAGAAGCTACTTGGAGAAGTGAAGAATCGATGAGACAAAAATACCCCCACCATTTTGAAGAAGAATTTTAATGGTTTAAATTTCGATGACGAAATTTTTGTAAGAGGGGAAGAGTTATGACATCCCAAAATTTCGGAAAAAGAAATTATCGGATGAAAAATCGAAGATCGGAAGAAAAAGAAATATGATAACGATATTACTATTATTCTTTTTCTTCTCTCTCTCTCTCTCTCCTCTTTCTCTTCTCCTTCACACTTCCTCCTCCTTCGGAAGTCTCCTTCTCTTTTCTTCTCTCTTTTTCTCTCTCTCTTCTCCTTCACGTTTCCCCTCTTTCTACGGAAACTTTCACCCCCTTTTTCTCTTCTATTTCTTCTCTCTTTCTTCCTTTTTCTCCCTCTCTCTCCCACTTTTCCAACCCCTCACCTACGCCAACTCTTCTGCTGCAATTTCCCTACAACCTCCCCTCCATTACTTTATTCTTTCTCTCTCCTCTTCCCCCCTTTTCTCCTCTCGACGACATCACCTCCCCTCTTCTTTTCTTTTTCTCCCCCCTCACGCATTCTCCATTTCTACCGTAGCAACCCCATCCTTTTTTTTTCACCTCCATTTATTTGCTTTCATTTTCTATAGCTTCATCATCCACTCAGCTCACTATCATCCTCACCATTGCACGCCGTCCGCTCAAGCAGAGCGCCCTTGGCCTGGAGCTCAACTTCAACGAACTGTCGCCGTTTGAGTTGTGAGCCTTGTGATTTCGTAACCCTCGCCACCACCGTCGCGCTCATGTCATCGAAATTGTCATCGGGTGAGTTTAGCTCCTAATCTTTTGATTAGTGCCTAAACTTGCTTAGGAGGTTGATTAGGTGTAAGGATGGTTCAGACTAACTTAAGTATGGATAGTTATAAGTTAGAATGGTTAGATTAGCATTAGAATGAATTAATGTTAGTCTAATTCGTGAGATTAACACGTTTGAGGATGATTTGGCTGAAAACAGAGGCTGTTCTTTAGAACTGGTTCCTGGACGTCTGTTGTTCGTAATTTTTGTAGATTGAAATCAGTCGCGAATCTGAAGCCAACGTCTTCCAGAGAAATGTTTTAAACGTCCTAAGCTACAACATATATTTTTCTCAAGAGTTTTAGGGACTCAGAAGCAGGAGATATCAGCTCTGCCATTTTCGAACAGAACTACAATTTTCGCTGGAACTGGTGACCTTTCAGGATTCTAGGGGTTTTTATCAACTCTTAGAGTTCTCGGAAAAATGACTTTCTGAGAACGGACCTAATTTTGGCGCTGGATTGAGTGATTTACTGGGCCTAATCCAGAAGGATTTGGGTCTCGATATCTTCATAAAAAAATGTTTGTTTAACTCAATTCGTTAGGTTTTTGGATTTAAATTTGGAGACGCGCGAAAGCACATTTTCTGCCAATTAGGACCGATGTTAGTTTGGTGATGGTTCTTGATGCTTTGCTTGTTTTAATTAGTGTTTTTAATGACTTGTGGATTTAATCTATTAGTTACTTAATTCTGGAATTTCCACTATTCATGACGCACTGTTCACGAGTTACTGTTCACGTGACACTGTTCACCCGAGAATGAAAAGTGGTCTAATTTCATGTGTATTGATTTTATGATGTGAATGGATGTGTAAAGGCATGGGCATCCACATGAATTGGGTGATGTTTTGTGCAATTGTATGGTGATTGGAAATTGTTGGTATTTAATTAGAAAATACCAGGTGTCAGGTTTTGGATGCTGAAAGTGTTTTTAAATACTATACCAAATTGTAGGATTTTAAAAGAGATGACACAAATTTTCTGGTTCGATCTGACCATATCCCCACACACGATTATTTTACCATGCATTTTTAATATGAAAAAAATAGGTCGGGATCAATATTTTAATTGAGGTATTTGAATGCAATGCACGGTATCCTGGGCCGAAATTGAATGAATGCATGAATGATATGAGATGCCGTCACGAGCCTTTAGGGCCGGACGATGCTCCTTCGAGAATGCCCTAAGTCAACGGATGCCGGTTACAGTGGATGCTTGGCCGATGCTCCTTCGGGAATGCCCCACGTCAACCGATGCCAGTCGCAGTGGAGACTGGGCCGATGCTCCTATATGGAATGCCGTCTAGATGTAGATGTTGCCGTGCTTGATGGTGCGAGATGATGCCTGGTTATGCCAAAAGACTGTTATCTGTTGCATTGACTAGGATCCATGTGATTGATTGATGTGTGCTGTGTGGTGCACTAATGTGTAAGAACGCATGAGAATCATGGATTAGTTAATTCGCTTCCGCATGTGCAATAAAATGAAAAGGGTTGGTGACGAGTTCTGGGAACGTCACAAAATTTTATCGACCACCGAGGGATGTGCGCGTGCTCGAGGTTCGGGGTGTGACATCCACATTTAGTGGTATCCGAGCAAGGTTAGAATTTGGAGTGACATATTTTGGGATAGTTAGTAGGAAAGGCTTTTTCCTTATGCAGACGCTTGTGATTGGCTAGCTGATTGGTAGTTGTTTTGTGTGGGTCACTTAATTTTCCTAATTCGGGGTGGAATTAGGAGGCAATTCTGTAGAGATCCCATATGATGAGTGATCCGGATCAGAAGACTCCTAAGAGGAGGTCTGTTGCGTCTATCACTTGGGATAGGACGCTGACTAGGGTCGGTACCTGAGGAAGAGCGCAGGCTTAAGCCAGCGCGAGTGAAAGAGTACCGCCTCAGGCTAGTACTGGTGTAGCAGCACTTGACAATCCTAGATTAGATAGGATCGTGCAGGCGCTTGAGACTTTGGGAATTTTGATGGGACGGCAAGTTCAGAATCAAGCTACCGTTGCCACTGCTGTAGTCGCACCTGCTGGAGTCCAACCTGGGATTGTGGTCAAGGGGAGACTGATGCACAAGCTAGTAGAACAGTTCCTGAGACTTAAGCCACCGAGGTTCAGTGGTGTGGGCGACCTTGAGGCTGTGACCCTTAGGTTAAGAAATGTTAAGAAGACCTTCACCGTGCTGAGGTGTTCAGAGGAAGATTGAGTACTTCTAGCGACTTATCAGCTTCAAGGTAATGCCAGTACATGGTGGGAAGCCACTCAAAGAAGAGTGTTCCTGGAAGGCACGGTTTAGACTTAGAGTGCCTTTTGTGAGGCTTTCAATGGAAAGTACTTCTTAGACAGTGCGAGAGAGTCCAGGGTGGCAGAGTTCCAACGGCTTCGCAAGAATTAGATGTCTATAGATCAGCTCGAGGTTCGGGGCATGACACTTCAACTCTTGCTCCATTTCGGTTCCTTGCCATGTACTTTCAACTTCTCATTCTTTTCGGGTAGCTTAACTTCATGAATTTGAAATCACTGGGGTTGCCACGAGGAAGTGGGGGCTTCGAATCCCCACCTTCTCAAAGGGGTTGGGGTGGGAATGATTTAGTTTCAAATGTGAATTTTGACTCCCACGTCTTGTAAGGAGGTAGGACAAAAGTTTGAGAATGAGAGTTAGAGTAGGAATAGAGTAAGATTGACAAAAAAAAAGAAGAAAAAACTTCATGAATTTGTTTCTCAACAATTTCTTTGTCAGTTTACGTTTGCAAGAAGCGCAATTGATTAGCTGTTTTGGACTCTTTCTTGAATTTGAGAGGCTAATTGACAATTACATACCATGGGCAGGTCAGCCTCGCTAGTTGTAGGCAAGGCCGCCTTAGCTTGTGATTGTAATGGCTCGCCCGGTGGCCAGCAAGCTTCAACGACCCTTGCGCAACCACATTGGAAAAGAAAAAAGAACAAAGGGAAAAAATCAAAAATAAAATAATTATTAAAATATTATTAAAATTATCACGCCAACTATGCCATGCACATCGTCCGTGTGAAGTAATTTCCGGTCAAAATTAGAGATAAACTGAACTGGTATAAATACGAAAGATTTAGGACCGAATTGATTAAAAAGAAATATTTTAGAATTGAATTCATACAATTACAACAATTTTAGGATTTATTTCTTTTAACTTTCCGAACTCTTATCTTTTTGCCATCGAGTGCTCATGACAGATGGCGAAACGACACTACTGATCTCGAAAGAGCAAATTCTTGGTACATTAGGTCGGCGCAACTAATTGCAAGCGCAGCCGTATGGCCCAAATGATTATCTAGGTCGGTTTGGACAATTCCTTTGGGCATGAAGCTCCAGATCGGCCCAACTTACGATATTCTGAGGTGAGTTGAATACTGCAACAAATTTGGAAGACTTCAGAGATATTGCTAAAGCATCAAAGAGCAAATGTTGTGATTATTTAAAAATAAATTGGGGGCCAAATGTAATCTCCCATAGTTTTGATGTGCCGGGGATAGCACGCGGCCGAAGTTTATGTCAGAAGTTGATGCAATCAATACTGGAGGGGCATTACACCAATTATAATAAGTCGAGGATGACATTGAAGTAATCGAAGAATTAAAGAGATAATTTGAGAGTTCCAAAAACCTGATGAGGGATAGTAGGCCTAATCATAGGACTAGTAACCTACGGGTCCGGTCCAGTTCCGTCCTGAGTCACAAGGGCAAGAATCCTTTTTTTTGTGAGAAAGTTGGATCCAATCCAAAATTTATAAAACAAGTTTTTGTATGGATGATTAAGTAAAAAAATTTATATCTGATCTTAAGGGTTAGTCAGGCCTGGCCAGCCTAAGGATCACGTTAAGCGGATGAACAGTGAAATGAAAAGTAAAGGGAAAAAAATGCTTTTGTACGAAAATGCCCACCATGTCGTCAGAATTGGCACAAGAGATGCATGTGCTCACCAGCTGGAAAATATTTGGCCAGTCTAATTAAGATTAATTAAGTTATTTTTGACTCATTTGAAACAAATTTCACAATGGACCCTATTTTGAGAAAGTTAGAGCATTTCAGTCCTTTATTTAAAATTTTTATCAGAATAATTGGCAGTCACATGAGTCTTACGTGAACAAATAATGTAGTGTTCTGTCGTTTAAGTCAGTAGATGCTTGAAGGGTGAGTGTTGAGGCTGAATATTCCACATGCATTCGGCCGCTGAAATAAACAATGTATCGTTGGCGGAATTCAAAAGCTGTACGAAATGTCAAGTGATGACAAAGAGAAGAGGAGTAGACCATGATGCTCTTCGATGAAGCCTGAGGAAGGTAAAGTTAATGATTGATATCAATCGAACGGATGCGGTGGATCAAACAATGCATCATTGACCGGGGCAAGTAGTCGTAAAATATAAACGTCAACCTCAATAGGTGGGTGGGTTGGTTCATCCTTAATGAATAAGGAAGGAAAGAGGGAGACCGAGCTCAGCAAAATTGAAATTCTCGGATCTTCTTGAATCGGGTTCCTTCCGGTTTGACTAATAGGTTAAAAAGTGGGTAACATAAATAGTTGGGGCCGAGCAGGGTCAGGTCGAGTCGATGTGGAAAAGACAACGGTGAGGAAGACTTTTCTTGGAGGAAGATAATATATGGTTTAAAGTGCTTTAATTTAAATCACGGCGCCGGCAGCAAACGCACATGTACCAAACATGTTCGAGTTGGTTCGTACTCGAACGGACCTGAACCAATATTATTTGCTGACATCCGAGACTCGGATTGTAAAAAAGTCTCGAGTGGGACCCGTCAAAATCCAGCACGGCACGTCGAGCCGAAGCTTAGATTTTGATTACGGACTGCTTAGAGTTCTTATCATGCATAATTCCTCTATCTCCTTTCGGCCATCCTCTTCTTGTTGAACTCACGTTATTGTGACATTATTCTTGTCTTTTGCAACGGAGATGCGGAATATTATATTCGCGTTAAAAGGAAACAAGGAAAATGATTTTCCACAGTGCATCCTTCATGACGTATTCAAAAGGTTGCATTTACAAAGATTTGTCTTGAGATCACGGTTGATACCATTAAAAAACCTTAATCAGTAATCAACAAAAGCTTGCCCTAATGGTTACCATCCTCATATGGAGATGAGTTTAGAGTTTGAACTCCCCCTCCTCCAGATAAAGAGGTTTCTAGGTTCATAGGATCTCCCCAAGTGGACCTCGGATGGGACACGAAGTGAAATATGCACTGTTTAAGGAAATTGAAAGGGCATTGAAGCTTGTTAAGCTTTTTTCCCTAGAGTTGGCCTTGTAGCTTGCATCGGCCAGCTCTAAAAACGGTATTGCCTGCTTGTCCAAATTTGTTCTAGGTGAGGATAGTTTAAGACTTCAGGCAAGTCTTGTGCCAACAACTGTGGTAATTCCATCTCTAATATCGTATATTTAAGTTGTTATAATTAAAAAGCTCGTAATTGAACCTTGGATTGGATCTACTGGTCCACCTTGTAGTGTGCATCGATTGGCTCGCCCTTTTTATTGGCGATACGCCCTCACCTTAACTTGCCAGGTCGTACCTCCGATGCTTCTAATAGGTTGGATTCATAATAAATGCCAAAGAATCTTTACAAGTAGGCTCATCCTTAGACAATCAACTTTTAAATTTATTGCAATATTTCTTTATGTGACCTTTCTTCTTATAAAAGAAGTGGTTCACCATCCTCGTTGAATGATGCTTTCTTAGCTTGCGAAAGTAAGTTTTCAAACTTGTTTTTTCACAAAGATACAATTTCATACAATCTCTAGCCACTCTAAATTGTGAGTTGTGATTGAAAAGAGATTGTAACTGATTAGTAAAATAATGAAATCAGACATGTTCAGCCACCATTAGGGGTTTGCCAAGCTCCATGTAGAGAAGCTCCAAAAGTCCAGGATTACACTTTACCACAAGGAAAAACTAGTCGGTACACCCGTGCCACATTCATCTCTAAACAATTTTCATATCGCAAAAAACCCCAGACTAAACAACACGAGTTATATAATTTATTCGTGAAAAAGAAAAGACATGACATTTTTATCATTCGGCTAACCACATTAAAGGTTATATTGAGGAAGTACGTTTCCCCAAAGCCTTTATTTTTTTTCTTTTTCTTTACTTGATTTAGACCCAAAAAAAAAGGAGGAGAAATGGATAACGTGTTGGGTCCAAGCATTCCCCTGTTTTGGCTGGAAAGAGCATCAGACGTTTGACCGAAAGCTGCATCCATAATAGGGACACGTCACTAAGCACTCGTCACGTAGAAAGTTTTGCCCCAAGTCAGCAAATCTTGCATTTGTGCAAAATGAACTTTTAAAATCTTTTAAATCGGAACGCACATTAAAAAGGCCAGAAACTTGCGTTCGTCTAGAAGCCCAGAAGGCCGAGGCCACTCCACTCTTTCGACAAGAGGTAGAGCATATAAATTCATGAGTCCTTCCCTCTTATACAAAAAGAAAAGCTCAAAGATCAGACAACGTTCAAGCGAGTGGAGAAGCTTGCTCGACGAGCAGGGCGCGTGCAAATAATAACTTCTTTCCGTGATCATATGGAGTTCTTGAATGCTCAAGAGGGGGCTTTCATCTTTAATCTCTTAGGTACCCACAAATTATTTTAAGAAGAATTTAGGTTGTTATTCTAATCAAACTTCATCAGGTCAAATAGAGAGCTAGAGAAACGTTTTCACATGTATCATCGATTGCATGACACACGTCCATCATATGGATGATCACGGCAATTGATAGTTTATGTTTCCTCTCCTATATGATTTTATAAATTTTGTGGAAAGTTTTTTTCTAATTGAAATATGGATAGTGAACCTTACATACTTCCTTTCCAATTTTTGTCCCATCAAAAAATAAGATGAGTCCATCGTAATATAGTTGAATATATTGTGGTGGGTATGGTCACATGTCGATCGCATTCACAACATGAGAATCAACTAATTCATGCAAGAAATCAGTCTAGCAAATTCTTCATCCCTTTATAATCTCATTTTTCTCTATTGAGTTCCACAAACGATTCTAACACTTCTCTTTTCTTCTTTCCTCTTGAATATATTTAGGCAACATCCTGTCCTTTTTGGTGTTCTTGGCACCGATGTAAGTCCTTGCCAACTCTTCATATTGCACATAACTTCTACACCCGTCTCTATCATTTCACCATTACAAGAGACGAATTTGGAAAACGTTTTGCAAACCATTATTGGTGAAGTGACCTTTTTTCTTCTTCTTCTTTTCTTTTTTGTTTTTGACAGCCCGACAAACAAAATCTACAAGAAGAAGTCCTCGGATGGGAATCAATCGATACCATATGTGGTGGCACTTTTGAGTGCTTCATTGCTCTTGTGCTATGGAGTCCTCAAGACTAATGCCGCTATGATCATCACCATCAATGCCGATGGAATCGTAATTGAACTCGCCTATCTTTTTCTCTTCTTGATCTATGCCTCCACCAAAGAGAAGGTCTGTCTCTTACTGCTTTTGTGCTTAAAAATTTAGCAAACTATCCTCCCTTTGTCATCATAACCATGCGTTGTTCATTAGTTTGCGAATTTTAGTGTTTAAGCAAATCATGATAGGCTTTGGAAGCTGGTTTTAGAGAGGGGGGGGGGGGGAACTCTTGTCTCAACTTTGTTATCTTAACGATGTGTTGTCTTAACCATGGTTATCTCAACCATGTGTTGTTCATTAGTTTGCGAACTTGAGTGTTTAAGCAAATCATGACAGGCTCTCAAAGCTGGTTTTAGAGGGGATGGTCCCAACCTGTTACCTAATTTGTATTTACAAGCAAGATCGACAACGACTTGATGGGTATTTACGTTGTTTCTTGTGCGGAGTTTGCATTTTTCACTTATTTATTGAATAGCAAAAGCTCTTTAAGGCATCATTCGTTTTGCAAAAAATATAACGTTTCCGGAAATTATTTTACAGAAAATCATTTTCCAAGAAAATAATTACATTTTTCAGTGCTCGGCTGAAATTTGAAAATGAACTAAAAAATATTTTCCGTTGTTCAATAATGAAAACATTTTCCTGCACGTACTCATTTTGTGACATCCTAAAATTCAACTCCATCTCGAATATATGCAATAATTGTTTCATCGATGCGCCTATGGTCGTTTTACTCTGAGCTGACCCCTCACGAGTTAACTAATCTATTAGGTGAAACCGTTAAGGGATATAAACGTGATAGACTAATTCTTACCGTTACAAAAAAAAAAAAATGACAGACTAGAGAATTCAATCAGAAATTGACTGTTCGACCATAACAATCGGCAAGGGTCAATATGGCACTGTTATAATTGAATTGTGATCGGATATAAGTCGATTCGACGGAAACACATAATTGAATTGCAGGTGATTCCGCATGATTGCGAAATTTGCGTCGAACGGCGGTAACCCGATTTTCTGTCGATATTATACTCGGGACACGTAATTGAAACCTCGCGATTTTTATGACAACCGAGAGTCATCTATGAGTCGAAGACGCACAAACGTGGATCGAAAATTATCGACCACGGGTCAAACGTGCTAAAATCCCTAAAAGCTACCCGGTAGGTAAGGTTGTACTAAAATCACGTTCGGTCGATTTTAACCACGAAATTGAATTCAATTTCAGGAATCAGAAGTTCGAGTATGTCATGATTCATTTATAAGACATCGTCTCATCTTTCGGAGAAATTTCGTTGAGTTCGGAATTTTTGCTGAAAATCAATTTCGGACAAAAAGAAAATAAGAGTGGAAATTCGGATGGGAGGTGAAATGGACTATTTGGTTGCCCAAAATAGTTCATTTTGTGAGAATTAGAGCTAAATTCTCATTGGAGGAGCAATTGACATTTGGGTTGAAGACTTTTTGAGGCATAGTTCATGAGTGCAAAGATATTTTCCAAGGCTTTTCATTGGCCACTTCTTTGACTTCATGGTTTCCCTCTCTCCTCCATCTCTTTCTTCTCCCCTTCATGCATGCGCCTACTTTAGCCGACTCCCTCTGCTGCTTCTTCTCCTTCATTTTCCTTCCACTGTCCAATTCTTTGGCTGCTGCTCCATTTCCATTTCACGCATAGCACATCTCCATTGCAACACTCTCACCTCACTAGCTTTCGCCCTTCGTCCATCCTTAGCTCGCCGTCCGCCATAGCCAACACACCAACTCACCACCGTCCTTCAACCACCGCCTCACCAGCCCTCATCGTCTCGTTGCTAGTCCAGCTTCACCACCTCCTCAGCCCACTGTCCACCCAGCCCTCACCGTTTGCCCAACCTACCTCTAGCTGGTCCACCACAGCCACACCACCACCTTTAGCTCATCTCCACCGCCAACACAGCTAGCCGCCTATCCAACCAACTCCAGCGTCCAGCTTGCCAGCCCAGTCACGCCCTCAGCTAGCTCCATCCAGCCGAGACCAGCTCAGCCCACAGAATTGAACTAGCCCCAAGCCGAGAGCTTGTTAGGCCGTTTCCTTCGCCGGTTGAGCTCTGTTGAAGACACGATTGTCTCAGGTTTTCACCGCCATCACGCCGCCGTCGCTATGAACTCGCCGCCGTCCTAATCCGGTGAGTTAACTTCCTAATCTTGGATTAGGTTATTAATTACACTTAGGCTGCGTTTGGCGGTCGGGATAAAATTCGGGATATAATATGATTTACCATATAATACGTTTGGTACTCGATTAAGATAAGATAAAGTTGGATATAAGAGATATATAGACATGATAAAATTATCCCATGGGGAGGTGAGATAAAGGTGGATAGGATTTCTATTGTTCATAATAGGAAAGTTATTTTTCTCAAATAATAAACTTATCAAATTATCAAAATTGAAATTATATTTCAATATAAATAATATTTGAATTCTAATTTAAGAAATTAAAAATAAAAAAATATCAATTTATTTTTAATTAATCTTATTTTAATTTATATATTCAACTTTAATTCTATCTTATAATAAACATTCAATCTATAAATTAAATATTTATATTTATTATATATTTTAGGTATTTTTGTATTTTAGGTATGTTAGTACAGTTTACTATTTGATAAAAGTTTATTAAAGAATGGCGAAAAGGGAAAAAATGAAATAATAAAGAAAATAATATAAAAAAGAGGAAAAATAAAATAAAAATAAATTAAGGAATAGTGTTACAAGAGATTTTCACCATCTTCGTTTATGAACATTTAGGTTCATTTACAATGATATGCCATTTATATAATAAAAAAAATGTACATAATATGATGTAAACATATCCGATTTTAATAATGCAATTCACCAAATAATGGATATGATATAAAAAAAATCCCAGGATTTCATATCCTACCCTATCCAGTCATATCTCGATTACAAATATGAACGACCAAACGTAGCCTTAGAGGTTAGATTAATGTTAATTAGGATTAGTAGTTAATCCTAAGTTAGTGTAACTAGAATGATTAGGTAGTTAGTTTGGTTAGTTAGATTAGTTTGGTTAGTGTAATTAGTTTAGTTAGAATAGTTAGTTTAGTTATGTTAGCCTACCTTAGTTAAGTTAGTTTACTTGGGTTAGTTAACCATGGTTAGATTAATTAATTGGATTAATTTAATTAATCGTAATTTATTTAATTAATCGTAATTAGCATAATTAGTGACGGATTAGCTATTTCGTGAAATTTTACACTCGTTCTCGTGAATGAATTTATATGTGAATTTGATGGTTTATATGTACAATTGAGTGCTTGATGGTAGTTGTAAATTATTATTGCAGAATTTGATTTTATGAATATTTAATTAGAAAAATACTAGGTGTCGGTTTTTGAAGCCAATTTTTATGTACTATATAAAATCATGGAATTTTTTAAATCGGGAGCATACTATGTTTAATGGTTCGTGTGACATCCTAGATTTTCAACCCTGTTTTCTATTGACTAAATCGGGTTTTTCATTGACGCGTCTATAGGGCTGTTCTTAGAGCTGATCACTCTCGAGATAACTAGACTATCTAGGAAAGTCATTAAGGATTTTAAGGCAAATAGACTTGAGAATTTAACCAGGAATCGGCTGCTTGATCGTGTTCATCTGCTGAGATCATTACGACACAAACGTAAATTGATTATAGATCAAAGATAGGTCGGTTCAACAGAGATGTGTGGCTAATCGTGGGTGACATCACTAAATTGGAAAATTCTCATCAACTGACACTAGACTAATTTCTCTATTGTTTTGGTACCATGTGTCCATATTTGAATTCTCGAGATTTTCATGACAACCAAGAGTCGCCAATGTGTTGAGTGGATTCATTGTGACTCGAAGAAAATCGACCATGGGTCATTTGCACTAAAAAGTTTTGAAAACTACCTGATAGTCTAGGTCATGCTAAAAATGCGCCGAATGGAAATTAACTGCAAATTCAAGTCCAATTTCAGAAATTGAAGATTCTGTCATGTCACAATAAATTCTAGGAGCATCGACTCAGTCTCAGAAGATTTTTCTACGACCCGAGACTTTTTGGAAAAAAGTCGGCATAGGACCGTTTTTTGTTCTAGAAAAAAAAGCCAAGGATCGTATTTTATTGTGAAATTTGGGACGCAAGATGGGTCAACTGACGAGGAAAAGTATCGATTCGATCGATGGAGGGTTAATTGAATTTATTGAGACCAAATGAGATTGAATCAAGCAAGGATCGGTGTCCAATTGAGAGGAAATGCTTCCAAATTCGTGTGCCACAACCAACCCACAACCTTTGGACCATTTTGGCTTTCTAGAAGAGTGCATGGGTGTCTCATTGTGAGCCAATGAAGGATACTTGGTCAAGGAGGAGACTTGGAGAGCAAGTGTGAAAAATCAAGGCCATGGTGGCCCCCCTCCAACCTCATCTCTATTCTCTCTCTCTCTCTCTCTCTCTCTCTCTCTCTCTCTCTCTCAACCGGCCAAAACCCTCTCCATCTCCCTCCTCTCACCTTGTTCGAACCCCACCAATAGCCAAGAAAGTCGCCGAAGCAGCCACACCACCGCTGGACCGTTTTCCTCCTCTGTTTTCATTTCTGCCGGTTTTTGCTCCAACTAATATTTCGCCAAAGATCTGAGTAAAAGTCAACTTCCCGGATGAATCAACGAACGAGCTACCCATCGCCATGAAGAGGACATCCAAACCGTTCCATCAAGCCCAACCTCGCCCCGAACGGAGCTGCTAGTTGTCATGTACGGCCGTCGCAAGCTGCCGGTCACCGGTCCGTCGGTCCGCCTGGTAGCCTGCACGGTTTCGCCTGTTTCGCATTTTCTTCGTGTCTTCTCCCATTCTGACCATTCCTCCACCCATACCAACCACCAGCAGGTCCCCCTCGACCCCCGGGTGCCACCAGTTGCCAGCCAATGCCTTGCCGGAGCTCCCACCAAGCCCGTTCAGCTCTATTTCTCCTCCGGTGACTAGTTTTTCCAAATTGCAGAGGGAGTCTGAATTTTTGGCTACTGTTTCAGCCTTGGGACCACCTTGGATCACTGTGGTTGAGGTTCCCCAGCCTCCTTGCCACCGTCCATCAGCCGTACGCCGCCTCCAAGTCACCAGACCTTCGCCGCTCGCCGTTTTTGCGCCAAACCGCCGCCGGTTCCAGCTGCTCGACTCAAGATCAGAAACCAAGGACAGCAAGGGTTTTTGGTCTTTGAGGCCCGTTTTAGGTGTCTTCTCGGCCTCACTTGGTGTCACCGCTTCGAGGTTTATTGACCGCCTTGACGTCACCTTCGCCGTCGACTCACCAGAACGCTAAACCGGTGAGTTTTGCTCGCTAATCCCTTCTTAGTAGGCTAATGATGCTTAGGGGTTGATTAGATTTAATTAAGTGCAATTAGGTGGATAGATTAGATTAGAATAATTAAATTAGGAATTTACCTATGCATGTTAGGAGAATGGTTAGTGTAATTAGCGAGTAGATAAGTCCTATTATTTATTGAACTAGTCTCGGTAATTTTCTGGGCTTGTCTCGGCTTCTAATTGGGCATTAGGGGCCTAAATTGGATTTATTGTATTTATTTAATAATTTTCGTAATTATTTAATTATTTATTTATTTTCCAAAAATTAGGCTGGGATAGCCAATGACCAGGATTTTATGTTGATGATCGTGGTGCAATCTGTTTATTTAATTGAGCTTTATTTTGTGCTGAAATGAATTATTTGTGAATTTGGGATTTATTTTCTAAATTAAATAATTTTGGTAATTAATGGAAAAATTACCTGGCATCAGTTTATAGCACCAAAAATAAGTAATGGGCTGTTGAAACTGTTGGGATGTTTAAAAATGTAAAATTATGATATTTTGGCTAAGGTTGACTATGTTCCCACACACGGCTATTTTATCAAGAATAATAAAAGATGGAATTGATTGAATGGTCGAGATGGTATACTATGCCTAAGGTGATATGTCAGCTTAGATAGAGAGTAGTATACTGGTATACTATATTAGCCTATGGGCGATATGTCAGCTTAGTAGAGAGCTGTATACCTTATTAGTTTTGATTGAATATGTTGGTATACTATATCAACCTATGGGCTCTGATATGGTAGCTTAGCAGAAAGTAGTATCCCTTGTCAGCTTAGTAGAGAGCAATGTCAGTATACTATATTAGCCTAGGAGCAATATGGCAGATTCGCAGAGAGCAGTATATCTTATCAGCTAATATTGAGCACTATCGGCATATTATATCAGCCTACAGGCGATAGGGTAGCTTAGCAGAGAGCAGTATACCCAATCATCACAAAAGTGAGCTATACTATCTATTTATCAGCTTAGCAGTGAGCAGTCCTAACATGAGCGAACTTATAGATAGTATGAGATAAGCCAACCAAGAAAAAGGGTCGAGATGACATGTAACCGACTAAGTCGATTGATCGATGATTCGATCTGATTGATGTGATGCGATGTGATCGTGTATATCTGATATATATACTAACTTGTAGGAAGAATCTGAGGCCAAGGTAAGTCCTCTGACTCGTATTGTGCTTAGGCAGCCTCTAAAGTGTATTGGCTTCCTAATTGGGTCTTAGAAGGTAGAACTTGCTGAGATGTAATCTCATCCCGGTTGTGGGACAATATTTCAGGTCCCTAGATGTAGCAGACCTGGATTTTGAAGATCTTGGAAGTATGGTGCAGTCTGCTGAAGGATCCAGTTGGAGTGTGGAGGATGATGAAGAGGAGGATGATGACCCGTAGTTTGTGGAACCCCCACTCCTACTTGTAGACCTTGATTATGAACTTGTTTAAGTTGAATCTGACTTAGTAGTTAGCTTTATATATATGTGCACTGGTTTGCAATATATATAAGTGTGGTTGTTTTTGAAAGTTCGAAATTTAATCCTACTTTCCCATCACATTGCTTTATTGTCTAGTGATTTTATATGCTTCCACATGCGTATTTAAATGAAAGGGTTGGCGATGCGTCCTAGGACGTCACTATTTAATCAACCAAGGTGAGGGATGGGTGCGTGCCTGAGGATCGGGGCGTGACAGTTCGATTTAAATATGTGACCACGCGCGATTATTTTACTGGGAATTTTTAATATGAAGGAAAGGTGGCCAAGTTCAATATTTAAAGACGAGGTATTTGAGTATGTGCGTGTGTGGTTGCTATCGTAACCCGTCACCAGACTAAAGTCCGGGGGGGGGAGGGGCGATGCCTGATTAAGTTCGGATGCCCTACGTCAACGGATGCCGGTCCTAGTGGAGGCTAGGCCAATGCTCATTTATGGAATGCCATCTAGGTGTGTAGTGTTGGATGTTGCCGTGCCCGACGGAGTAGGACGATGCCTGGTTATGCTGGATGACCGCCGACTGCTGAGTTGGCCATGGCCGATGGGTCGTAATAATTGGAACACACCTGAGTGGTTATGATAATTGCGTTTGATTATGGGACAAAATTGTGCAGCATGGTATGGGACGTGTCATAAGGGTTTAGCCTTATAATCGGGACCTATGTGATTGAAATGATGTGTTCTAGTTATTAAACTACGCTTGCTGTATTGATAATAGCATATGTGATGAGCTAATGTGCAAATAAGCGCCGAGGTGAGGTGAGTTTTGTATGGTGTGTGCTTAGGACCGCCTTAGAGACGAATTTGCGTCCTAATCGAGGTTTAGGGTTTTGACTCACTGAGATTTATCTCCCCTCGTTGTGGTTAAATATTTTCAAGTCCCTAGTATGGAGATACGTCCCGTCCGTTTTGGGTTTCTACGAGAGATGGACTACGAGCCCTCCTATTTCCCTATTCCTGGGACCACTTAGACCCGCGAGTTGGTTGTGACCATGATTTGGGTCGACGAAGGCTCCCTCACTAGGTGTCTCATCGCTTCAAGGCATGGTTCATTGACGAACGTAACGGGGCTCGGAAAGGTCCCCTGCAGGGTTTTCACGAACCTTCTGTTGGGACCAAGGATGGGGAAGTATCTCATCCCATGGACATCAACATCCCAGAACGTAACACGTCAACGAGAGCTCAATCGATAATAAACCTAAACTTAGAAAAAAAAAACAATGAGAATTGAATCCCTCCCCAGTTCATTTACGCGATGATCGAAAACTCACGACCTATACATCTATTATCGGAGTGCATCCATTACTTTTTAATTTACCTTTTCACGCATACTTATATGATCGAAAACTTACAACACCTCTCTCTCTCTCTCTCTCTCTCTCTCTCTCTCTCTCTCTCTCTCTCTCTCTCTCATATTTATATTTTTTTTTAGCTGACTTGGAAATTAAAATGGGGGTTCAATTGGGTGTTTCAGATACCAAATACAGTGGGATCATTGCTTGGCATTACTCAGATGATCCTCTACTTGATGTATAGAGGTGGGAACAAGGAAATGGCAGAGACAAATGAGGGGAACAACCAACGTGAAGTGTCTCTAGATGTGGAGAGGTTGACTCCAATCCAAAGTGCAAAGCTGCACCCAACTTCACAGCACCAACCACACATCACAGAAATGGTTATTTTCCCCAAAGGAAACCAATTGAACCAAACAACAATGTTTGATTCCATGTCTCTCTCGCAAGTCTTTAGGAAGCAAGCAATCACCCAGACAGCAGGGGCTGTAGAAACTCTGCAGTGTGATTTTTTTCTTCATTTTTTGCAATTTATTTGTACTATTGCATTAAGGGGGGAATAGGAGAGCATGAGATAGATGGCTACATAATGGCAGGAAACGGCATGGCGGGATTCGTGTGGCTAATATTTTCATCCAAGAAGTGAGACGTCGTCCATAACTTGTACTTGAAACTCCCACTATGTTCGACAGTAGCTTTGCCTTTGGCAAAAATGATCTCCCTGTTGACACACTTTCCATTTCCATATCTCTCTTAACCCCTCGATCGGTAGCAGGTTCTTCACTTCACTTGACTTCGCTCTCATACACAAAACAAAAGACCAAGATCAGACGACGTTCTGTCGAGTGGAGAAGCTACTGCTGGAGAAGCAGGGCACATGCAAAGTCTCTTCTTGTTCTTCGACTGTTTCTGCATGAGCTCTCCTTCTCCAACATGATATGGTATGCCCCGATCCACGAGCGCGTGTCCATCCCTCGGTAGTCGATAAAAAAATAGCAACGTCCCAAGACGCGTCACCAACCCATTTATTTTATTGCACATGCGGAAGCGAACAAACGAATCCCCTGATAGTATACATCATGGGATAGAAAAGCAGGAAAACAGATTCACATCCAAACATGCTTTTATATACACATTGAGTCATATACAAAGGTCTACCAAAAGACCTATATACAGAAGTCTAAATCAAAAAGGGGCTACGGAGATTCTAAACTCTAGGCTCTCCAGTCCTCAGCTCCAGGTCCTCCACGGCACCATCAAGGGTGTCGATATCCAGAGGATGCCCTATCTCCCATTCCCCCGTCAAAACCACTTATCGGACCCTCTCGATTCCCATCGGGCTTATGAAGGTACCACACCTTGAAATGATGAGGTCGCAGGTGGGGTAGACCCTCATCGACCCAAATAGAGGACTCCACAAGCTCATAGGTTAGGTCAGTCCCGAAAACTGGGAAATAAGAACGCTGGAAGTCGACCTCCCTTGGAACCCCATAGCGTACATGACGTTGCTCCATCTAAGGACCTGAAAGAAATGAGCCCACAACGAGGTGAGACAATAACAAGTCCACCCCCTAAACTCCGACTAGGAAGGAAATACGCTTAGAGGCGTTCTAACCACACAACCACACAATCACAGAGACTTACCTCGTCTCAAATCCTTCATGCATGTCAGTACAGTTCATATCACAGACATAATAGTATTCATACTCAGACAATTGGAACGCCACAATTCATCTCTCAGATAGCCAAAAGGGTCCCGATTATAGGGCTAAATTGTTATGACACGTCCCATTCAGTGCCACACAATTTTATCCCATAATTCGGCACAACTTACTCGAAGTTCGGTGGTCTTCTAGTGTAGCCAGGCGTCGTCTCGCCCCATTGAGCACGGCAACGTCACTACGTCGACGGCATTCCATAAAGGAGCATCCCTTATTGGGGCACGTCCACCCGACTAATTTCGAGGACAAGTTCTCTGAACCAACACACAACCATTCAATCTCAGCCTAGGATACCATGCATTGCACTCAAATGCTTTAATTAAAATGGTGAACCTAGCTTATTTTCTTCGTATTAAAAATACACAGTCAATTTGAACCAGAAAAACTGATACCCTTTTTTTTTTAAATCTCATTGTTTGATATAGTCCTTAAAACCATTTTTGGCATCAAAACCCAGCACCCAGTAATTTCTAAATAATTACCAAAATTTCACATTTTTAAAATAAATAACTAAAATTTCAATCCCTACTCAATTTACACGAATCAACACTCAATTATCGAAATTAAGCACACTATTGCAATCAGCACAAAATTCCGGTTATCGACTATCCCGATATAATTTCCGAAAAATATTAAATAATTAAATAAATGCAATTAATTACCAAAAGTAGAAACTTAGGATGGAAATGCCTAAATAAACATTGAAACGGGCCCGGAAAATTTCCAAACCTATCTAGATAAATAGCACAACTTATCTAGTTCTTAATTAAGTCATTCTAACCACCTAACATCAACAAACAAATAATTAAATCACTAATCCATTCTAACTAAACACCTAAACTATAATTAGCCCAAACTAATTAATCCCTAAGCATCAATAACTCGCTAAGCAAAGTTTAGCAAGTAAACTCACCGGTTTTGCGAACCAGTGAGTCCACGTCGATGGTGACGCGGAAATGCGCAACAACAAAGCCCACGGCGACACTAAACGGAAACCGGGCAGGCCTGAAAATGAGCCCAATAGCACATGGCTGGGGTGAGAGCTCGGCTACTGAGCTAGGCTGAAAAGGGCGGACCGAAGGGCTGAAACAGCATGGGCTGGGCGGCGATGGCTGCAGCGGACCAGGCGAGGCTCGACGGTGGCTGAAACAGCGATGGCAAGGCTTCGACTGGCCGGGCGGAGGCTCGAGCAGACTCTAGGGCATTTTGGCTTCTTAATCGGGTCTTAGGGGGTAGAACTTGCTGAGCCATTGTCTCACCGGTTATACATCGGCGAGCATGTCTGACTAGCTAGTCCTAGGACATTTCCCTTTGGTTGAAAGCCGATTCCTTTTTGTAGGCTTCCGTGTATAAACTTGTGTGTTTATAAAAAGGCATTTTGTAAAAAATTGGCCTTACTTTCCTATCCCATTGTTTTATTGTCTGGGGATTATTTATATGTTTTCGCATGTGTATATTAAATGAATGGATCGGCAATACGTCTTAGGACGTCGCTATTAATCGACCAAGATGGGATGGGCACGTGCTCGAAGGATTGGGGCGTGATAGTTCCTCTGGTTTTCTAAGCTTCAAATTGGACACCAATGGAGAAAGGAATGCTGAGGAATAGGAAGAAGTGAGCTGAAGGATGCAGGGTCCCATTTTGCCTCCGAAGTCTACCTTTCCATCCATTTTCACTCATTCCATGCCCCCACCACCTTCGGCTGTCATCCATGGCCAACTTGCAGCCCTCTAGCTTTCTTGGCAAGCCTCCCAAAGGTCCAAATGTTGCACACCACCCCTAGTTACGAATTTAGGACCTTACCCCTCCAAATTGAACTACATTTCAACTCGAATCAAGCCCAATTGATGCTCATAAATTCCACCAAGGTGCCCACACCTCAATTCACATTTTTTCTCTTCAATTGAACCAACTTGAATCCCAAAAATGTGATAAAAAACGGTCATTTGATTTTTCCGGTCAAAAACGGCCCTACTTTGAAATTCTGCCGAAAGTCCCTATTTGCAAAAAAATCTTCGGAGAATGAGTCAACGTTCCTAAAATGAATCGTTACATGCCAGAACTTTCAATTTCTGAAATTGGGTTTAAATTCACGGTTAATTTCAATCTAGCGCGATTTTAGGGTGACCTAGTTTACCGGGTAGCTTTTATGAATCTTTAGTACAATTGACCAGTGGTCGATTATTTTCGAGCCATATTGTACATCTTCGACTCATTGGCGACTCTCCGTTGTCGTAAAGATCTCGAGATTTCAAATACGGGCACATGGTACTGAAAAATCGGTCTAGTGCCGTTCGCGAGAATTTTGCAATTAGATGGAATCACCCACACACTAACCACATACCTCAGTCGAACCGACCTATCTCCGATCTCTGATCGATTTTGACAGTGCCGTATTGACCCTTGCAGATTAGCACGGTCGAACAGTTAATTTCTAGTCGAATTCTCAAGTCTATTGCGTTAAAATCCCTTAACGGCTTCACTACATAGACTAGTTATCTCATGAGTGGCCAACTCAAAGAAAAAGGCTATAGGCGCGTCGATGAAAAGCCCAACTCATTCGCTTGAAAATAGAACCTGAAAATCAGGACGTCACATGTTACCTCCTCTTTTATACATGCTTTTCATTTTCGCTCCATTTGAAGTCGCATTTTTCTCTGGCCACTCTAAATCGTGAGTTGTGATTGAAGAGGAACTGTAACTGATTAGTAAAATAATGAAATCCGACACGTTCGGCCACCATTAGGGGTTTGCCAAGCTCCGTGTAGAGAAACTCCAAAAGTCCAGGATTACACTTTACCAAAAAAAAAAATAATAGTCGGTACGCCCGTGCCACATTCATCTCTAAATAATTTTCATATTGCAAAAAAACCCCAGACTAATACTCACCTGTCACATTTACCTAAATAAATTTTTGTATTAAAAACCACAAATTGATATACCTATGCTACATTTATTCCAAACTAATTTTCGTTTTAGAATAAATCCTTGACAGTACACCCGTGATAAGTATAATAAAATCTTTGGGCAAAATTGTGAATTTTAACAGAATTTTAAAATTAAAGTTGACATGTTTTAATAGATTTCCCAACTTTGTGAAGAAATGGTGGGTCCTATTTAGGTCGTCTTGCAGAGTGATGGCTGCTTGTGGGACAAAGAATCACCGACCCCTTGACAATTTCCAATCCTCAACTTGCCTTTTTATTTGAAATTGTTCTTTTTCTTGACTAATTTTATTCGTCCCGAAAAAATTCTACCATATCCTCAACTTATGACCGGTTTAAAAGTTTTGACGGCTTCCACCAAAGAAAAAATGAGCTGGGTGAGACTTTTTTTTCTTTTTGGATTATTTGGAGGGCGGAGAAGGCCATCAATTTTAGGACTCCTACGTTATCATTAAACCCTCAGTTCCGCTATGGAAACTCCAATTTCTGTCATGACTATTGCACACCATCTATCGAAAGGTCGACGTTAGCGAGCTTGTCATTGCAGATCATTAAGATGCTTGCAGTTAGCAAGTATCTCAACACAAATTATGCTGTAATTAAGTAAAATAACACGAGCTATCTAGAAATTTATAGGTGAAAGAAAAAAACGCGATATTTTCATCATTTGGCTAACCCCATTAGTGATTATATAAGGAAGGACGTTTCCCCCAAAGCTTTGACTTTTCTTCTTTTTCTTTACTTGATTTAGACAGAAAAAACAAAGAGGAGGAGGAGGAGCAGGCTATCCACTTGAGGCCAGAAACTCGCGTTCGTCTAGAAGCCCGAAACTCGCGTTCGTCTAGAAGCCCGAAACTCGCGTTCGTCTAGAAGCCCAGAAGGCGGAGGCCACTCCACCCTTTCGACAAGAGGTAGAGCATATGAATTCATGAGTCCTTCCCTCTTATACAAAAGGAAAGGCTCAAAGATCAGACAACGTTCAAGCGAGTGGAGAAGCTTGCTCGACGAGCAGGGCGCGTGTAAATAAAAACTTCTTTCCGTGATCATATGGAGTTCTTGAATGCTCAACACAAATTAATTTTCGTTTTAGAAAAGAGGAGGAGGAGGAGGCTATCAACTTGAAAAAAAATTGATGACGTGTTGGGTCCAAGCATTCCGCCGTTTCGGCTGGTCGGAGCATCCGAGGTTTGACTGAACATAGGGACCCGTCACTAAGCAGTCGTCACCTAGAAAACTTTTGCCCCAAGTCAGCAAATCTTGCACTTGTGCAAAATGAACTTTATCATTTGTTGATGTTATGAAATCTCTTACATCGGAACGTACATTAAAAAGGCCAGAAACTCGCGTTCGTCTAGAAGCCCGAAACTCGCGTTCGTCTAGAAGCCCAGAAGGCGGAGGCCACTCCTCTCTTTCGACAAGAGGTAGAGCATATGAATTCATGAGTCCTTCCCTCTTATACAAAAAGAAAAGGTCAAAGATCAGAAAACGTTCAAGCGAGTGGAGAAGCTTGCTCGACGAGCAGGGCGCGTGCAAATAAAAACTTCTTTCCGTGATCATATGGAGTTCTTGAATGCTCAACACAAATTAATTTTCGTTTTAGGAAAAGAGGAGGAGGAGGAGGAGAAAGCTATCAACTTGAAAAAAAAAAAACGATATCGCGTTGGGTCCAAGCATTCCGCCGTTTTGGCTGGTCAGAGCATCCGAGGTTTGACTGAAAATAGGGACCCGTCACTAAGCACTCGTCACGTAGAAAAGTTTTGCCCCAAGTCAGCAAATCTGCACTTGTGCAAAATGAACTTTATCATTTGTTGATGTTATGAAATCTCTTACATCGGAACCGTACATTACAAAGGCCAGAAACTCGCGTTCGTCTAGAAGCCAGAAACTCGCGTTCGTCTAGAAGCCCAGAAGGCCGAGGCCACTCCACTCTTTCGACAAGATATAGAGCTTATAAATTCACGAGCCTTCCCTCTTATACCAAAAGAAAAGCTCAAAGATCAGACAACGTTCAACCGAGTGGAGAAGCTTGCTCGACGAGCAGGGCGCGTGCAAGTAAAAACTTCTTTCCGTGATCATATGGAGTTCTTGAATGCTCAAGACGGGGCCTTCATCTTTAATGTCTTAGGTACGCACGAATCATTTCAAGAAGATTTTAGGTTGTTATTCTGATCAAACTTCATCAGGTCAAATAGAGAGCTAGAGAAACGTTTTCACATGTATCATCGATTGCATGGCACACGTCCATCATATGGATGATCACGGCAATTGATAGTTTATGTTTCCTCTCCTATATGATTATACCAATTTTGTGGAAAGTTTTTTTCTAATTGAAATATGGATAGTGAACCTTACATAGTTCCTTTCCAATTTTTGTCCCATCAAAAAATAAGATGAGTCCGTCGTAATATAGTTGAATATATTGTGGTGGGTATGGTCACATGTCGATCTTTAAGATCCGATCGGTATGATCACATTCACAACATGAGAATCAACTAATTGATGCAAGAAATCACTCTAGCAAATTCTTCATCCCTCTATAATCTCAATTTTCTTTATTGAGTTCTGCAAACGATTCTAACACTTCTCTTTTCTTCTTTCCTCTTGAATATATTTAGGCAACATCCTGTCCTTTCTGGTGTTCTTGGCACCGATGTAAGTCCTTGCCAACTCTTCTTATTGCACATAACTTCTACGCCCGTCTCTATCATTTCACCATTACAAGAGACGAATTTGGAAAACATTTTGCAAACCGTTATTGGTGAAGTGACCTTTTTTCTTCTTCTTCTTTTCTTTTTTGTTTTTGACAGCCCGACAATTTACAAAATCTACAAGAAGAAGTCCTCAGATGGGTATCAATCGATGCCATATGTGGTGGCACTTTTGAGTGCTTCGTTGCTCTTGTGCTATGGAGTCCTCAAGACTAATGCCACTATGATCATCACCATCAACGCCGGTGGAATCGTAATTGAACTCGCCTATCTTTTTCTCTTCTTGATCTATGCCTCCACCAAAGAGAAGGTCTGTCTCTTACTGCTTTTGTGCTTAAAAATTTAGCAAACTATTTCCCTTTGTCGTCATAACCATGCGTTGTTCATTAGTTTGCGAATTTTAGTGTTCAAGCAAATCATGATAGGCTTTCGAAGCTGGTTTTAGGGGGGGAGCTCTGGTCTCAACTTTGTTATCTTAACCATGTGTTGTCTTAACCATGGTTATCACAACCATGTGTTGTTCATTAGTTTGCGAACTTGAGTGTTTAAGCAAATCATGACAGGCTCTCAAAGCTGGTTTGAGAGGGGATGGTCCCAACCTGTTACCTAATTTGTATTTACAAGCAAGATCGACAACGACTTGATGGGTATTTACGTTGTTTCTTGTGCGGAGTTTGCATTTTTCACTTATTCATTGAATAGGGAAAGCTCTTTTAAGGCATCATTCGTTTTGCGAAAAATATAACGTTTCCGGAAATTGTTTTACAGAAAGTCATTTTTCAAGAAAATAATTACATTTTTCAGTGCTCAGCTGAAATTTGAAAATGAACTAAAAATTATTTTCCGTTGTTCGATAAGGAAAACATTTTCCTGCACGTACTCATTTTCAAAATTTTTTTTATCATTTTACTTTTTTAAATGGATTACTCAGTTTTAAAGATTTTCCTTTCCTTTTTTTTTGTTTTCTTTCTTTTTTCTTCTTCTTTGGCCTTGGCCAGTCGTCGCCTATGGCGACAGTCGGCGACCGACCACTGGTAAGCTCCGACCTCACCCTAGGCAGACGAGGCTTAAGCTCGCCAAATCCCAGTGAGGTCGAGCCTCACCCGAGGTCGCTAGAGGTCGGCTCTGGCGACCTCAGGCAAGGCTCCAACCCCGCCCAACTCGCCGGCCTCGAGCGAGCTCAGTCAACTAGGGCCTAAGGAGAAGAACAAGAACAAGAAAAGAAAGATAAAATATGAAAAACTCGATTTAAAAAAAATCAAAATAAAAGAAAATTGTGTTTGGTGAAAGAAAATGAGGTAGAATAAGTTATGGAATGTGTCTTTCATTATTCGAAAGTGAAAAACACTTTCCCCACTTTTTAAGATATTTTTTCGAATAGTAGAAAGCGTTTTTCTTGACTAGTTCATTTTTCATTAAAAGAACGCTGGAAAATATGAAAAACGTTTTCCTCGAAGTTATTTTTTGTGAAACGAACGGAGCTTAAATATATTTAAAAGCATCGTATTCATTCAAATAACAAGTTAACTCTACTAATTTGTCGTGTCTCAGCGTGTCATACTTGAAAGGTTTGAATGGGTCAATCAACACAAATTTGGGTATAGACGAGTTGACCTTTTTATAAGTGAACCTGTTTAGACTTGATATCAACATGCTTCATTATGTGTAATCATATAAGAAGATATACGAAAAGAAAAATGAAAAGTTTCTGTGAGATTACAATTTTTCTCAATTGACAACGAACTCTAAAGGAAACTTGTGTGACCAATCTCACAGATGTGCATAGCGAAGCTGATACTTCTTTTCAATGTGGGAGGTTTCGGAGTGACGATGGCACTGACCATCTTGCTTGTCAAAAGTCGGCATCGCGTTAACGCCGTCGAATGGATCTACGCGGCCTTCAGTCTCGCGGCGTTTACCGTGCCTTTGAGCATCATGGTATTCCTTCATCTCATTCAATAATTTTAGAGATGCGGTTCCTTGCTTAAGCTATGACGACAAAACCAATCTAAAACAAGAGTTTTTCAATTTTGACTGTGTAATTTTGTGTTAATTTCGTGTTTTGTGCAGAGGAGGGTGATCAAGACCAAAAGTGTGGAGTCAATGCCGTTCATTCCGTCCTTCTTCCACACCCTCTGTTCCACCACCTGGTTCTTCTACGGACTCTTCGTCAAGGACATGCTTGTTCTTGTAAGTACCAATCATATACTCTAATGCTTCTTTCATCGTAGTAATTTCTTGTACCAGGCCCGATTCGCATATACCCAACTTAGATTTGCAAAGATGCACCACTAAACCTTGCACAGGCGAATATGAATCTTTTTCTGCACGGTCGTCATTCCTAAGATTTCTCTTAAACATGTTAAGTTGAATTCTCACGCGTCAACGAGAGCTCAATCGATAATAAACCTAAACTCAGAAAAAACAATGAGAATTGAATCCCTCCCCAGTTCGTTTACGTCATGATCGAACACTCACGACCTATACATCTATTATCGGAGTGCATCCATTGCTTTTTCATTTACCTTTTCACGCATACAACACCTCTCTCTCTCTCTCTCTCTCTCTCTCTCTCTCTCTCTCTCTCTCATATTTATATTTTTTTTTTAGCCGACTTGGAAATTAAAATGGGGGTTCAATTGGGTGTTTCAGATACCAAATACACTGGGATCATTGCTTGGCATTACTCAGATGATCCTCTACTTGATGTACAGAGGTGGGAACAAGGAAATGGCAGAGACAAATGAGGGGAACAACCAACGTGAAGTGTCTCTAGACGTGGAGAGGCTGACTCCAATCCAAAGTGCAAAGCTGCACCCAACTTCACAGCACCAAGCACACCTCACAGAAATGGTTATTTTCCCCAGCGGAAAACCAATTGAACCAAACAACAATGTTTGATTCCATGTCTCCTTCGCAAGTCTTTAGGAAGCAAGTAATCACCCAGACAGTAGGGGCTGTAGAAACTCTGCAGTGTGATTTTTTTTCTTCAATTTTTGCAATTTATTTGTACTATTGCATTGGGGGGGGGGGGGGGGAATAGGAGAGCACGAGGTAGATGGCTGCGTAATGGCAGGAAACGGCATGGCGGGATTCGTGTGGCTGATATTTTCATCCAAGGAGTGAGACGTCGTCCATCACTTGTACTCGAAACTCCCACTATGTTCGACAGTAGCTTTGGATTTGGCAAAAATGATCTCCCTGTTGACACACTTTCCATTTCCATATCTCTCTTATCCCCTCGATCGAGAGCAGGTTCTTCTCTTAACTTGACTTCACTCTCATACACAAAACAAAAGACCAAGATCAGACGACGTTCTATCGAGTGGAGGAGCTACTGCTGGAGAAGTAGGGCACGTGCAAAGTCTCTTCTTGTTCTCCGAATGTTTCTGCATGAGCTCTCCTTCTCCAACATGTTATGGTACGCCCCAATCCACGAGCGTGTGCCCATCCCTCGGTGGTCGATAAAAAAATAGTGACGTCCCAGGACGTGTCGCCGACCCATTTATTTTATTGCACATGCGAAAGCGAACAAACGAATCCCCTGACAGTAAACAGCATGGGATAGAAAAGCAAGAAAATAGATTCACATCCAAACACGCTTTTATATACACACTGAGTCAGATACAAAGGTCTACCAAAAGACCTATATACAAAAGTCTAAATCAAAAATGGGCTACAGAGATTCTAATCTCCAAGTTCTCCAGTCCTCGGCTCCGAGTCCTGCACGACACCATCAGGGGTGTCGATATCCAGAGGATGCCCTATCTCCCATTCACTTGTCCCAATGGGAGGCCCGTCAAAACCACCTATTGGACCCCTCCCCCCGACTCCTATCAGGCTTATGAAGGTACCATGCCTTGAAACGATGAGGTACCAGGTGGGATAAACCCTCATCGACCCAAACAGTGGACTCCATAAGCTCACAGGTTAGGTCGGTCCCGAAAACTTGGAAATAGCAGCACTGCAAGTCAACCTCCCTCGGAACCCCATAGCATACATGATGCTGCTCCATCTAAGGACCTGAAAGAAATGAGCCCATGACGGGTGAGACAATGTCTCAGCAGAGACATCACAGAGACTTACCTCGTCTCAGAAATACGCTTAGAGGCGTCCTAACCACACAATCACAGAGACTTACCTCGTCTCAAATTCTTCCTACATGTTAGTACAGTTTGTTGGAGAAAACTTCCTTATTGGTTTTGAAGTTGACAAAACGTTTCCTTCAGTCTAGTCGGAAGACTTGCAGACTCAACTGTCAAAGTCTGAAGACCTCCAGACTCAAGATTTAAAGTCTGCCCTCACTGATAGTTTCCATATTGACAAAGAAAAGTTTTATCTGTTGAAGAAGACTTATCCAGATATGAGTAAATCTTTGTGGATTTGATTCGTACGATTGAAGAAGATCTCACGGCCGGATATAGTATCTCGTGATCAATTATTCTAATTGAAATTAATTTGAGTAATTAGATATGTCGATTGACGAATTATACTTGGAAGGTTCTACTTATGGAAACCTAGATCCTGATTGTATGGGCGAGCAGGATTGGTGGGCTATCATCACATTCCTTAAATAACTCGAGATCTCCCTAATTGATTCTGTCAAACGAGTTGATTGGAAGAACTCCTTTGGAAGATGCCAACGGGTATGAAGGCATGAAGGAGTATACAAGGAAGATGCTTAAGTTATTCAAGTGTGTGCATGAAAGAAAAATTCCAAAGTCTGAAGCTTCTTGTTCTTTGCTGTTTCAATTGTTGAGCTCAAGTTGTACCCAAAAGAGAGATTAGATACTTGTGAAACCTTGAGGAAGTGTAGCGAAGTCTCTACACTGTGGAATCAAGGACGTGAGACTGTAAAATCTCTTTTGGTTCTTAGTGGAATCCAGCCAGTGGGCTGTCAGTGCGAGAGAGTGGACGTATGCTTGGTCTAAGCCGAACCACTATAAACATTGTGTTTTGATTCTCTTTCCCTAATCTCTTTACTTTAATTCGTGGCTTCATATAACCATTTATAGTCTTTTACATCTTTAGTCTATTATTCTCAAAAGTTGATTTATTTCGTTAAGTTTCGCAAAAATTTCTTTGATCACCTATTCACCCCCTCTAGGTGCTCCTACTAGCCCTATCAATTGGTATCAGAGCTTGTGTGCTCATTTAATTGAAGTATTTTACTTCTGAGTTAAAGATCTATGGCTAGTATGTTGACTCCAGGTTTGATTGAAGGCCAAAGCAACACCAGACCACCTTATTTCGATGAAAAAGAATACAGCATATGGAAAAACAAGATGAAGGCATTCCTAAGATCAAAAGATCCTCTGGAATGGGATGTGGTAGAAAAATGAATAATTCCTAAAGCTACATCTGTGTCAGAAAGGGGAAAATAAGTTGCAGACGCTGGCAAGACGACTCAAGAAGAAAAGACCAAGAGACAAGCTCTTGATGCTAAAGGAATTTACTCCTTATATTGTGCATTATATCATACTGAGTATAACAGAATATCTTCTTATGAAATAGCCAAGGAAGTTTGGGATAGGCTGCACATCACCTATGAAAGAACTGATCAAGTAAAAGAAACAATGATCAATATTCTACTTGGACAGAGTAAGCCTTCAAGATGAAACCAGGAGAATCTATAACGACATGTTTAGTCGTTTTACAGAAATTGTAAATGGTTAGAGTATCAGGGATAACCAATCTCAAGATCCATGAAGATTAACAAATTGCTGCGTGGACTCTCCAAAGATTGGAATCACGTAAAGACTTCAATAACGGAAACACAAAGGATCATGCCGCTCTTCGTAGACGAATTGGTTGGCACACTTCAATCCTATGAAGTGGAGCAAATCAACGAAGAAAAAGATCCCAAAGGTAAGAAGTCTATTGTCTTAAAATCTAACGATAATTATGATGTTATAGACTCTGAAGAAGATATGGACGAGGAAGAGCTAGCACTTATGATAAGAAAGTTTAGGAAACTGAACAAAAAAGGAAGAAGATTCAATTGGAAGAAACAAAGCTCTTAAAAGTTTCAAAACAAAACAACTGAGGATGATGAATCCAATAAAGATATGATTTTCTTTGAATGCAAAAAAAAGGGGACACATCAGACCCAATTGTCCTCTATTGAAGAAAAAGAAGGGAAAAACTGAAAAATACAGAAATGCTCTCAAAGCTTAAACATGGAGTGATACTGAATATAAAGAAAGTAATGATAATTATGCCAATATTTGTTTAATGGGAAAATCAGAATCAGACTCAGATTTTGAGACAGACACAGACACAGACTCAGATAGCGAAATTGAGGTAAGTAACTTAAAAATTCCTACTAAAGTCTCAAAATACATTGATGAAATTTGTCTTAGCCTCAAAACTTCTCTTAAGAGAATTTCCGAGCTAAAAATGGAGAATTCTACACTGAAATAACAGGAAAACTCTTAGAAAGAAAAGTTTGAAAATTTAGACAAAAGTTTTGCCATTAAGAAAATGCAGACTCTTTTTCAAAAGAAAATATATTTTTGAAAAATGACATTTCAAATATTTCAAAAAGGTTTTCAATAGGATCTAAGAAGTTAGAAAAGATTCTTTCAGTACAAAGACCTTACTTTAACAAATCAGGCTTGGAATTGACTTTTGAAATCATTCCTCTAATTGATTTTCCAAAAGTAAAAGAAAAAATCAAACAAAGACCTACAAAAGCCTTTTATAAAAATCATTTTCAAAAAGTCTTTGTACAACTTGTTGGCCAAAGTGTTCTTAAATGTTTTAAGTGTAACAGCTCAGAACACTTTGAGAACAAATGTCCTATAGTTTGGAGACTTGTTAAGAAGGATTAGGCAAAAACTGTACATTGCACTAACTCCACTAGACCCAAGAAAATGTGGGTACCAAATAAAACTTGAGTTTCTTTTTTAATTGCAGGTCACAATCAAGAAAAATGTTAAATGATATTTGGATAGTGGCTGTTCAAGACATATGACAGGAGATTCAAGTTGTTTTATAAAACTTGTTCAAACAAATGGTGGAAAAGTCTCTTTCGGTGGGAATAGCAAAGGAAGAATCGTTGGATGCAGAATAGTAAAGATTGGAAGTCTAACAATCAACAATGTCTCCTTGGTAGAAGGACTAAATTACAATCTACTCAGCATTAGTCAACTATGCAACACTGGATTCAAAATCAATTTCCAGGAAGAAATATGTTTGGGAACTAGTAAAGATCTTTCTCAATCTTTTACTGGACGAAGACATGAGAACATTTATCTTCTGAATATAAAACCAAAAAGGTCTTAATGTCTAATATCAATTCAAGATGAAGCAAACCTTTGGCATCGAAAGCTTGGCCATATCAACATGAAGTAAATTTTCAAAATCTCTTCCAATAAGCTTGTTCGTGGACTACCCAACCTGAAATATCAAAAATCTAACTTATGCACACCATGTATATTGGGAAAACAGGTTAGAAGTTCTTTTAAACCAATAAATCAAGTTTCCATTAATCGGGTGTTGCGGCTCCTACATATGGATCTCTTTGGACCAATCAAAACTCAAAGCATTGGTGGAAAGGGATATTGCATGGTAATAGTGGATGATTATTCATGATTTACTTGGGTTTATTTTCTGACAAGTAAGTCTGAAACCTTCTCTCACTTTTCAAAGTTTGCCAAAAAAGTGCAAAATGAGAAAGGATATGTTATTTCAAGCATACGAACAGACCATGAGGTGAGTTTGAAAATCAAGACTTTGCAAAATTTTGTGATGAATCAGGTTTTCAGCATGTTTTCTCCACTCCATACACTCCAAAATAGAATAGAGTTGTGGAAAGGAAGAATAGATCTTTGCAAGAAATGACAAGAACTCTTTTAATTGAAAGTACTATTTCTTCTCGTTTTTGGGCTGAAACAGTTTCTACAACATGTTATATTATTAACAGAGTATTCTTAAGGCATATTCTAGAGAAAACTCCCTATGAGTCATTCAAAAGAAAGAAGCCAGTTATTTCTTATTTTCATGTGTTTGCTTGCAAATGTTTCGTCATGAAAAATGCAAATGATCGAACTGGTAAGTTTGAAGAAAAATCATATTAATGAATCTTCTTTGGATATTCAACCTCTAGCAAAGCCTACAGAATATTCAACAAGAAGACTCATACTGTGAAAGAATCTATGAATGTCAAATTTCAAGACTCTTTGCAAAATTAATTGATCCAAACTCAACTTGAAGAATCTGAACTTGCTCCAGACCCTACAAAGTCTACCTCCCCTGAAACCGCTCAAACTTCAGAAGATCAACAACGAATTGATGTTGAAGAATCAACTGAAGCATAAGATCAGCAATCCGTCAGGCCAACCAGCAATTGGAAGCACAAGTCTAGTCATCCCAAAGAACTCATCATTGGTGACATTGATGAAGGGATTCGTAACAGATCCAAAAGGCATGAAGAGTCTAGCGCTGTGACACTTATTTCTGAAATAGAACCCAAAAGCATAGAAGAAGCTTTAACAAGGTTAGAAGCAATTAGATTATTACTTGCTTTTGCTTATTATAAGAATTTTAGGTTATTTCAAATGGATGTCAAAAGTGCATTCCTAAATGGATTTATCCAAGAAGAAGTCTATGTGGAACAACCTCCCGGTTTTGAAGACCCAAGGAAACCAGACTCAATATTCAAACTGAAAAAGGCTCTATATGGGTTAAAGCAAGCACTCAATATTCAAACTGAAAAAGGCTCTATATGGATTAAAGCAAGCACATAGAGCTTGGTACGACAAGTTAAGTAAGTTTTTCATTCAAAATGGTTTTGTTAAAGGAAAAGTAGATACTACTTTGTTTGTTAAAAGAGAAGGTAAAAAATTTTTACTTGTTCAAATATATGTTGATGATATTATATTTGGATCACCTAATGAAAATTTGTGCAAGAAGTTTTCTAAGTCTATGCAGGATGAATTCGAGATGAGCATGATGGGTGAACTATCTTTCTTTCTCGAACTACAAGTGAAACAATTAAAGGATCGTTACCAAAAAAAAAAAACAATTAAAGGAATGAATTTTTATTCACCAAAAAAAATATACAAAAAAACTTGTTAAAAAGTTCGGATTGGAGAATTGTAAAAAGACGGAGATACCAATGTCTAGTTCTTCGAAGCTGGACAAAGATGAAGGAGGAAAGAAAGTTGACCAAAAGCTCTACAGGAGTATTATTGGTTCATTTATTTATCTTACTGCTTCCAAACCTGACATTTTGTTTAGTGTTTGCATTTATGCTAGATTTCAATCTTATCCTAAAGAATCCCATCTAAGTGCTGCAAAACGCATCATCAAATACGTTGCAACTACCTCAAAATTAGGTCTGTGGTATCCCAAAGAATGAGACTTTACTTTCATTGGTTATTCAGACGCAGATCTAGCAGGTTGCAGAGTTGATAGAAAGAGTACTTCCGGCACCTTTCAATTGCTTGGTAACAGGACTGTATAATGGTTTTCAAGGAAGCAAAGTATTATAGCTCTTTCAACAGCAGAAGCAAAGTATGTGGCCCTTGGAAGTTTTTTTTTTTTTTTTTTGGTTAAATGGCCCTTGGAAGTTGTTGTTCTCAAATCCTATGAATAAAACAACAACTAAGAGATTTTGGAATCAAAGACTCATGCACCGACATCAAATGTGACAACATTAGCGCGATTAATCTCACAAAGAATCCAATTCTTCATTCAAGAACAAAGCACATAGAAATTCAACATCACTTTATTAGAGATCATGTTCAAAATGGAGAAGTTATGATTCAATTCATTGATTAAAATAATCAACTGGCGGACATATTTACAAAGCCATTGGAGAAAAGCCTATTTGAGTCTATTTGCACCAGACTGAATATCATATCTTTTAAAGTCTAAATGAGTTCAAACTCAGAGATAAAGTCTGAAGGTGTTCAGACTTAGAAGATCAAGAGTTACGACTGTAAGTTATTTCGGTATTGGTAATTTAATTTTTGGTTAAAAATTTGAAAATGTACGATTACTCTTTAATCGTTGATTGATTGAAATTATTCTTTCAAGTTTCCTTTATGACATTTGTTTGTTTTCAAAAAGGGCATTTATTCATTCTCAAAAAGGCAGTTATCTATTTTCAAAAAGGCAGTTATTTTCGAAAAGGTATTTTTATTTTTTCCTTTTATGTCGCTTCGTTTACCTCGCTTCACTTGCTTTATATACTGTTGAAATTCGTTTTCTTCGTTTTCACTCTCAAACCCTAGAATTCCAAACTCCCACTTGCTCTCACTTTCCCTGTTGTTTAATCCAAAAAAATTTCACCTTTCGAGCAAGACTGTGAATTTCTCCCTTGAAAGAAACAATGTCTTCGAAAAAGTCATCAAGAATAGCAAGCAGGGGACCACGGCATATGCCCAAGGGTCCTACACACTTCGACTTAACCGAAGAAGAAGTTTCTACTCCACCTCAGCAACAAAGACAGCAACAACCTTCTCAACAACGTCAAACTCCACCACCATCTCATCCAGAAGAAGAAGTATTTAAGGAAGTGGAACCAGTAAGAACATTAACTCCTCAAGTTGCTTATAAGCTTTATTCTAATTTGAAAAGAGGGGGAACTCCCATGTCTTTGATTGATGAATACTTGTAAGAGAGAGGTTATAAGAATGAGACTCTTTTTCTGCGTGATATGGAAAAGATGGGTATTGCCGAAAAGGGATCGGCTGAAAAAGCATTTGCTAACTTTCCTAGTGACCCATGCTTTGGGACTGCTAATCAACCATAAAGATAGGACGATGATGAATGCGTGTTTACCCATTTTCAACCTAGATCGGGAGTGGCTGTAAAAGTTGCTTATGATGGTTCAAGTCTTTTCAGATCGAAAAGCCACGAGAGGGTTTACTTGAATTTGATGAAGAGAGGGGTCATGAACCCTAGGAGTGTCGATTTTGATTTCCTTGATTCGGTGAAAGTAAGTCTGCAAGAGAAATTTGCTCTACTGCAATTGGAGCGATTTTCTTCTAAATCTACTACAGCTTATCCTGAACTCACTACATAATTTTACTCGAACTTATCTTTCGTGGATGCAAATAGTTTCTCTTTCACTGTGAGGGGGAATGAGTTTTTTTGTGAATATGGACACACTGGCTGATATAATTGGGGTGGAAAGATCGAGTTTCCAATCAATTAGTGTCTCTGCTGCTCATGCTACTCTGTTATTGGTGAAAGATCGAGATGTTGAAGGCAAGATTTCCTATTCTAGGACAAATGCCTCTAACATCTTGTTGCACAAGATAGTCATCAACTGCATCCATCCAAAGTCAACATCCAAGACTGATGTCTCTCGGTCTAAAGCGAAATTGATGTATGCCATCAACACTGGCTACAAATTCTCTTTGCCCCCACACCATATTGTTTCACATGTACCGATCAGTGATGAAGGATAAGGGACAACTCCCTTATTCGGCTCTTATCTCGCATCTTTTTAGACATTTTAAAATTCACATCCCTGCACCATTACGTTTGACAACCATTTCTCCAATGGTGATTAGATTTAAAATGGTCACAAAGATGCGTTTGAAAGAGCTGAACAAGGTGTTGGAGAGTATGAATGAGAAGTCTCCCGTAAAAGCAAAACAAGACTTTGCTGCCGTAAAGAGGAAAGGCAAGGAGCCCATGGCTGCTCCAGTGAAGAGGAAAAAAATTCTCATCTTGTAGGATGAAGAGGATGAGGATGAAATGACTCTTTCAGCCTTACGAAATTTGAAGAGTTTTATCAGTTTTGAAGAGACTCGCGAAGAGCCAGAAGAAGGAGGAAAAGAGAGAAGAGAGACAGAGAAGGAAGATGAAGAACAGAGGAGGATAGAGGAAGAAGGAAGAGAAGAGGAAGAAGAAGAAAGAAGAGAAGAGGAAGAAGAGGAAGAAGAGGAAAGAAGAGGAGATGAAGAAGAAGCAAAAAGAGAAGAAGAAAGAGGACAAGAAGGAGAAGAAGAGAGAAACAAGGGTCAAGAAGACTCTTTTGAGCCAACTTTGGCTGTCTCCTTATCCAGCAATTCTGAGATGGCAGGAACTAGAACTGGGGACGCACATCACTCTGAAGCTGAAGTTGATCAAGAAGAAATCATACATACTCCATCTGAAGGCAACAAAATAGGGGGAGCTGTTGGACAGAAAGGTATTTCTTCACCTCTCTTTACTAGTGATGTGAGTCGTTTTGCAGCGGATTTAGAGGATGTGTATGCCTCTCATTATCCCAAAGCCTCCACTCATAGTCATGGTGGACAATCTGCTGATGTTCCATCCATTCTCAAAACCCTTGGGATTGACTCGGCTAGTCCTAGTGCTGTAACAGAGCAAACAGTAGACTTTTCAAGACCGCTAGAGATCTTATTGGATGTGAGGAAGCAGTAATATGATATGGGGTATGAGATGCAGGATCTCAAGAATGCTTTCATGGCCACTTCAGTGTCTTTGCACGATCAGTTACAAGCCCTGAAGAATCAAGTGCAGTCTACTGTGCAGGGTGAAGAGTTTTAGTCACTGAAGCAGAGTTTTGCAAGGCTTGAGAAGATAGTGCATTGAATGGGGAGAATTCGAGTTTGTTCGCCTTTCAAAACAGCCATGATTCTGACTCCATTTTCAAACAACTCTTTTATTTGTTCTCCACTTTTTGCTATTAACAAAAAGGGGGAGAAGTTGATGCATGATTTGACTTTGTTTTTAATTACTTTTGGACTTATCTTTTGTTTGGTTGTGTTTTGGACTGATTGGTTTGATCTTTTAATGATTGCAGTAACTTAAGCTATGATTATGGTTGTTTATACAGAACTAACACGTTTTCTGTGGTTGCAGAATCACTATTATCATTATCCTAATCTATTTATCTTTTATGAGATATTTTGGTTTGCTTCAGTATTGTCTTGTAGGTCAAAAGTATCTAAATCTACAGGAAAGTTTTGTCACCACCAAAATGGGGAGATTGTTGGAGAAAATTTCCTTATTTGTTTTGAAGTTAACAAAACGTTTCCTTCAGTCTAGTTTGAAGACTTGCAGACTCAACTATTAAAGTCTGAAGACCTCCAGACTCAAGATTTAAAGTTTGCCCTCACTAATAGTTTCCAGACCAATGAAGAAAATTTTTATCCGTTGAAGAAGACTTATCCAGATATGAGTATATCTTTAAGGATTTGATTCGTACGGTTGAAGAAAATCTCACGGTTGGAGATAGCATCTCGTGATCAATTATTCGAATTGAAATTAATTTGAGTAATTAGATCTGTTGATTGGCGAATTATACTTGGAAGGTTCTACTTATGGAAACCTAGATCCTGATTGTATGGGCAAGCAGGATTGGTGAGCTATTATCACATTCTTTAAATAACTCGAGATCTCCCTAATTGATTATGTCCAACGAGTTGATTGGAAGAATTCCTTTGGAAGGTGCTAACGGGTATGAAGGCATGGAGGAGTATATAAGGAAGACGCTCAAGTTATTCGAGTGTGTGCGTGAAAGAAAAATTCTAAAATCTGAAGCTCCTTGTTCTTTGTTGTTTCAATTGTTGAGCTCAAATTGTACTCAAAAGAGATATTAGATACTTGTGAGACCTTGAGGAAGTGTAGCGAAGTCTCTACACTATGGAATCAAAGATGTGAGACTGTAAAATCTCTTTTGGTTCTTAGTGGAATCCAGCTAGTGGGTTGTCAGTGCAAGAGAGTGGACGTAGGCTTGGTCTAAGTCGAACCACTATAAACCTTGTGTTTTGATTCTCTTTCTCTAATCTCTTTACTTTAATCAGTGGCTTCATATAACCGTTTATAGTCTTTTACACCTTCAGTCTATTATTCTCAAAAGTTGATTTATTTCGTTAAGTTTCGCAAAAACTTCTTTGATCACCTATTCACCCCCCTCTAGGTGCTCTTAATAGCCTTATCACAGTTCATATCACAAACATAATAGTATTAATACTCAGACAATTGGAACGCCACAATTCATCTCTCAGACAGCCACAGGGGTCCCGATTATAAGGTCAAATCGTTATGATACGTCACATTCCATGCCACACAATTTTATCCCATTATCTGGCACAGCCTACTCGAAGTTCGGCAGTCTCCTGGTGTAGCCAGGCATCGTCTCGTCCCCATCGAGCACAGCAACGTCACTTTGTCGATGGCATTCCATAAAAGAGTATCGGTTCAGCCTTTACTGCGACCGGCATCCATTGATAGGGCATCCCTTATAAGGGCACGTCCACCCGACTCATTTCAAGGATAGGTTCTCTTAACCAACACACGACCATTCAATCTCAGCCCAGAATATCATGCATTGCACTCAAATGCCTCAACTAAAATGGTGAACTTGGCCTATTTTCTTTGTATTAAAAATACACGGTAAATAATAGTGTGTGGGTACACGGTCAATTTGGACCAAAAAAACTAATACCCCTCTTTTTAAAATCTCACTATTTGATATAGTCCTTAAAACCATTTTCAGCGTCAAAACCCACCACCTAGTAATTTCTAAATACTTACCAAAATTTCACAATTTTAAAATAAATAACTAAAATTTCAATCCCCAATCAATTTACACAAATCAACACTCAATTATAGAAACTAAGCACACCATTGCAATCAGCACGAAATTCCAGTCCCCGGCTATCCCAGTATAATTTCCAAAAAATATTAAATAATTAAATAAATGCCAAAAATAATTAAATAAATGTAATTAATTACAAAAAAATAGAAACTTAGGCCGAAAATGCCTAATTAAACCCCGAAATGGGCCTAGAAAATTTCCAAACCTATCTAGATAAACAGCACAACTTATCTAGTCCTTAATTAAGCCATTCTAACCACCTAACATGTACAAACGATAATTAAATCGTTAATCCATTATAACTAACCACCTAAACCATAATTAACCTAAACTAATCAAACCCTAAGCATCAATAACTCCCAAAGCAGAGTTTAGCAAGTAAACTCACCAGTTTTGCGATATGGTGAGCCCATAACAATGGCAACGTGGAAACGAGCAACAACCAAGCCCACGGCGACACCGAACGGAAACCGACCGGGCCTAAAAAGGGGCACAACAGCACAAGGCTGGGGTGAGAGCTCGCCTACTAAGCTGGGCTGAAAAGGGCGAACCAAAGGGCTAAAACAGCACAGGCTAGGCGACGATGGCTACAACGGTCCAGGCGAGGCTCAACGGCAGCTAGCTGACGGCAGCTGAAATAGCAATAACGAGACTTCGACTGGCTGGGCGGAGGCTCAGGAGGTCTCAATGGTGGCTAGAACACGCGAGGAACGGTAGACGCGCAAGACGAGCACCCAATAGGCAGAGCGCAACTCGTGGCGGCATGCGGCATGCGACAAGGGCAGGGTGCTCCAGCAAGCTTGCTATTAACCTTCACTGGTTCCTGTGACATCCTGAATTTCCAGTACTATTTTCAATTGAATAAATCGGGCCTTTCATCCATGCGTCTATAGTGCTATTCTCAGAGCCGATCACTTGTGAGATAACTAGACTATCTAGGGAAGTCATTAAAATATTTTAATGCAATGGACTTGAGAATTCGACCAAAAGTCTACTGCTCGACTGTGCTAGTCTTCAAGGGTCAATACGGTATTGTCAAAATCGATCAGAGATCAAGGATAGATCGATTTGACTGAGATGTGTGATCAAAGTGTGGGTGATTCCACCTGATTGCAAAATTCTCGTCGATCGACACTAGACCGATTTTCTGTCGTTTTGGATACCCTGTGCCCGTAATTGAAACCTTGAGATTTTCACCACCATCAAAAGTCGTCAATGTGTTGAGTGGGTTCATAGTGGCTCGACGAAAATCGACCATGGGTCATTTGCACTAAAAATCTCTGAAAACTACCCAGTAGCCTAGGTCATACTAAAAACGCGCCTGAGTGAAATTTACCGCGAATTTAAGTCTGATTTCAAAAAATGAAGGCTCTGTCATGTCACAATAAATTCTAGGAACGTCGACTCAGTCTCAGAAGATTTTTCTGAAACCCGAGACTTTTTTAAAGAAAGTAGGCATAGGACCATTTTCGTTCAAAAAAAGGCCGACATCGTTTTTTATCGCGTATTTGGAATGCAAAATGGATCCTTAGGTGAGGAAAAATATCAGTTGGAGCATTAAGATGTCAATTGAATTTATAAAGGCCATATGAGATTGAATTGAAGATGAAACTATGTCTAATTGAAGCCAAAGCCCCTCAAATTCGTATGCCCCCTTCCCCTAGCCATTTTGTATCAAATCAATGTTGCAAATAGGGCCTTGGTGGCTCATTGAGAGCCAGGTAAGGTGTGCATGGTCATGGATGGGTCAAGGGGACAAAGCATTGGAAGATAAGTAAGTGTGGAGCCCTTGTCTCCTTATCCTTCTAACTCCAACCTCATCTCTTCCTTCTCTCACTCCCTCATTGCCATCCAAGCCATCTCTCTCTCCCCCCATCCTTGTTGTTCGAAGACTACTAGTAGCCAAGGAAATCGCCAGAGCAGCCACACCACCGCCGGACCGTTTTCCTCCTCTATTTTCACTTATGCCGGTTTCTGCTCCAACTGACCTTTCACGAAACATCCAAATAAAAAGTCGACTTCCCAGATGAATCAATGAATGAGCCACCCATCTTCGTGACGAGGACATCCAAATCGTTCCATCAAGCCCGACCTCGCCCTAAACGGAGCCACCGGCCGTCTGGTACGCCAGCGTGAAGTTATTGGTC
Source organism: Eucalyptus urophylla (assembly GCA_026873135.1). NCBI lineage: Eukaryota > Viridiplantae > Streptophyta > Magnoliopsida > Myrtales > Myrtaceae > Eucalyptus > Eucalyptus urophylla. The sequence continues at coordinate 50,959,595 of CM049473.1, read as the reverse complement.
GCCGAACCGTCTGAAGCCTTGCCGAGTGAATTGTTTCGCGTTTTTCGCGAGTTTCTCCCAATTCCGACCATTTCTTTGCCCGTTCCAACCACCAACACATCCCCCTTGACCCCGGGAGCCACCGGTTGCCGACCCCCCGCTCGCCGGAACTCCGATTGGTCCATTTTCGCCGTTGAAGCCGCTGGTTTCCTCTTTGCAGTTCAGCAAGCAGAAGCAGAAGCCTAACGAAGCTTGTTTCACTTTTGTTTCAACAAGAATGGAACAGAAACTTAGTGGGTTTCCAGCAAGGTGTCGAGCCCATTTTGAGGTGTTTCCGGACCTCAGACCCTAGGCCCACTTTACAAAAAAGCGACCCCCACAACGTTCCTGTCAGTTTCATCCGATCCGCGTGTTAATCAAGTGAGTTTTGCTCACTAATCCCTACTTAGTATGCTAATGATGCTTGGGGGTTGATTAGATTTAATTAAGTGCAATTAGGTTAATATATTAGATTAGACTAATTAAATTAGGGATTTACCCATGCATGTTAGGCAAATGGTTAGTGTACTTAGCAAGTAGACATGCTCTATTATTTATTGAACGAGTCTCGATAATTTTCCGAGCTCGTCTCAGCTTCCAATTAGGCATTACGGGCATAAATTGGATATATTGTAATTATTTAATAATTTTCGGAATTATTTAATTATTTATTTTTCAAAAATTAGGCTAGGATAGCCAACGACCGGAGTTTTATGCTGAGTATGACTGTAATCTGTTTATTATTTAAGCGTTGAATTGTGCTGAATTGAATTAATTATAATTTTAGGATTTTATTCATAAATTAATTAATTTTGGTAATTAATGGGAAAATTATCGAGCATCAGCTTATAGCGCCAAAAATATGTTTTTGGCTGTTGAAACTGGTGGGATGTTAAAAAAGTGAAATCGTTATATTTTGGTTAAGGCCGTCCATGTACCCACACACGATCATTTTTAATGGGTACTCTTAACCTGAGGAAAATAGGCCAAGATACTGTGTTAATTGAGAAATTTATTTGAGGAGTGTAATGTTGTTCGCCGTGGGTGAATAATCGTATGATATTATGGGTTAGATAGAGAAACCGCCAAAGTACGGTTATGTCTATTGGACCATAGGTTACCACCTAATCTAAGTTGTGCTCGCTAAGTCGTAAATCAGCACCACCACCGAACTTGAAATTGGTTGTGCATCCTGAGTTGTAATTCAGCATTACCACCGGATTTGGAATCGGTTGTGCCCGCTGAGCCGTAATTTAGCATTAACTGCCGAAGAATTAGTAAGCCGTGTCCGCTGAGCCGTAATGCAGCATTACCGCCAAAGTTTTGGTAAGTCGTGCTCACTGAGCAGTAATTCAGCGTTGGGGTTGAGTATTTGAGATGACCATGTAGGCCATGCTCGCTAAGCCGTAATTCAGCATTGAATTTGAGTAAATGAGATGAGCCGACTAAGAAAGGGTCGAGATAACATGTAATCGACTAAGTCGATTGATCAATGATTTGATATGATGTTATGAATTGATTGAGTGATGTGATATAAGGCATGTGTAAATAACGTTGATTTGCAAGATGGAACTGAGACCAAGGTAAGTCCTCTGACTCGTGTTGTGCTTAGGCAGCCTTTAGAGCATTTTGGCTTCCTAATCAGGTCTTAGAGGGTAGAATTTGCTGAGACGTTGTCTCATGAGTTGTTATATAACCATTTTCAGGCCCCTAGTTGAAAGCAGTAGGGAACCCGAGGCCCGAAGTTCAGAAGGTGAAGCCTGAAGAATCGGCGAGTATGTCTGACTAGCTAGTCCTAGAACATTTCCCTTTTATTGAAAGCCGATTCCTTTTTGTAGGCTTCTATGTATAAACCCGTGTGTTTATAAAAAGGTATTTTGTGAAAAATTAGCGCTACTTTGCTATCCATTGTTTTATTGTCTGGGGATTATTTATATGCTCCCGCATGCATATATTAAACGAATGGGTCAGCGATGCGTACTGGGACGTCGCTATTAATCGACGAAGAAGAGATAGGCATGTGCTCGAAGGATCAGGGCGTGACAATTCCTCTAGTTTTCTAAGCTACAAATTGGACACCAATGGAGAAAGGAAGGCTGAGGAAGAGGAAGAAGTGAGCTGAAGGATGGAGGGTCCCATTTTGCCTCTGAAGTCTCCCTTTCTATCCATTTTCACTCATTGCATGCCCCCACCACCTTGGGCTGTCATCCATGGCCAACTTGCAGCCCTCTAGCTTCCTTGGCAAGCCTCCCGAGGGTCCAAATGTTGCACACCACCCCTAGTTACGAATTTAGGACCTTACCCCTCCAAATTGAATTAAATTTCAACTCGAATCAAGCCCAATTGATGCTCATAAATTCCACCAAGGTCCCACACCTCAATTCACATTTTTCCTCACCAATTGAACCAACTTGAATCCCAAAAATACGATAAAAAACAGTCATTTAATTTTTCCGATCAAAAACGGCTCTACTTTCAAATTCTGCCAAAAATCCCGGTTTGCAAAAAAATCTTTGAATGATGAGTCGAAGTTCCTAAAATGAATCGTGACATGACAGAACTTTCAATTTCTGAAATCGGGTTTAAATTCGCGGTTAATTTCAATCTGGCATGATTTTAACGTGACCTAGTTTATCGGGTAGCTTTTATGAATTTTTAATGCAATTGACCCGTGATCGATTATTTTCGAGCCATATTGTACATCTTCGACTTATTGGCAACTCTCCGTTGTCGTAAAAATCTCGAGATTTCAAATACGGGCACAAGGTACAAAAATGACAGAAAAATCGGTCTAGTGTCGTTCGACGAGAATTTTGCAATTAGGTGGAATCACCGACACACTAACCACATACCTCAGTCGAACCGACCTATCTCCGATCTCTGATCGATTTTGACAATGTCGTATTGACCCTTGCAGATTAGCATGGTCGAGCAGTTGATTTCTGGTCGAATTCTCAAGTCTATTGCATTAAAATCCCTTAACGGCTTCACCAGATAGACTAGTTATCTCATTAGTGACCAACTCAAAGAAAAAGGCTATAGGCGCGTTGATGAAAAACCCAACCCATTCACTTGAAAACAGAACCTGAAAATCAGGATGTCACAAGTTACCTCCTCTTTTATACTTGCTTTTCATTTTTGCTCCATTTGAAGTCGCATTTTTCTCTAGCCACTCTAAATCGTGAGTTGTGATTGAAGAGGAACTATAACCGATTAGTAAACTAATGAAATCCGACACGTTCGGCCACCATTAGGGGTTTGCCAAGCTCCGTGTAGAGAAACTCCAAAAGTCCAGGATTACACTTTACCGAAAAAAAATAGTCGGTACGCCCGTGCCACATTCATCTCTAAATAATTTTCATATTGCAAAAAAAACCCCAGACTAATACTCTCCAGTCACATTTACCTAAACAAGTTTTTGTATTAAAAAATCACAAATTGATATACCTATGCTACATTTATTCCAAACTAATTTTCGTTTTAGAATAAATCCCTAACAATACACCCCTAATAAGTATAATAAAATCTTTGGACAAAATTGTGAATTTTAACAGAATTTTAAAATTAAAGTTGACATGTTTTAATAGATTTCCCAACTTTTTGAAGAAAGGGTGGGTCCTTTTCAGGTCGTCTTGCTCAGTGATGGCTGCTTGTGGGACAAAGAATCACCGATCCCTTGACAATGTCCAATCCTCAACTTGCCTTTTTATTTGAAATTGTTCTTTTTCTTGACTAATTTTATTCCCTCCCGAAAAAATTCTACCATATCCTCAACTTATGACCGGTTTAAAAGTTTTGACGGCTTCCACCAAAGAAAAAATGAGCTGGGTGAGAATTTTTTTTCTTTTTGGATTATTTGGAGGGCGGAGAAGGCCATCAATTTTAGGACTCCTACGTTATCATTAAACCCTCAGTTCCGCCATGGAAACTCCAATTTGTGTCATGACTATTGCACACCATCTATCGAAAGGTCAATGTTAGCGAGCTTGTCATTGCAGATCATTAAGATGCTAGCAATTAGCAAGTATCTCAACACAAATTATGCTGTAATTAAGTAAAATAACACAAGCTATCTAGAAATTTATAGGTGAAATAAAAAAATAAAAAAATAAAACGCGATATTTTCATCATTTGGCTTACCCCATTAGTGATTATATTGAGGAAGGACGTTTCCCCCAAAGCTTTGATTTCTTCTTTTTCTTTACTTGATTTAGACAGAAAAAACAAAGAGGAGGAGGAGGAGGAGGAGGAGGCTATCCACTTGAGGCCAGAAACTCGCGTTCGTCTAGAAGCCCAGGAGGCCGAGGCCACTCCACTCTTTCGACAAGAGGTAGAGCATATGAATTCATGAGTCCTTCCCTCTTATGCAAAAAATAAAGGTCAAAGATCAGACAACGTTCAAGCGAGTGGAGAAGCTTGCTCGACGAGCAGGGCGCGTGCAAATAAAAACTTCTTTCCGTGATCATATGGAGTTCTTGAATGCTCAACACAAATTAATTTTCGTTTTAGATTGCATGGCACACGTCCATCATATGGATGATCACGGCAATTGATAGTTTATGTTTCCTCTCCTATATGATTATACCAATTTTGTGGAAAGTTTTTTTCTAATTGAAATATGGATAGTGAACCTTACATAGTTCCTTTCCAATTTTTGTCCCATCAAAAAATAAGATGAGTCCATCGTAATATAGTTGAATATATTGTGGTGGGTATGGTCACATGTCGATCTATAAGATCCGATTGGTATGATCTTATTCACAACATGAGAATCAGCTAATTCATGCAAGAAATCACTCTAGCAAATTCTTCTTCCCTTTATAATCTCAATTTTCTTTATTGAGTTCTGCAAACGATTCTAACACTTCTCTTTTCTTCTTTCCTCTTGAATATATTTAGGCAACATCCTGTCCTTTTGGGTGTTCTTGGCACCGATGTAAGTCTTTGCCAACTCTTCATATTGCACATAACTTCTACACCCGTCTCTATCATTTCACCATTACAAGAGACGAATTTGGAAAACATTTTGCAAACCATTATTGGTGAAGTGACCTTTTTTCTTCTTCTTCTTTTCTTTTTTGTTTTTGACAGCCCGACAATTTACTAAATCTACAAGAAGTCCTCAGATGGGTATCAATCGATACCATATGTGGTGGCACTTTTGAGTGCTTCGTTGCTCTTGTGCTACGGAGTCCTCAAGACTAATGCCACTATGATCATCACCATCAACGCCAGTGGAATCGTAATTGAACTCGCCTATCTTTTTCTCTTCTTGATCTATGCCTCCACCAAAGAGAAGGTCTGTCTCTTACTACTTTTGTGCTTAAAAATTTAGCAAACTATCCTTGTCATGCCCCGATCCTCGAACGCGTGCCCATCCCTCACCTGGTCAATTAATTGCGACGTCCCAGAATGCATCGCCGACACTTTCATTTTAATACGCAAGCGGAAGCGTATAAATAAATCCCTAGACAATAAAACAATGGGATAGAAAAGTAGGGCCATATTTTTCACAACTGAAAAACCACAACCACACTTGTATACAATACAAACCACATAGTATATATTATAATACTATTCACAGAAGTCTAATTTATCACATCAGTACACAACTTAGGATTTGCAAAACAGGATGGGATCTCAGTCCTCATCTAAGTCATACTCTGGATCACCCTCTAGATCCTCCTCCAACTCCTCTTCTAGCTCTTCATCTTCAGATTCCTACTCTGCAAGTTCTTCCTCCAGCTCTTCCCACTCCTGATCCTTCTCCGGTCCCTCCTCTTGCTCGACTATCTCCCCTTCCTCTTCACTCCAGTTAGCACCCTCGGCTAAGTATATTGGTGACTTAGGATTGCCCTCGAGCTTGGGATCCTTGGCATCTACTACTAACCCATCCTTAGGGTCTGCCGTCCCCAGCCCGAATGTTGCCTCCAGAATGTACAGAGGCACATCACCTTCCGGGATGGGACCTTCTCTTCGCCCATCATGGTAGTAACGATACCATGATCGATACTTGTGGGGTATCTGGTCGTCTCTATTCACATCAACCCAAACCTTGAACTCTACCAGCACATATTCTAGCCCTTCTAGGTGAAGGTCTATCGGGAAGTGGTATCCTACCTCAGTGATCTCTTCAGGAATACCAAAATGCATAGAAGGACGAGGAGGTGAAAGTGCTGCCATCTAAGGACCTGAGATGGTTATACAATAACCAATGAAACAACGTCTTAGCGAGTTCTACCCTCCTAAAACCCGATTAGGAAATCAATACACTATGAACTACCTAAGCACACACGGGTAAGAGGACTTACATTGGCCTCAAATTCCACCTGCACATCAAAACAATTCAAATAGGCACCCAATCAAACACTATCGATCGAAACATCGATCAATCGACCTAATCGATTTACATGTCAACATACCATTTCCCGGTCATATCAGTCAATACTATGCATATCCAAGATGATATATATATAGTCATCGAGCCACATGCATTCTCAAAGGCGACGTACTTGGTCACCGAGCCACGTGCATTATCTAAGATAACATACCTAGTCACTGAGCCATGTCCATTCTCTAAGGTGACATACTTAGTCACCAAGCCACGTGTATTCTTTAAGGCGACATGTCTAATCACCAAGCCCCGTGCATTCTCTAACGTGACGTACTAATCACCGAGCCACGTGCCTTTCACAGGTGATATATATAATTCACAAGTCACATGCATTCTTCAGGATGACACATTTAGTCTCCGAGCCACATAATATAACATTCTTTCTCACAACTTTATATAGCCCACTAAAATATTGATGGCGCTATAGACTGACGCTCAGTTATTTTCCAATCAATTGCTGAAATTAAAATAATTTAGGAATAAAATCCTAAAATCATATTTAAATCAATTCTGGGTGATTTAACGCTCAAATAAATAAACAAACTACACCACGATAATCAAGCTATCCCAGCCTAATTTCCAAAAAATAATTAATTAATTACAAAAATTATTAAATAAATACAATAAATCTAATTTATGCCCATAATGCCAATTGGAAGCCAAAACTGACTTGGAAAATTTCCAAGGTTCGTCCAATAATTACTCGAGCCTATTTACTCACTAATTACACTAATCATTTGCCTAACATGTATAGGTAAATCCCTAATTTAATTATTCTAATCTAATTTAACCACCTAATTACACTTAATTAAATCTAATCAACCCATAAGTATCATTAGTCTACTAAGTGAGGATTAGTGAGTAAAACTCACTCATTCGACAAACGGTTCGGTGCAAATGTTGGGAACGCAACGGGGACCAATTCTCCTCAAAGCGGGCCAAGGTTTCGAGGCTCGGAAAGTCTTCAAAATGGGCCTAGAAGCCGCTGTGAAACCCACAAAACCTTTGTTCTGTTCTTGCTGAAACGAAGAGGAAACAAGTTTGGTTAGGAAAAGCAAGACCGGTGGGGGGCTCGGCGAGGCAACCGGTGGCCAAACAGAGGTCTACGGCGGTCCATAGTGGCTGGACAGCTTTGGTTTGGCTCCACCAGTCACGGAACAACCATTGAGACAACGAGGAAGGGCTTCAGGCTAGCGATTGAGCGCAAAGTGGCATGCGCGGGCGGTGGTGGTGCGCACGATTAGCGACGGCGACGGGCGGCTCACAGCAAGGAATGGCTGGCTTCCGCTGGCTTCTTGGTTCTTCCTCAACTGCTGATGTGCTCAAGAAAGGCCAGAGGGAGAGAGGAGGCTGTCGCATGGCCAAAAAGGGGAGAGGGAGAGGATAAGAGAGAAGAGATGAGGGAGAGAGGAAAGATCTAGGGGACAAGGGCTCCACTTGCCTCAAATTTCCAATGCTTTGTCCCCTTGACCTCATCCTAGCCAAGCCATCTCCCTTGGCTGTCCATGAGCCACCAAGGCACACCTAACAACTCATGAAATGATCCAAAAATGGCTAAGGGAAGGGGGCACACAAATTTGGCACACTTCTCTCTCAATTGGACTTATTTTCCTCTTCAAATACATTCCATTTGGCCTAAATAAAATCAATTGGCACTTCAATGCTCTCATTGATATTTTTCCTCACCCATATATCCATCATGCTTCCCAAATTTGTGATCAAAACGATCCCCGGCCTTTTTTCTGAATAAAAATGGCCTTGCGACAATTTTTTCCCAAAAAGTCTCGGGTGTTAGAAAAATCTTCTGAGACTGAGTCGACACTCTTAGAATTTGTTATGACATGACAGAATCTTTAATTTCTGAAATCGGACTCGAATTCGCAGTTAATTTCCATTTGGCGCATTTTTAGCATGACCTAGGCTACCGAGTAGTTTTCAAAAAAATTTAGTGCAAATGACTCGTGGTCGATTTTCTTTGAGCCACAATGAATCCACTCGACTCATTGGCGACTCTCGATTATCGTAAAAATCTCGAGGATTCAAATATGGACACAAGGTACCAAAACGATAGGAAAATCAGTCTAATGCCGATCGACGAGAATTTTCCAATTTAGTGGTGTCACCCACAATTAGCCACACATCTCAGTCGAACCAACCTATCTCTGATTTCAAATCAATTTTTAAATGTGCCGTAATGGCCTCTAAAGATGAGCACGGTCGAAAAGTCAATTCCTAATCGAATTCTCAAGTCTATTTACCTTAAAATCCTTAATGGCTTCCCTAGATAGTTTAGTTATCTCGAAAGTGATCAGCTCTGAGAACAACCCTATAGGCGCATAAATGAAATGCCCAATTTATTTAGTAGAAAATAGGATTGAAAATCTAGGATGTCACAATTCTCCCTTTGTCATCATAACCATGCGCTGTTCATTAGTTTGCGAATTTTAGTGTTTAAGCAAATCACGATAGGCTTTCGAAGCTGGTTTTAGTGGGGGAGCTCTTGTCTCAACTTTGTTATCTTAACCATGTGTTGTCTTAACCATGGTTATCTCAACCATGTGTTGTTTATTAGTTTGCGAACTTGAGTGTTTAAGCAAATCATGACAGGCTCTCAAAGCTGCTTTTTAGAGGGGATGGTCCCAACCTGTTACCTAATTTGTATTTACAAGCAAGATCGACAGTGACTTGATGGGTATTTACGTTGTTTCTTGTGCGAAGTTTGCTTTTTTCACTTATTCATTGAATAGCGAAAGCTCTTTAAGGCATCATTCATTTTAAGAAAAATATAACGTTTCCAGAAATTGTTTTATAGAAAGTCATTTTCCAAGAAAATAATTACATTTTTCATTGCTCAGCTGAAATTTGATAATGAACTAAAAAATATTTTCCGTTGTTCGATAAGGAAAACATTTTCCTACACGTACTCATTTTCAAATTTTTTTTATTATTTTACTTTTTTATATGGATTACTCAATTTTAAATATTTTTCCTTTCCTTTTTTTTTCTTTCTTTTTTCTTCTTCTTCCTTGGCCTTGGCCAGCCGTCGCCTACGGCGATAGTCGGTGACCGACCACTGGCGAGCTCCGACCTCGCCCTAGGTCGACGAGTCTTAAGCTCACCAAATCCCAGTGAGGTCAAGCCTCACCCGAGGTTGCTAGAGGTCGGCTTTGGCGACCTCAGGCGAGGCTCGACCTCAGGCGAGGCTCCAACCCCACCCAACTCGCCAACCTCGAGCGAGCAAGAAGAAGAAGAAGAAGAAAGAAAAATAAAAAATGAAAAAAAAGATCAAAATAAAAGAAAATTATGTTTGGTGAAAAAAAAAATGAGGTAGAATAAGTTATGGAAAATGTCTTTCATTATTCAAAAGTGAAAAACACTTTCCCCGCTTTTTAAGATGTTTTTTTCGAATAGTAGAAAGTGTTTTTCTTGACTAGTTCATTTTTCATTAAAAAAAACGCTGGAAAATATGAAAAACGTTTTCCTCAAAGTTATTTTTTCTGAAACAAACAGAGCTTAAATATATTTAAAAGCTTAAAGAAGAAGAAGAAGAAGAAGAATAAAAAATGAAAATAAAAGATCAAAATAAAAGAAAATTATGTTTGGTGAAAAAAAATGAGGTAGAATAAGTTATGGAAAATGTCTTTCATTATTCAAAAGTGAAAAACACTTTCCCCACTTTTTAAGATGTTTTTTCGAATGGTAGAAAGTGTTTTTCTTGACTAGTTCATTTTTCATTAAAAAAAACGCTGGAAAATATGAAAAACGTTTTCCTCAAAGTTATTTTTTCTGAAACAAACAGAGCTTAAATATATTTAAAAGCATCGTATTCATTCAAATAACAAGTTAACTCTACTAATTCGTCGTGTCTCAGCGTGTCATACTAGAAAGGTTTGAAGGGGTCAATCAACACAAATTTGGGTATAGACGAGTTGACCTTTTTATAAGTGAACCTGTTTAGACTTGATATCAACATGCTTTAATTATGTGTAATCATATAAGAAGATATACGAAAAGAAAAATGGAAAGCAATTCTTAAGAAATCTAAGTGACAAGGAATAAAAAGGAATAAAAATGAAAAGTTTCTGTGAGATTACAATTTTTCTCAATTGACAACGAACTCTAGAGGAAACTTGTGTGACCAATCTCACAGATGTGCATAGCGAAGTTGATGCTTCTTTTCAATGTGGGAGGTTTCGGAGTGACGATGGCACTGACCATCTTGCTTGTCAAGGGTCGGCATCGCGTCATCGCCGACGCGGCCTTCAGTCTCTTGGCGTTTACCGTGCCTTTGAGCATCATGGTATTCCTTCATCTCATTCAATAATTTTAGAGATGCGGTTCCTTGCTTAAGCTATAACAACAAAACCAACCTAAAACAAGAGTTTTTCAATTTTGACTGTAATTTTGTGTTTTGTGCAGAGGAGGGTGATAAAGACCAAAAGTGTGGAGTCAATGCCGTTCATTCCTTCCTTCTTCCGCACCCTCTGTTCCACCACCTGGTTCTTCTACGGACTCTTCGTCAAGGACATGCTTGTTCTTGTAAGTACCAATCATATACTCTAATGCTTTTTTCATCGTGGTAATTTCTTGTACCAGGCCCGATTCGCGTATACCCAACTTAGATTTGCAAAGATGCACCACTAAACCTTGCACAGGCGAATATGAATCTTTTTCTGCACGGTCATCATTCCTAAGATTTCTCTTAAACATGTTAAGTTGAATTCTCACGCGTCAACGAGAGCTCAATCGATAATAAACCTAAACTCAGAAAAAAACGAGAATTGAATCCCTCCCCAGTTCGTTTACGTCATGATGAACACTCACGACCTATACATCTATTATCGGAGTGCATCCATTACTTTTTCATTTACCTTTTCACGCATACAACACCTCTCTCTCTCTCTCTCTCTCTCTCTCTCTCTCTCTCATTTGTCTTTAGCTGACTTGGAAATTAAAATGGGGGTTCAATTGGGTGTTTCAGATACCAAATACACTGGGATCATTGCTTGGCATTACTCAGATGATCCTCTACTTGATGTACAGAGGTGGGAACAAGGAAATGGCAGAGACAAATGAGGGGAACAACCAACGTGAAGTGTCTCTAGACGTGGAGAGGCTGACTCCAATCCAAAGTGCAAAGCTGCACCCAACTTCACAGCACCAAGCACGCTCACTGAAATGGTTATTTTCCCCAGTGGAAAACCAATTGAACCAAACAACAATGTTTGATTCCATGTCTCTCTCGCAAGTCTTTAGGAAGCAAGTAATCACCCAGACAGTAGGGGCTGTAGAAACTCTGCAGTGTGATTTTTTCTTCATTTTTTGCAATTTATTTGTACTATTGCATTAGGGGGGGAGGAATAGGAGAGCACGAGATAGAGGCTACGTAATGGCAGGAAACGGCATGGCGGGATTCGTATGGCTGATATTTTCATCCAAGGAGTGAGAAGTCGTCCATAACTTGAAACTCCTACTATGTTCGACAGATCATGGTAGCTTTGGATTTGGCAAAAATAATCTCCCTGTTGACACACTTTCCATTTCCATATCTCTCTTATCCCCTCGATCGAGAGCAGGTTCTTCACTTCACTTGACTTCACTCTCATACTCATACACAAAACAAAAGATCAAGATCAGACGACGTTTTGTCGAGTGGAGGAGCTCCTGCAGGAGTAGTAGGGCACGTGCAAAGTCTCTTCTTGTTCTCCGAATGTTTCTGCATGAGCTCTCCTTCTCCAATATGCTACCTCCTCATTTATACTTGCTTTTCATTTTTGCTCGATTTGAAGTCGCATTTTTCTCTCTGATTCAATACTCTCGATCTCTCATCTTCTATGTGAAAACAGAACGGTCAAGCCTACTCTTTGTGGGTCAGTATTTTTTGACAAATATTACTTGTGACATCCCAGATTTTCGACCCTATTTTCTACTGAATAAATCGGGCATTTCATTGACGCGCCTATAGGGCTGTTCTCAGAGCTAATCACTCTCGAAATAACTAGACTATCTGAGGAAACCATTAAGGAATTTTAAGGTAATAGACTTGAGAATTCGACCAGGAATTGGCTTCTCGACCGTGTTCATCTTTAGAGGTCATTACGACATAGTTAAAAATCGATTTGAGATCAGAGTAGGTTGGTTCGATTGAGATGTGTGGCTAATCGTGGGTGACACCACTAAATTGGAAAATTCTCGTCGACCGGCACTAGACTGATTTTCTTATTGTTTTGGTACCATGTGTCCGTATTTGAATCATCGAGATTTTCACGACAACCGAAAGTCGCCACTGAGTCGAGTGGATTCATTGTGGCTCGAAAAAAATCAACCACGGGTCATTTGCACTAAAAATTTCTAAAAGTTACCCGGTAGCCTAGGTCACGCTAAAAACTTGTCAAATGGAAATTAACCGCGAATTCAAGTCCGATTTCAGAGATTGAAGATTTTGTCATATCACAATAAATTCTCGAAACGTCAACTTAGTCTTAGAAGATTTTTCTGCAACTTAAGACTTTTTGGGAAAAAGTCGTCACAAGGCCGTTTTTGTGTAGAAAAATGGCAGGGATCATTTTGATTGCAAATTTGGGAAGCATGATGGATATATGAGTGAGGAAAATATCAATGGGAGCATTAAGGTGCCAATTGAATTTATTGAGGCCATATGAGATAGAATTAAAGAGGAAATGGTGTCCAATTGTTTGGAAAATGTAAGAATTCGTAGCTCCTCCTCCTCCTAGCCATTTGGACCTCCTCAACCTTCTAGATGGGGGCATTTTGGGCTGAAAATGGCTAGTGGAAGACAGCTATGGAAGGGGATGAGATCAAGGGGGAGAAAGACTTGGAAAAACTTGGCCAAGAGGACTCATCTCCTTCATCTCTATCCTCTCTCCCTCTTTCCTCAACCGGCCAGCCTCTCTCTCTCCATCCCCCGCCATTTTCGAACCCTCAGCCAGCAAGGAGACCAAAGAAGCAGCCGGAGCTAGCTCGTCACCGCCGAGACCGCCCGCACCGCCGCCGTTTGCGCGCCTCACCGCCTACGCATGCTGTCGCGCACGTTCGCCCAGCTCACCACTCCAGTAGCCTTGCCTCACCTTGTCCGACACCCAGCAAGCACCGAAGCTGCTATGGCTCACTGTCGGAGCTATTGGGACGTCGCTTGCAACCGGGAAGCATTGTCGGAGCTCTGCCCAACCTTCACCAGCCTTGTTTCGCTCAACCGGCCCCAAACCGTCCACCAACTAGCCAAAACCATAAGCTTTCTTAGTGGGTTTTACAGCACCTTCAAAGCTCATTTTAAGGTGGTTTCGAACCTTGAAACCTAGGCTCGCCTTCAGGAAAGTTGAGCCCCGCGACGTTCCCGACATTTCGATCCGATCGGATTGTTAAACGGGTGAGTTTTACTCACTAATCATCACTTAGTAGATTAATGATGCTTAGGGATTGATTAGATTTTATTAAGTGCAATTAGGTGGATAGATTATATTAGAATAATTAAATTAAGGATTTACCTATACATGTTAGGCAAATTGTTAGTGCAATTAGCGAGTAGATAGACTCGAGTAATTATTGAACGAGTCTCGAAATTTTCCGAGTCCATTTCGGCTTCCAATTAGGCAATACGGGCCTAAATTGGATTTATTGTTATTTATTAATTAAATTTCGTAATTATTTATTTATTTATTTATTTTCCGAAAATTAGACCGGGATAGTTGGCGACTGAAATTTTATGCTGATTATCGTGGTGCAGTCTATTTATTTAACTGAGCATTAATTTGTGCTGAATTGATTTATTGATGATTTTTGGATTATTTTCCTAAATTAATTAATCTTGGATAATTAATTGAAAAATGACCGAGTGTCGGTTGATAGTGCCAAAAATGTTTTGGTGGACTATAGAAAATGGTGGGATTTATAGAAAAGAAATTATTGTATTTTGGCTAAGGCCGGCCGTGTACCCATACACGTATACTTTTGTCGGAAATGATAAAAAGGACAAATTGATTGTACGTTTGGAATAGCATATGATATACCGGCTCGGTGACTCTATATGTCATTTTGGAGAAAGGACGATATGCAATGTCGGCTCGGTGACTCTATAAATCATTTTGGAGAAAGGATGACATGCCATAACGGCTTGGTGACTCAACATGTCACTTTGGAGAATGGACGTTATGATGAATATACTCGGTGACTTAGCATGTCATTTCGAAGAATAAATCATATAATATACTTGCTCGGTAACCTGATAGGTTATTTTGGAGAATGGACAGTATTGAGTGAAATGACCATGAAATGGTCTAACTGACATGTAAATCGACAAGGTCGATTGATCGACGTTTCGATCAATAGTGTTTGATTGGGTGCCTATTCGAATTGTGATGATTTGCAAGTGGAATTTGAGGCTAAGATAAGTCCTCTAACCCGTGTGTGCTTTGGCAGCCTATAATGTATTGGTTTCCTAATCAGGTCTTAGGAGGATAGAACTCGCTGAGACATTGTCTCATTGGTTATTGTATAACCATCTCAGGCCCCTAAATGGCAACACCTCCACCTCCTCGTCCTCCTATGCATTTTGGCATCCTATAAGAGATCTTAGAGATAACTTATCACTTCCATGTACACCCTCACCCGGAAAGACTAGAATATGTGTTGGTTAAGTCCACTATCTGGGTTGACGTGGGTCATGATGCCCTAAGGCCCCATGAGTATCGATCGTGGTACCGCCACTATTATGATGGGCGAAGAGAGAGTCCCATACCAGAAGGTGACGTGCCTTTGTACATATTGGAAGAGGCGTTCGAAGAAGGGACGGCAGATCCCAAGGGTGGGTCGATAGTCGATGCCAAGGACCCTAATCTCAAGAATGATGCTGATACTCCTATGTACTTAGCCGAGGGCGCAAATTGGAGCAAAGAGGAATGGGAGATCGTCGAACAAGATGAGCCATGGGAGGAAGAGCCTGAGGAGGAGCCTGAGGAGGAGGAACCGGAGGAGGATCAGGAGTTGGAAGACCCTGATGAGGAGTCTGAAGAAGAAGACCCTGAAGAAGAGGAGTTGGAAGAGGATCCCAAGGATGATCCCGAGTATGACTCGGATAAGGACTAAGATCCCATCATGTTTTGCAAACCCTAAGTTGTGAACTGATGTGATAGATCAGATTTTTGTAAATAGTATTGTAATATAGACTATGTGGGTTGTATTGTATTAAAGTGTGGTTGTGGTTTTTCAGTTGTGAAAAATATGGCCCTACTTTTCTATTTCATTATTTTATTGTCTGGAGATTTTATATCTGCTTCCACATATGTATTAAAATGAAAGGGTCGACGATGCGTCATGCGACGTCACTAGAAATCAACCAGGAGAGGGATGGGCACACGTTCGAGGATCGGGACGTGACACTATTGACATTGGGCGTGTCCTTATTTGAGATTTGACATGTAGTCACTATTACTGTGCATCTATGAGCTCGGTGTATTGACGCACCGCACAAACCACCTTGAGGTAAAATACTTTCCACATCATGACAGTGGAGGGACATGAGAGCTTTTGATTTGATCAAGAGCGATGGTGGATCGACACATCGTGATGGGAAGATCTTCCGACAAGCTATGAAGTGATCAAAGCGACAAAGTATCAAATTCTTTCAGGCCAAAGCCAAATCCAAGATTGATGATAAGTCAATGATCAAAGGAAGGATAAGAAACACTCCAGAAATTCTTCGCACTACACCACACTCGTTGAGCAATGGGCTTACTGATTCATGGTAAAAGAGCTCAACTGAAAGAGAAACGAGTAAATAAAATAAGTCAGTGATGAATGGGTTTGCAACCATCGGATCTGCGATTTTTATCGGCATGTGACTTTAGTCCATAGGAGACGAAACATAGAGAAAAGCCATCTTGAAATAATGACATCCTAAATTCCTAATGGAGCAGATAGATACATATTCCGACAAACAATGGCAGCAGATCATCAATCCTGTTAAAGCTAATAATCAGCAAACAGGATTCAAACTCCTGTAGGCCTCCAAGTTAAAAAAGTTGAGCTTTAAATGATAAAGCGGCAGATGATAGAGATTTTTTTTTTTTATCTTTTTTTTTCGCAGAATATTTTTACAAATTTAGGCATGTAAATAAAATCTACTCAATTTATCTCATTGATATCGAGCACAAGTTCAACTACTCATATTCTCCGCTTCAATAATGATGTGCTAGATCTTGCACAATTGAACCAAGACGATCTCAATTTTAAACTGTGCTGCAGTTTTACGACCTGCTGTCACTAGTAATACAGCAGGCGACAATCACGAATTGGGCACGGTTTCTTAATCGACCTTGGACTTGCTTAAATATCCAAGAGTAGATCAGGGCTCAATCTAAATTGACTTTATGAGCTGAGGGTTTTACTTCCATTGCTCAAGCTTTGCCTAAAATTTACTTGATGCCCCCAAAGTCGACTCAACTTATCAAGTAGACTATCAAAAGATTTGTCTTAATGCTAAATCTGAGAGACATCGAAATTTGCATCCCGGCTACACTACATGCGTTGTGCTATCAAGGCACTCAAATCTATTATGATCAAGCCTATCTCCTCAGGTATGTAGTCAAACTACTTTTAACTGACTGAGAATTAAGCCGAACCACATAGTCGTGCGGCTTGACTTGTTCACGAGTAACTCAATTAACTCGCATCAGTTTGGCCTAGTGGAAGCGATATACTGAACACCATCATCGGGCGATCTAAAATCAATTCACAGAACATTTTCTCCTACAGCACATATTGTTGATGGCCTTTAGTCAATAAGGTGCTTAAGCCATCTGCCCTAGTGCTTTTCTGAGGAAAGTGTATGCTCCACGAATGGTCTCATCTAATGAGCAAAATGTCCTATAACATCAGCTGTGGACTGAGAAAAAACTCGAGATGCATACTGTGACAATACCAATCAAGATCCAGAAAGAGAGCAGCTGTATTCATAAGTATCTGTCCAGAAAGAATGGCATTCCAAAAAATTCCTGTCAGGCTCATCTCCAAGTACACAACAAATGAGTCTCTTAATCACAGAACAAAAACTTCTATATTGAGGTTAAATTATTCTGTTCACAGGGATTTTATTGCTGAAAAATTGCTGATTTAAGTCTCATGCTGCAGGCAAAAGAGTTGATGCACGCCCATCCATTTTAATCCTTATGTGAGAAAGATTGCACAGGAAGATATTTTGAGGGGCGGTCAGTCTTTGCTCCTGATCTGTGTTCATAGTACTCAACCGCTGCAGCACCAGCTAAAGCAGCCAGTGTCAATGCTTGAGCATGCAACCTGAACGGTGACAATGTACATATCAGCGAGTGAGCAAAATTAACACTTTGAGTGGCACTTGAGTCGGTAAGAACGGCAGATGCATGAAACATGAATCTGAAGGCGAAATGTATGGCTAAACAACACTAACAACACAGGTAACCTAAACAATAATACATGATGCCAAAAGAATTCTCTTTTATGTACTATCCATAACTTGCGCCATAGATGAGCATGTCAAAATCTTCCTCCATTATAACTTTCTACACAAGATGCAATGACTGTAAAGTTCAATATTGTCACAGAAATGCCTAAGGAGACTCCTTGCTAAACCTAGGAGATGAAACTCGATGAATTGTCCAAAACAGGGTCCAACAGGAGGACTTGCAAAGGAATTGAGTACCAATACAAATATACCAAAATAGTAGTTCCATATTCAAGGTCAGATAAAACTAAAATCAGGACTAGAACAATCAGAGCTTATAACACCGAGACTGCGGAGAAGCTTGTTCAACATTCGTAAGGTCTGCAACTCTTGCTGAGAACCACAATTTGCTTCATGTAGTACTAGAGACCTGTCAAGAACACATCTCATCTAGATACTTTTCGCAATCACATTGCTCCTATATCATTGAGACAGATTTCCATCCCGTCACAGGCAAAGTAATTTGTGCAGCATTTCAATGTCAATTTGCTCACTCATCAACTAAACTATTCTCGGTTAAACTTTTACAAGATTCTGGGTTAATTATTCCTTTCCAAGAGCTTATTATGACCTCAATCAAAAGCAAAAGAATTTAGCCGAGCAACTGCAGACGGTCAAACTATAGCTCGGTCGACTAAAGACAAAGAGCCTAAAGCCAATATTAGATCATTCCATCTCTGCATTAGTTACCATCTAAAGAGTTGAGCCTTGGCCTAGATCTACCCAAATCAGGTTCCAACAACATTCCAAACCATGAGATCCTCTACCTAACCTGCACGATCCTGGCGTTGTCGGGACACAGAAACTAGAAAAACTTTAATCCAGATATACGATGATCAGAAGAAAAAGGCATAATATCCGACGATTAACCACGCTCTAGCTCTTACATGGTTTAACAAGAAGCAAAAATAAAATTATTCGTTACCTAGCATGAATGATCTTGACGCTAGTTTTCATTTTTCATCAATGAAAAAAACACCTTCAAAAGTAGAAAAGAGGAAATCATTTTGCCTCCTCTTTCTTTCACTATTCATTTTAATTATTTTTCCTTCCTTTCCTTTTTTTCCTTTTTTCTTTTTCTTTGTTTGGTCATTGGCCACGGCAAAGGTCAACCATTTCCCCAGGCTGGCGCCAAAGGGCAGTGAGCTCGCCAATCATTGTGGCAGGTGATCGGCTAAGGAAAAAAAAAAGGGATGAAAAGAAAAAAATAAAAATAAAAATAAAAAATTGATTTTTTTTTAAAAGAGCATAAAAATGATTAAAATGAGTGCGCAGACTAATCAAACAGCAGAAAATATTTTCCACTTCATTTTTAAGTTTTAGTTGGACACTGAAAAATATTGTCATTTTTTTTAAATGACTTCATTAAAAATATATTCCAAAAACGTTATATTTTTTGCGAAACGAAATGAGCATGAATTATAATATATTGTAAAAAAAAGGGCACAATGCCTCTCCAAACGATTGAATGAAATTAGGATATAGAGATTATATTGCACATGCACTCAAATCCAACATAACGCATGGCAAGACTAAATATGGACGATTAGTAGGAGTCCTATTTTGGAACCTCACTTCTCTTTACTCATTTTTTCGCCATCGAGTGCTCATATCAATGATGAAATGCCATGGCTGATCTTGAAAGTGTTTTTCATTTGGTACGTTAAAGGCATGAATGATAATCATTTTGGCAAGAAATTGATTTTTGGAAGAGAAATAAATCTTTCTATTTCTAGATGAGTTTCTGAGCAAAAATTCATATTTAATAACAACGTAAAATTTCTATTCTAAGAATAGAATTTCATTTGATAACGACACAAAATTTCTCCTTCCAGAAGGCCACGGATGGTGGCAATAGCAACTAGTGGACGGTGGTAGGCAGCGAACGGCGAACGGCAGTGACCAGCGACCGGCAGCAGCAATCGACGACTGGCAAACGGTGGCGACGAATGGCAGGTGGGTGGCCAACTAATAGAGAGGACAAGCGATAATTTTTTTTATTTCTTATTTCTATTTAATAAATAGAGAAGTAAAAAAAAAAATTACTTCTTATTTCTGCTTCAAACTTACTTCTGAACTAAAACTTTATTCCAGAAATAGATAAATAAAATTGTGTCACCAAACATATTTCTATTACAGAAATAAATCCGAAACGGAAAAGTTATTCTGAACAAAAATAGAAAGATTGTCATAGCGCCCTGAGTTAGCACAAGAATTTGGAAGCCTCACCGAACGGTCCAATATTCAGATCGGTCTGGGCAATCCCTTTGGGCATGAAGCTAAAGATCGGCCCAATTTACATATTCCGAGGTGGGTCAGATATTGCAACAAATTTCAAGGAGCAGACTGATAAATTTAAAATAAATTGGGCGCAAATGTAATCTCCCATAGTTAATAGACTAATTTTCCCACAACAGGTAAATTTGGCCCGACACGGGACAGCACCTGGCCGAAGGCTAAGTCAGCAGTTGACGCAGCTAATACTATGAGGTGCATTGCGCCAACTTTAAAAAGTCGAGAATGACATTAAAATTATTGAGACATTAACGAGATAGATTGAGAAATTCAAAAGCTAGGTGAGGGATAGTAAACCTAGTCACGAATCTAGCACACTATACGACTAATAAGGCTTGGCATGAGTCAAAAGGACTAGAAACTAGGGATGAATAAGGTTTCAGGATAGAATTCAGAACCGAAGAACTGGATTGATGAGAACTTGCTCGGTTTCGAGTTTCAATATATACATGGTAGGTTCCAGGTTCCAAAAATTAGGGAACCTATCTCGATGGGTAGGTTCCAAATTTTAGGTAGGTGAAACCTAAAACAAGTTCTTGTGTTTTAATTGGTTTATGTCATCACACAATCTTGTGATCTTTCGTGGCGTCCATTAATGAGTGTATAATTTGAAATCACTAATATGAGTTTTCATTTTATGAGCAAGAATTTCACTTTATTAATATTTCATATTCTTCGTATGTCTAAATAAAAGTTAAGGTCAATGGATTGTAATAACAAATGATAGTTATCAAAAGTAATGTTATATTGCAATTGTCCAATTAATAATCTAAGATGCACTGACACTCTCGGGGAGTTTGTGTCACGTCAAACACTTTAACATATGTCCGACACTCTCCGACATCCTTCAATACTCTCCAACATTCGGTTAACAATTATAAAAAAATCTGACATTTAGTCAACTCTCTCAACACTTTCCCACACTCTAGTCCGGAATTCTTATACATGATTCCGACATGCACAGTGTCAATTTCTAAAAATATATATATAAAGGTTTAAAATGTAAATATGTACAAAAATAAAAATAATAATAAAACTAATACATGGGAAAAAAAGAAAATTTTTATTTTCTCTTCTTTTCTAACTTTCACTTCCCGTGACACATAATTCACCCACCAAGTTTATTTTTTCTCTTCTCTTCCGACACGCTC
The DNA here is from genome assembly GCA_026873135.1 of Eucalyptus urophylla. NCBI lineage: Eukaryota > Viridiplantae > Streptophyta > Magnoliopsida > Myrtales > Myrtaceae > Eucalyptus > Eucalyptus urophylla. Next base: position 50,938,243 of record CM049473.1, on the reverse strand, counting down.
AACATATGAGTTCAAAATGTGGATTCCTTGTTTTCTCTTCCAAGTTTTATGGATTATTGAAATAAAATTAAATTTGTCAAATTGAAACAATAGATAACATTAACAAATGGTGGATTAATGTTTTTAGTGTAATTTATTTCTAGACTTTTATTATTATTAATTTTTGTGAATTTGAATCAAATTAATTTGATTGAAATAATCATAAAAATCGTGTATGTATAAAAATATACATTTAATACAAAATATGCTCGAAATTCTCTATTTTTTTTTTAAAACAACGTATCTATTACTTAGTTAATAATACATGTGGAACCCGGATATAGCCTGAAAAATATAACAAGGTAGGTTCCAAATTTCAAAATATGGAGATAAGGTTTCGGGTTCCCAAAAATAAAAAAACTTTTTCTAGCAGGTAAATTCCAAATTTTAAGTGAAAACCTGCATGGAATATGAAACTGCTCACCCCTACTTAAAATAATTTTGAGCATACTTGCATGAGAAAGTCTGATCCAATTCGAAATCTAGAAATAAGAATTTTCTGATAGAAAAATTTGAGCAAAAAATTAGATATGATTGGACTTGTTAAGATGGTTCATAAACCAATTTCTTAACTCATGTATGATAGGTTGAGTTATTATATGAGTTAGTTAAATTCAGTAAATGGGTCGTAAATGTGTTTAAACATAATATGTGCCGTTAAATGTGATTAATTTACTTATACTTAATTCACCTCTCTCTTCATATTTTCTCGCCTTCACTTAATCTTGTACTCACTCATTATGCACTTATAAGTTTTCCTAGATTGAGTTGAATATGTAAATATTTTAGCAGTATTAGTCAGGATCGAATATGTGTTACTAGATTTGCATTGTATGAAAATAGGTTAAAATGGGTTAAATAGATCTATTTGGATTGGATCATTTTTAACTCGACTCACTTGTTTGATGGGTCTATATCTCTTCTTAAGGGCTGGTGTAGCCCAGCCCGCCCCACCCAAGGATAACCTCAAGCGGACAAAAGTCCATCACGACTTGGCTGATTTTTTTAATCGGACGGTGCAAGTCACATCTCAACTGGGAAGAGCTTATACGCGCAGGAAGCTTCCAAACCTTTAATGAATCGTCACCTGGGGGCACGGTATCATCTCTCGTCACTGACGCAACCAACCTTCCAGAAGGACTCAATTCCGGCTCACTTGGACTTGACTTTATTAAATTCTTCAATCCTAGTTTCTTTTTTTTATTCTGAGGTCTCGTTTTCGAATTGATCTCGTGGGATTTTATCGCCTTTGTTCTATTGTTGATTATGACTCGTTTACGTTTTGATTCTTGGATGGATTCATTTTAGCTCGTGCCGGTACGGTGATGGCAATTGCAATAGTCTACGAGCGGTGCGTATTCTCATCCTCAGTCGGCGTGTTTGACTGCGATGTAGAATTAATACGAGCAAGACGCCAATTTAATCCGAATCTTAAGAGTGTTGATCCGATTTCTAGTTCTTAAAAGTGAAACCGGTCTTCGAACAATCCGGTTTCTGGTTGCAAGAGGAGAATCGGACCAAACTGAATCGCTCGGGTCGATTGTTTTTTATTTTTTGAATGTCTTACTCACACCTCCTCTCCTCTTTTTGTCTTTCCGTTTCACCTCATGATACTTACACCCACTTTTCTCTTTCGGCCTTTCCCATTGTCTGGATCTCCTTTTGGTCTTTCCCATTGTTTGGATCTCCTTCACCTTTCATGGAGTTCGAAGCATTCTCTCCTTTGAACTCGACCGGTTCCACTAGAGCATCTAGGAACCAAGTTTGATTCTAGGGACCTCTAATCCGGTCCTCGGTTCCGAAAACTAGGAACCGATTCCTCCTGTCCAGTTCCCAATTTTAAGGTAAGATCGGATTGGATCGGGAACCCATCACCCCTAGTATAAGCTATTGACAAATTTTCATTAATTGATGCATTAGCAGGCTCTAATGACTTTACAATTTCATGATTAGAAGGATATATTCTCAATCCCATTTTACGTGGAGATATACGTGTGAGTAGTGTTAGAATAGTCCCAAATTAGCAAGGTGTGGATTAGTTATTATATTCTAATTGGATTTAACTTATCAACTTAAATTTTTTAGTAAAGGTGAGTCTAATTTTTTTTTTTTTTTGGTCGAAGGTGAGTCTAATTGGACACTAATTAAAATGCTAATTAACTAGTGTTGTTTTTCTTTTCAGGTCCACATCTTCTCCCAGAAACAGTCAAACACTGCTCGCTTTGAAAATGCTAATAAATTACCGTCGTTTCTCTTTTCTTTTCCAAATATTTTCCCAGCAACAACCAAAGGTTGCTCCCTTTGAAAATGACACTGCTTCATTTGAAAATACTAATAAAATAGTGTCGTTTTACTTTTCTTTTACACGTTCTCCCAGCAACAATCCAAGATTGCTCCCTTTGAAAATGACAATGCTTCCTTCCTTTGAAAATGCTAATAAACTAGTGTTGTTTTTCTTTTCTTTCCACTTCTTCTCCCAGCAACAATCCAAGGTTGGTCCCTTTGAAAATCACACAGCTTCCTTTGAAAATGCTAATAAACTAGTGTTGTTTTTCTTCTCCTTGCCACGTCTTCTCCCAGCAACATTCCAAGGTTGGTCCCTTTGAAAATCACATAGCTTCCTTTGAAAATGCTAATAAACTAGTGTTGTTTTTCTTTTCTTTTCACATCTTCTCCCAGCAACAATCCAAGTTTGGTCCCTTTGAAAATCACACAGCTTCCTTTGAAAATGCTAATAAACTAGTGTTGTTTTTCTTTTCATTTCACCTGTTCTCCCAGCAACAATCCAAGGTTGGTACCTTTGAAAATCACACAGCTTCCTTGGAAAATGCTAATAAACTAGTGTTGTTTTACTTTTCTTTTCACATCTTCTCCCAGCAACAATCCAAGGTTGGTCCCTTTGAAAATCACACAGCTTCCTTGAAAATGCTAATAAACTAGTGTTGTTTTTCTTTTCTTTCGTCTTCTCCCAGCAACAATCCAACACTCCCACTTCTTTCCCACTATTCTCCACCTATTATATCCCAAAGCCCCCTCTTTCTTTTCCGTCTTCCTCTCAAGTGCCCAAGAACATAGCTGCTTCATCCCATGACTCGACCACCAATACGTAAAGGAATCTGTAAAAAGCGCTCCGGATACATTTGTTAATCAGTCATAAGCGTACAATTTCGCAGATTTTAACGCATTTTTTTAGCTGGTATTATATGTAATTAGTATCTTAAAAATTGACATTTTTTTCCTAAAGAAAAATGGTTAGTTTGAGAATTGATATTTTTTCTAACGAAGCATGGTTGATCCGCAGCCTCAAGGCTTGTGGTATCAACAGCAATTTCTCAACAAAAGAATAGCAAATGGTGACTTTATCAAACCCACCAGCATCTTCAGGCTTATTGACTTCATCTTCCATTTGTCCTACACCCACGAGCTCCTCTTCTTCCTAACCATTTTAGATGCAGCCCAAGTAGGGAACTTACGGCGTAATGCATGTAACAGCAGGAGCAGCACCTGTCAATGATAAATGAAATTTACGATCAATGAGACCCACCCATAAAATCTGGAACGATTAATTTCATCGAGGCTCGGAACATGACTATTTCAATGCTGATTCCATAAAGGTTCCATTTTTTTCGTCATGGGTCGAAGGCAATACATGTCTACGCAGCAAAAGAATCGAGTACGCATTGAGTTCGTGAATGCTTGGCCCATCGATCTAGTTAGGCTTATCCATGACTCAAACGATACACCGTGGCATGAAACGTCACTAATTGTTTATATGATAATCTTTTAATCAGAACGGAGCATGAAAAGTCAGCTACTTTTTTGACAGTGGAACCCTGCTTATCTTTTGCATGGATCCACCTTCACACGGTACGAAGAATAGGCCATTCGTGATTGACTCTCTCTCTCTCTCACACGGTACGAAGAATAGGCCATTCGTGATTGACTCTCTCTCTCTCTCTCTCTCTCTCTCTCTCTCGTGGCATGAAACGTCACTAATTGTTTATATGATAATCTTTTAATCAGAACGTAGCATGAAAAGTCAGCTACTTTTTTTACTGTGGAACCCTGCTTATCTTTTGCATGGATCCACCTTCACACGGTACGAAGAATAGGCCATTCGTGATTGACATTCTCTCTCTCTCTCTCTCTCTCTCTCTCTCACTCACTCATGCGTCTATAAATGCATGCACATGTCCTTCACTTCTCTCTCGTAAACATATAGAAAAAAAAAACTCAAGATCCAAGCGAGTGGGTGAGCTCTCTAGAGAAGGAGGGCACAAGCAAATAAATACTTCTGTCCAAGATCATATGGCGCTCTCGAATGCTCAACATCTGGCTTTCATACTTGGTCTCTTAGGTACGCACAAATAATTTCAATACAAATTTCATTCGTGATGGGCAGCAATCAACATCCTCGTCGATCTTCATCAGGTTAAATTGGGAGTTAGAGAAACTTTTCACATATATAATCGATTGCATGACACTCGTCCTTTATTTTGATGACTGCTGTAAAACTTCTATATGATTATACCAATCTTATTGAACAGTTTTTTTTGGGGGGGTAATATTGATGAAGAACCTTATACAGTTCCTTATCATTTTTGTCCAATTAAAGAATAAGATGAGTTCATTTTAATATAGTTAAATTATGGTGGTTATGGTCTCATGTTGGTCTGTAAGATCCGACGGATATGATCATATTCAGAATATGAGAGTCAATCGATTCATGCGAGAAATCCCTCTAATAAATCCTTAGCCCTTAATATCTCAATTGAGTTCTAGGAACTCTCATTGGAGTTTTGTGAACGATTCTAACATCTTTCTTCTCTCCTTTTCTCTTGAATCTACTAAGGCAACATCATGTCCTTTCCGGTGTTCTTGGCACCGATGTAAGTCCTCGTCCAACTCTTCATTTTGCACATAATTTTCATACTCGTCTCTATCATTTCACCATTATGAGTCTCTTGGTATGAATTCGGAACTTTTTGCAAACCATTATTGGTGAAGCACCCTTTTTCTTCTTCTTCTTCTTCATTTTTTTTCTCTTTTTGGTTTTTGACAGCCCGGCATTTTACAAAATCTACAAGAAGAAGTCCTCAGATGGGTATCAATCGATACCACATGTGGTGTCACTTTTGAGTGCTTCGTTGCTCTTGTACTATGGAGTCCTCAAGACTAATGCCTCTATGGTCATCATCATCAATGCCAGTGGAATTGTCATTGAACTCGCCTATCTTTTTCTCTTCTTGATCTATGCCTCCACCAAAGAGAAGGTCTCTCTCTTACTGCTTTTGTGCATAAAAATGTAGCAGACTATTGTCCCTTTGTTCTTACTCGTGGCGTTCATTAGTTTGCGAATTGAGGGTTCGATCAAATCATTAAAGGCTATCAAAGCTGGATTTAGAAGGGGAAAAACTGCTGTCTCAACTTTTTGTCTTAACCATGTGTTGTCTTAACCATGGTTATCTCAACCATGTGTTGTTCATTAATTTGCGAATTTGAGGGGTTAAGCAAATCATGACAAGCTCTCAAAGCTGGTTTTAGAGGGGGGAGACTATTGTCCCAACTTGTTACCTAATTTGTGTTTACAAGCAAGATCGACTTTGACTTAATGGATATTTACATTATTTCTTCTGTGATGTTTGCGTTTTCACTTATTTGCCGAATAGCTAAATCTCTTTAAACGACCTCACATGTTAGCCCTTAGAATTTGAGAAACGCGTTCATGTTATGAAAAGGTGCAAACAAAATTGAAAGGAAATATTTTTGTCTGCAACAAGCTGTATTTTGGTAGTATCATATTCGATTAGAAAGCTATTAAAAGGATTGATATATCTCTATGTAATCCAATAGTTACCGAAGATAATAAACATTTTATTTAAGTCGGAGAGATAACTACAGAATATCCTATCATGTCAGTAATTTTCCAGCGTTGCTATTTAAGCATTCTTGATAAGAAAATGCTCTATTCTTATATATTAACGATGTGCTTTATAATCGTTTCATGTCACTTTAGGTCTAATATGAACAAATATGTTGGTCACAACTTTATATCCAAATGCGATAATTTTATTCAGCGGTTTACAGAGCACAACGCTTAAGGCTATAACCTTATGTGAAAAAAAAATTGTGAAAATGTATAAACGTATATAAAGATGTTTAAAGATTTCTAAATATAACTAAAAGAATCGTATTTATTCAAATAACAAGTAAACTTTAATAATTAACTGTGTCTAAGCGTGTCATACTAGAAAGATTGGAAGGGGTCAATCAACACAAATTTGTGAATAGACGTTAGTGAACCTGTTTAGGCTTAATATCAACATGCTTAAGAATACAAAAAGCAAAAAGGAAAACAATTCTTAAGAAATCTAAGTGACGAGGAATAAAAATGAAAAGTTTCTGTGAGATTACAATGTTTCTCCATCGATAACGAAATATGAAGGAAACTTGTGTGACTAATCTTGCAGATGTACACAGCAAAGTTGATGCTGCTTTTCAATGTAGGAGGTTTCGGAGGGATGATGGCACTGACCGTCTTGCTTCTCAAGGGTCAGCACCGCGTCAACACCATCGGATGGATCTGCGCAGTCTTCAATCTTGCGGCGTTCATTGTGCCTCTGAGCATCATGGTATTCCTTCGTCTCATTCAATAATTTTAGAGATGCAGCCCTTTGCTTAAGCTATAACGACAAAACCAATCTAAAACAAGAGTTTTTCAATTTTGACTCTGTAATTTTGCGTTTTGTGCAGAGGAGGGTGATAAAGAGCAAAAGTGTGGAGTTCATGCCATTCATTCCGTGCTTCTTCCACACCCTCTATTCCACCACCTGGTTCTTCTATGGACTCTTCGTCAAGGACATGTTCGTTGCTGTAAGTACCAATCATTCACTCTAATGCTCTTTTAATTGTAGTGATTTCTTGTACCAGGCCGGATTCGCATATACCCAACTTAGATTTGCAAAGATGCAACAGTGAAGCTTGCACAGGCGAATATGAATCTTCTTTCTGCACAGATGTCATTCCTAAGATTTCTCATAAACATGTTAAATTGAATTCTCACGCATCAACAAAAGCTCAATCAATAATAAACCTAAAGTCAGAAAAAACAATGACACTTGAATCCCTCCCCTGTTCGTTTATATCACGATCAAACGCTCGCAACCTATTGGTCTCTTAGCGGAGTGCATCCATTACATTTTCATTTACCTTTTCACACATACAACACCTCTCTCTCTCTCTCTCTCTCTCTCTCTCTCTCTCTCTCTCTCTCTCTCTCATTTGTCTTTAGCTGACTTGGAAATTAAAATGGGGGTTCAATTGGGTGTTTCAGATACCAAATATACTGGGATCATTGCTTGGCATCACTCAGATGATCCTCTACTTGATGTACAAAGGTGGGAACAAGGAAATGGCAGAGACAAATGAGGGGAACAACCAACAAGAATTGTCTCTAGACGTGAAGAGGCTGACTCCAGTCCAAAGTGCAAAGCTGCACCCAACTTCACAGCACCAAGCACACCTGACAGAAATGGATATCTTCCCCAGTGGAAAACCAATTGAACCAAACAACAATGTTTGATGATTCCATGTCTCTAGCAAGTCTTAAGGAAGCAAGTAATCACCCAGACAGTAGGGGTAGTAGAAACCATGCAGTGTGATTTTTCTTTTTCTTTTTTTTGCAATTTATTTGTGCTATTGCATTAAGGGGGTGAATAGGGAGCACGAGATAGATGGCTGCGTAATGGCAGGAAACGGGGTGGCGGTATTAGTAGGGCTGATATTTTCATCCAAGGAGTGAGACATCGTCCATGACTTGTACTTGAAACTCCTACTATGTTCGACAGATTATGGTAGCTTTGGATTTGGCAAAAATAATCCCTGTTGAGACACTTTCCATTTCCATATCTCTCTTATCCCCTCGATTAGGAGCAGGTTCTTCACTTCACTTGATTTCACTCTCATACTCAATACACAAAACAAAAGACCAAGATCAGACAACGTTCCGTCGAGTGGAGGAGCTCCTGCAGGAGAAGCAGGGCACGTGCAAAGTCTCTTCTTGTTCTCTGAATGTTTCTGCATGAGCTCTCGTTCTCCAACATGTTAAGATTTGAAGTCCCATTTTTCTCTCTGATTCAATACTCTCGATCTCTCATCTTCCATGTGAAAACAGAACGGTCAAGCCTGCTCTATGTGGATCAGTATTTTTTGACAAATACTACTAACATTGGGCGTGTCCTTTATTGAGATTTGACATGAGATCTTTCTTAAGATTTTGTATGCAGTCACTATTACTGCACATCTATATGAGATCGGTGTATTGACGTACCACACAAACCACCCTGACGTAAAATACTTTTCACATCGTGACAGTGGAGGGACATGAAAGCTTTTGATTTGATCAAGAGCGATGGTAGATCGACGCATCGTGAGGGGACAATCTTCCAACAAGCTATGAAGCGATCAAAGCGAAGAAGTATCAAATTCTTTCAGGCTAAAGCCGAATCCAAGATTGATGATAAGCCAGTGATCAACGGAAGGATAAGAAACACACCAGAAATTCTTCGCACTACACCACAGGGTTGATCAATGGGCTTACTGATTCACGGTAAATGAGCTCAACTGAAAGAGACACGAGTTAATAAAATAAGTCAGTGATGAATGGCTTTGCAACCATCTGATCCGAGATTTTTGTCGGCATGCGACTTAAATCCGTAAGAGATGAAACATAGAGAAAAAGGCCATCTTGAATAATGACATCCTAAACTCCTAATGGACTAGATAGATGCATATTCTGACAAATAGTGGCAGCCGATCATCAATCGTGTGAAAGCTAATAATCAGCAAACAGGGTTTCCTTTGTCGGGGTTAGCTGGAAACTAAGTGAGCCGTGAAAGTACACTTCACTTCTTACGAAACATGAGATTTAGGGATCGGGAACTTAATTACACTAATTGTCTATTTAATGCCTTTTTAGTACCTAAACTAAAGTGACCAGGTAGCCTTTTTACCAATTATGAGCTTTACGATTGTTGTCCATTAAGTGTCTAAGTGACAATTGCTTATCATGGTCCTAATGATTTAACCTAATCATGCTAAAAGTGAAAATTGACAATCAATGTATTGAAAAACCACAATCTAGTAAAATCGAAAAAAATTGCACAACCAACGACCTAGCATTGTCTCTAAAAAAATAAAGCATTCGAAAATTATATTGTAAAGCTCTAAAAGCTTATTCAATTTTGGGTTCAATTTATTGTCAAAAGTATTTCACTTTTTGATTAATTCTAAATTAGTTCTAAACTAGAATTAACATTAAAAATCTAATGAAACTAGTCAAAAACTGATTTCTAAACATGTTTCAAAATTTTGAATTTTTTCATATTTTTTTAGTGTTTTATTTTTAATATTTTCTAATTTTTAATAAAAATTTATTCAGAAAATATGGACTCGGGCCGGGCCCTGGGGTCCTGTCCGAACATGGGCTGAACTTGGACGTTCAAGCTTGGGCGCCAAGGAAACAATTGGGCCTGTTTAAAACTAGCCCATTTCGTAAAGAAAACGCATCAAGCCCATTTTGTTGAAATTAAATGCACTACGGCCACTACAAAGCAATTTAGGCCCAAGTGTTCTGAAGCTATGACTAACTGACACACCTCTACATCAGAGCAAAACCAAGCCCAAAAATTACCATTCAAATAATGGCTAGAAAAAAGCCCAAAATTATCAATCTTAATTGAGCCCAAAATCACTATACTCGTCTAAGCCCACGAAAACTTAGACAAACCTAAACACGCTAAACCAACTTAAGCAATTAAGCTTTGACCCAAGAAAAAGAAAAAGAAAAAATTAAGCAATTAAGCCTCCCACTTTAACCGCCTTCTGATCATCTCAGAACCGACGCCACCAAAAACAACATTAAGTACAATGGCCACCAACTCCCACGAGCAAAACAACCTCGGTAACACGATTGATGAGTTAAAATTTCCAAGAATAAAAAAAAAAAAAACGTGTTCCATGGCCAAGGAGATTATCATTGATATGTGAACTACACTGGTGTCTTCGGATCTGGCTAAAACAGACGAAGTTCTCAGGTCGTTCCTTTGAGTCATTTTATCAAACATGTGGTAGGCACTGGTTAAAAGAAGGATACGGATTTGCTCGATACCTGGGTTCGTACCCTTGACTCGAACCAGAACAGCAAAAACAGTTACGACCAGCCAAAAACCACTCATTCACACTAAGCACAAGCATAGATGAAAAATAACAATTCCCTACCCGACTCAGCGACGGCGAACAGAGGCCGAACTCGAGATATATCGGACTCAGTTCGGTGGCCTCGCGAAGTCTCCGAGGCGGGATCCTCGGGTAAGAAGCGATTTTGAACCCAAAAAGGCAAACTCACCGGAAAATTTGACGCTACGGAAAAGGAAATCGCGAGCGGCTGGAGGGCGTCGGATGTCGCCGGGCCTCCGGGGATCACCTCCTTTCTTGTCCCTCTTCCGGCGCTCCCTCTCTGTTTTGATCTCTTGGTCGTTTTGTCTCCCTCCCTCTTCTCACCCTCTCTCCTCTCGACCTCTCACTTTTCGTCCCCTCCTCACCCGCGCTCCCTCTCTCGCTTTTAAGGGCCACCGGCGGAGGCGCGCATGGCCTCTACCACCGCCAGCCTGCCGTGGTCGGCCTAATAACGACCCGCGGATCACGCCACGGCCCTGCTCTGCCTCTGCTGCCTTGCACGTCGCTGCAGTAGCCGGGGCGTGGGAGACGTGAGGAGAAGAAATGAGGGGGAAACCGCCGGGTTGGAAAGGGCAAATGAAAATAAGCTGGGAGACGTGAGGAGAAGAAGAAAGGGGGAAAACCGCCGGGCTGGAAAGGGAATTTGAAAAGAAATGGGCTGGGCCGATCCAGCCCAGCCCCAGGCCCGGTCGCTTTCCTTAATTATAATTATATATTTTACAAAAACTTAATAAATTCTATTGGTGTTAATGCAAATGTTCTTAATACTTATATGCTTATGCAATGTAATGAATATTATTATTGTTTAGGGGTTAAAATTAATCCCTAATTTTCTATGGAATAAAATCTAAAATGAATAGTCAAAATTTAGGTATTAACACAATTTAACTTAACTAAAAAATTAAAATCATGATCATCTTGTGACTAACAAAAACTGGATTTCTTTTAGTACAATTTTTTACCTCATGGCTTTTTTCTCTTCATACAACTCGACCGTTTCACCATGACAGTTAACGTTCAATTTTTTTCACTTGTTCAATAAATTAGGTTAAAATACTTTGAAATTTCATTAAATTAGGTTAAAATATGCGTGTGCTAGCTAATTTGACTTTGGTTGTATTTGAAATAAGTGTTCACTAATTTGAATTTTTCTGGAAACAATTAATATTGTCCAATATTTCAAATTTTTTGTCGAGACTATGTTCCATATATGCTCCCTATTAAGTTTCGGTTACCAATTCCTTTCGAATGGCCTTTTAAAGAATAACGGTGCCTTTACCATAGGAACCTCCCTTACCGAATAGCTAAACCTTTTTGACAACCTCACATGCTAGTCCTTCATAATAGTTTAAGTAATTCCTACATTTAAGAAGACATGCAAAAAAGTAAAAAAGGAAAACGATTCTTAAGAAATCAATGCGACGAGGAATAAAAAAAATATATAAAAAACCTCCATGAGATAACTGACTTTTTGTAATTAACAATGAAATCCGAAGAAAATTTGTGTGAATCACTAATCTACACAGATATTCACAGCGAAGTTGATACTGCTGTTCAATGTAAGAGGTTCCCGGAGTGACGATGGAGCCAACAAGGGTCAGCACCATGTCAACGCCGTCAGATGGATCTGCGCAACCTTCAATCTCGCAGTGTTCACCGTGCCTTTTAGCATCATGGTATTCCTTCACGTCGTTCAATAATTTTACGGATGCAATTCTCTGGTCAAGCTATAACGACAGAACCAGTTTAAAACAAGAGCTTTTCAATTTTGACCGCGTAATTTTGTGTTTTGTGCAGAGGCATGCTCGATGCTGCAAGTACCATTTAGCCCTCTCAATCAATTTAGCTCTAATGATTTTCTTTTGTAGTGATTTCTTGTACCAAGTCCGATTTGCGTATACCCAACTTGGATTTGCAAAGATACACTAGTAAACCTTGGACAGGTAAGAACGAATATTTTATCTGCACAAGCATCGTTCCTAAGATTTCTCATGAACATGTTAAGTCGAATTCTCACACGTCAACAAGAGCTCAATGAATAATCTAACCTAAACTCAGAAAAACAATAAAACACGAATCCCTCCCATGTTTATTTATATCACGGAGAGGCTGACCCATCCAAAGTGCAAAGCTGTACCCAACTTCACAGCACCAAGAAAACGTCATAGAAATGAATATCTTCTTCTTCGTAGATGATTGTTACAAATTTAAGTGTGTAAATAAAATCTATTCAATTTATCTCATTGACATTGAGCACAAGTTCAACTCCTCATGTTCCTCGCTTCAATAATGATGTGCTAGATCTTGCATGATCAAGCTGAGACGATCTCAATTTTAAACCCTGCTACATTTTTACTAGTAATATAGTGGGGGGCAATCATGAATTGGCATGGCTTCTTAATCGACTATGGACTTTCTTGAAAATCCAAGACTAGATAGGGGCTCAATCTAAATTGACTTTCTGGGACGAGGGTTTTACTTCTAATGCTCAAAGCTCTTACTAAAATTTACTTGATGCCCCCAAAGTCGACTCAACTTACCAACTAGACTATCAAAATTTTGTCTTAATGCTAAATTTGAGAGGCATCAAAATTTGCATTCGTCAAACTACTTTAACTGAGCAAGAATTAAACCGAACCACATAGTTGTGCAGCTTGAGTTGTTCACGAGTAACTCAATTAACTTGCATCCATCGTTTGGCCTAGTTGAAGCGATACACTGAAAACCAAAAACGGGGCGATCTCAGAGTAATTCACAGAACATTTTCTCCTACAGCACATTTTGTTGATGGCCTTTAGTCAATAAGGTGCTTAAGCCATCTGCCCTAGTGCTTTTCTGATGAAAGTGTATGCTCCACGAGTGGTCTCATCTAATGAGCAAAATGTCCTATAACGTCAGCTGTGGACTGAGAAAAAAATAGAGATGCATATTGTAACAATACCAATCAAGATCCAGAAAAAGAGCAGCTGTATTCATAAGTATCTGTCCAGAAAGAATGGCATTCCAAAAAATTCCTGTCAGGCTCATCTCCAAGTATACAACAAATGAGTCTCTTAATCACAGAACAAAAACTTCTATATTGAGGTTAAATTATTCTGTTCACAGGGATTTTATTGCTGAAAAATTGCTGATTAAGTCTCATGCTGCAGGCAAAAGAGTTGATGCACGCCATCCATTTTAATCCTTATGAGAGAAAGATTGCACAGGAAGATATTTTGAGGGGCGGTCGGTCTTTGCTCCTGATCTGTGCTCGTAGTACTCGACCGCTGCAGCACCAGCTAAAGCAGCCAGTGTCAATGCTTGAGCATGCAACCTGAACGGTGACAATGTACATATCAGCGAGTGAGCAAAATTAACACTGTGAGTGGCACTAGAGTCCGTAAGAACAGCAGATGCATGAAACATGAATCTGAAGGTGAAATGTATGGCTAAACTACACTAACAACACAGGCAACCTAAACAATAATACATGATGTTAAAAAAATTCTCTTTTATGCACTATCCATGACTTGCGCCATAGATGAGCATGTCAAAATCTTCCTCCATTATAACTTTCTACACAAGATGCAATGACTGTAAAGTTCAATATTGTTGCAGAAATGCCTAAGGAGACTCCTTGCTAAACCTAGGAGATGAAACTGGACGAATTGTCCGAAAGAGGGTCCAACAGGAGGACTTGCAAAGGAATTGAGTACCAATACAAATATACCAAAATAGTAGTTCCATATTCAAGGTCAGATAAAACTAAAATCAGGACTAGAACAATCAGAGCTTATAACACCGAGACTGCGGAGAAGATTGTTCAACATTTGTAAGGTCTGCAACTCTTGCTGAGAACCACAATTTGCTTCATGTAGTACTAGAGACCTGTCAAGAACACATCTCATCTAGATACTTTTTGCAATCACATCGCTCCTATACATTGAGACAGACTTCCATCCCGTCACAGGCAAAGTAATTTGTGCAGCATTTCAATGTCAAGTTGCTCACTCATCAACTAAACTATTCTCGGTTAAACTTTTACAAGATTCTGGGTTTATTATTCCTTTCCAAGAGCTTATTATGACCTCAATCAAAAGCAAAAGAATTTAGCCGAGCAACTGCAGACGGTCAAACTATAGCTCGGTCGACTAAAGACAGAGCCTAAAGCCAATATTAGATCATTCCATCTCTGCATTAGTAACCATCTAAAGAGTTGAGCCTTGGCCTAGATCTACCCAAATCAGGTTCCAACAATATTCCAAACCATGAGATCCTCTACCTAACTTGCACGATCCTGGCGTTGTCGGGACACAGAAACTAGAAAAACTTTAATCCAGATACACGAGGATCAGAAGAAAAAGGCATAATATCCGATGATTAACCACGCTCTAGCTCTTACATGGTTTAACAAGAAGCAAAAATAAAATTACTCGTTACCTAGCATGAATGATCTTGACGCTAGTTTTCATGGCGGGCTGAGACCAGTTGTATGCGATCGAACCCGTAATACCGCCGAGCCAGAGACACCCTTTTTTACAACAGCACCGATACAAGAACCAAAATCAGATTCAACCACCAAGAAGAAAACCATACGTAAGAGAAATTTTCAATCGATTTGAAGAACAGACTAAAAGGGTAAAGGCTCCTTGATCGATCGGAAAACTCACCGACGGTCCTAAGCTTGTGCTCGACGATCCAATGCCTCACGGCTTCCATGGTGGTCTTGGATTCTGCCATGTCCGAAAAAGGTACGAGGTTTTGTTGGCGGGGAGAGAGAGAGAGAGAGAGAGTCAAAGCCAATGGTGGTGGCGTGGCGAAGAGGAGGAGGGGATTTATATAGGAGTGTGAATCTGTGGGAGACAAGCGAAGAGAAATTAGGACTTGTCAACCTGGGAAAAAAACCATGGGAAAACCATGGGCGGTCGGGGGTGCGTGTTTGGGTGCTGACGGAAACCATGGCCTTGAATCTTTGCTCACTTGGCAAATTCTCTACAAAAAGAACCCTTATTTTAATGAATTTTATTTATTCGATGCACCTCGTAATATTTTTCACTAACATTAGATTTTGACATTGAGACCTCTTCTCTCTTCCTCTCTCTCCATTTAATAGTAAAAAAAACCAAAGCCCAAACGATCTCTTTAAATCATTAGAAAAAGTAAACAGTGAATTTTTGTAAAACATGTGGATAGGTCATTGTTGGCGATCCTTAATTTCGCAATTCTAATTTTAACGATTTATTTAAGAGAATTGTATGCAAGAACAAGTTTGCTTGGGTAATTCAAAACATTTGATATTATACAAATAAATAAAAATGTGCAACTGTAAGAGGGACGATGCCCCCTCTAAATGATTGAATGAAAATATAATTAAGCTGTAACGATTATATGGCACATAAACATGAAATAAAATTAGTGTGAAAGTCAGTTTTGCCTCTCTCACACATAAACTCCACAAGTCCAAATAAGGGCAGTTTGGCGGAAAGCTCATTCCAAAACAAAATTTCATAAAAGGAATGTGATATATGTATTGAAATTTTAAGTCCGTCATGAAAGTACTTAAAGTCCGGTCCATACCAAAATTTTATACAAAAAAAATAGGATAAGTATACTAGAAATCCTAAAATTAAGAGTGCAATGAGAACCATTCACGCCGTTTAGTTCTGGGCAATTTTTATGGATGCTGATCTAAATCCCCCATTCCATAAAATCGAAATCAGTGATGGATGATCCGGTTCCTAATTCTAAAGTGAGAATTGAACCGATTTTTTCATAGAGAAATCAAAATAGACATCATTTCTTCGTCTTCTTTTTCCTGGTCTTCTTCATCTCCAGTACACGGCCGGTGAGAAAATGAGGGTATCTTTGAAGGAAAAGACCTCGTGGTCAGGGCTCTCGTTGAAAGAACGCGTCTTATCTGAAAGTCTCTGTGATGCGAGGCTGCGTAGTTGAATGATTAAACTCTCAACTTCTCTATCTTTGCTTAAAGTTTTGTACGTTCGTTCTCTTTGAATAATGTTATAGCAGGTGGCGTGAGAATGGGGAGGATCAACATGCAGCATCTCATATGGAGTGATACGAAGGGATGAATCTTGATTTACACTTTCTAAATTATTGCACAAATTGACAAACATCTTATATGCCGTGCCTCGGATGAACCGATAAAAGGAGACAAGGAATAGATCATCTTTGATTCATACGATTCTCGATTGATTTAAAGCTTTCTGTCTTTAGTAAATAGCCATTCGCTTCAACCTTATGTTTTATCATTTAACCACATGATCATCACGTAAGAGGAAAAAACATATTTTAAAAAGTCACATTAACATTTTTTATTAGTCAAATTAGACGAATTTAACGGAATGACTCAATTATTTAATAAGTTTTTCAATTTGATTTCATTTTTTTGTAAATTTTAGACCTCAAGTATATTTTCAAAATAAAATTTAAGACTTTCGTTACACTTATCATGAAAGGAAATATTTTTAAATTGGACAAATTTCAGCAAAGGTTTATTATTCGGGCCTGATCATTGGGCCACGCCTAAGTATTACCTCAAGGCGGAAACGAATTACCCTACGCGGGCGAGCCTGGATGTACACCGGCGGGGCCGGTGATCAGAGCCCATCCGGACTCGCCCGATCCCCGATCGGACGGCGCACGTCGCGTCCCGAGCGCGAAGGACTTCCGCCCTCGGGAAGCTTCCGAAGCTTTCCCCGACGCTTGTGGCATTTTTATATCATCGCATCTCTCTCTCTCCCTGTCGCTTGCTCCCCACCAACCGCCCTTCCTTCCTTGCAGAGGGACACTCCCGAGGCGGACGGACCCCTCACTTACGCAATCTCTCTCTCGGCTCCGAGGTTTCTGCCCTTTTCTTTATCGATTTCCTCGACCTCGAATTCTTGTTCTTTCTCGCTGTCGGAGTCAGTTGCCGTCAGTTGCCGATGATCCGGTCCGCGCATTGATTCTCGCGTTCGCTCTTGTCGATTTCTCGGGTTCCCGTCTTCTCAATCCGTCTCGCGGTCGTCGGTAGTGGTAGTGGTTGCGCTGCTTGGGTTCTTTGGTTGATTCGTTTGCTGGGTCTAGTGTAGTTGACGGGGGTGGACGTTCGAGTGTGGTCGCGGCCGTGATCGGGGTGTGTTCTCGTGGTTCAGCGCTTTCTTAATGCATTTGATCGGTTGGAGTGTAGATGTAATCTGGAATTACATGGGGGTTCATTTCCAGCTACTTCTACTCCTTCAGATTCTGTGATGTGTGGAATTCGCCAGTGAAGTTGTTAGGGTTTTTTCTTTTCTTTTTTTTAAAATTCCCTTTGCTGTGGTTTCAGGAGAGTGAAAATGAGCAACCGATTGAGCCGCACCATTTATGTTGGCAATCTCCCTGGGGACATTCGCAAAAGGGAAATCGAAGATTTGTTCTACAAGGTCCTTCTTTTATTGCATGTTTTTGTTCTTGTTCTTTCATTTGTTTGAGTGC
Organism: Eucalyptus urophylla; assembly: GCA_026873135.1. Classification (NCBI taxonomy): domain Eukaryota; kingdom Viridiplantae; phylum Streptophyta; class Magnoliopsida; order Myrtales; family Myrtaceae; genus Eucalyptus; species Eucalyptus urophylla. The sequence continues at coordinate 50,920,513 of CM049473.1, read as the reverse complement.
CTGCTCGTTTCACGAAAGTCTGTTTGAATTTTCTTCATACCCATTGTCTCCTTGGATTTTTGTGATTCTTTACCATTTAAATCTTTTTTACTTTTTCAATTAAGTTATCAAAGAATGGATTTTTATCGAGAGATATGGAGTGTTTAGTTCCCGGGCATTGCATTAGGCACCTCATTGGTGATGAAGACCGCCAATTGTATCGTGAATGATTTGGAAAATATTTTTCAAAAGATGATCGCTTGAAATAATTAGTCAATGAATAATATTTTTATCATCGATAATGGTTTATGTCTAAACAATTTTGTGAACGATGAAATTACCATTCGTTCATTTTTGTAAGTGATTCAAGCAATCTTTCTTGGAAAATATTTTCCAAATCATTTGTTATTTACTATTAATTGTAGAGTAAAGATTCTCATGTGAATTGGGGAGATTTTTCTTTCTGGAACTAGCTTAGGAAACTACCTCAGGCTCTTTTTGGCAAAACTTCATCTTCTTTTCATTCCTGAATAGCGACAATGTGCGCATGTGGTGAGGACTATACTTTTTTCCTTTGCCTTTTCTCTCTTGTAAGTTCTTGTGACGATTTTCATTATTGCCCTTTTGCAGTATGGCCCTATTGTTGACATTGAGTTGAAGATCCCTGCAAGGCCACCGGGTTATGCATTTGTTGAGGTCGGTATAGCTTAACAAGTTATGTTATAGAATATTATTCAGTAATCAGTAACACTAGGGTCCCCCATGTGTTTCAATGGTGATTTTGGTTCTGATATTATTCTGTTAGTTTATTGCATTCTTGATGTTCTTATGGCTCGACATATTTCATTCTTGTTGCAGTTTGAAGATCGTCGTGATGCTGAAGATGCAATTTATGGTCGTGATGGATATGAATTTGATGGCTACCGGTTGCGAGTGAGTTCTTTAGAATCTCTCCTTATTTTGTAGTGAAAAAGGACATCTATACCTATTCTCTGATTTCACTTATCTTGTGTTTCCCCATCTCATCTGTATTGTTGTGGTCCTGTATACAAGGTTGAACTTGCTCATGGGGGACAGAGGTCGCCTGTGGACCGGTACCGGAGTTACAGTGGCAGCAGCAGCAGCAGCCGTTCAAGGCGTTCTGACTATCGCGGTATATATATATCTTGTGTTATCTCTTATAATGTTGTCAGCTCTTAAGAGTCTTATGTTTCTGTCTCCATTTCGCAGTATTGGTCACTGGATTACCTTCCTCAGCTTCATGGCAAGATCTGAAGGTGCGATTGTCTAGAGTATTGCATGTCATGTAACACAAAAACATTTCCTCTTTTCCTTCGTTTTGAGAATGTAATTCTGATGGGAACTCCTACACATTTTTGTTAGGATCATATGCGTCGTGCTGGAGATGTCTGTTTTTCTGAGGTGTATCCTGATCGGCGTGGTAGGTTTAGGGATTCCTTATGCACAGTCTACTGCATGGACTAGCAAGATACTGCTGCTGATGAGTTCTGAGCTTTTCATGTTGTCATTACAATGCCTCTACAGGTGTGATAGGAATTGTCGATTATAGTAATTATGATGACATGAAATATGCGGTAAGTCCTCTCTAATCTATGTTCTAGTTTCTTTGGTCTTCAATTGGTTTATTTTGTGTCCATGTTAATCTGTCAAGGTTACGTCTCTCAGAGTGATTTCATGTTCCTTGTGTAGATCAGAAAACTGGATGATTCTCTATTCAGGAATGCCTTCAGTCGAGCTTATATACGGGTATTGTGAGATCAATTAGTCGTTATAGGATTAATTTGACTGCAGTCACCTCATTTCTGGTCCTTTCTTTAGGTCAAAGAATATGATTCACATCGAAGCCGCTCTAGAAGTCCCAGTCGTAGTCCCAATTATTCGAGGAGCCGCAGCCCCAGCTACAGCAACCGGAGTAGAAGGTTTGTAAGGTTCTGTTATATTCACTTAATAATTATGTATGTACACTGCATAAGAGTAAGTAAACTCAAATTCTTTTGCAGCAAGTCTCCAAGGCCCAAGCACTCGCGACGGTCTCCATCTGTGTCTCCAGCAAGGTCTGTTTCTCTGCGGTCACCTTCAAGGTAAACCATGCATCTCTTTGAGAAGTTTTGCTGATGCTACCATTCAGTTTTTATTTTTTATTTTTTTTCTTTCTCTTTAACGGATAATAAAGGATTTTATCATCAGAGGAAAAAAAAAATTTCTAGGATCAGAAATTTACAAAATGAAAAGAGATAAAAACAGACAATGGAAAAGCATCAGAAGACTATAGACAGAATCAGAGCAAGATAACTGAAGCCCAATAAAAGAGGTCTCTTTTATTTTGGCTGCAAGTATATATGGATCTTCTTTCTTTTGGTTGCTATGTGGTGAAGCAGTTCTGAGGGTCTTCATTGGAGGATCAGGGCATCATTTTGATTGACGTTTGTTGTAGGTCCAGATCAAGATCAAGATCTCCAATATCACCTGTGAGTGAATTTTTGTTTGGACTCTATCCTGTTTGCCCTACACGACATGAATGGGTTACCTTACGAGAGTAGGAATATCTTGAGTGCATCACAAGGATGTGCTGATGCCATTGCTTGCTTTCTTATTCGCAGTCATACAGGAAAGAGGAACGCAGGGGACAGAGTCTGAGCAAAAGCCCCAGAAGGAGTGTATCTCGGTCCGCCTCACCATCTGTATGTGCTCTCATTGGAAATTGATACGTTCTTAGAGCATGATGCACATTATTGTCGTTCGATCTCCAGTTGGGCATTGATTATTTCTGCAATTGCAGGGTAGGTCTGATTGAACCGGTCATTCCTATAACATCTTAACATGCTCTTAGAGGGGGAGGAAGACTTGATCTATCATTCTGAGGAACTAAGGCTAGTTAGAGTATTTGAATTGCCATCCTAGTGCAATCATTTTGACCCGCCAGCAGTTTGGTATTTTTAACCCTGGCTGAATCGAGCTTTAGTTAGTTATACTGCGTTTTTCTTTTAAAACCATGTCTCTTGGATTTTGCCTGGAGCCGAAGTCAGCCGCGGTTGCTAATTTTCTGTGTAATTAATTAGCTATGACATATATTGATGGGAGCGTGGCTACTCCTATTGAACCTGCATGCTTGAAATCCTGGCTTTTGTTCGGTAGTGTGATGGCCACAGGAGACGCGGGATCGATAACTGGTTGTATCTTAGCAGGACTGACCAAAAGCCATTGGGTATGAGTGGCCATCACTAGCATGGTTTGAATGGGAACTTGGGAACACGCATATTTGTCGTTTTGCTCGTGGAGTTAAAAAAGGAATTCTAATTAGTTACGCTCTGGCGGTATACTTTGAGAAGACTAGACACGCCGTCAGTGCATGCCATAAGTTGATATGGCTTGATCTAGTATAAGACGTCGGCTGGTCAAAATTGTCTGCCTTGCGTTCTTATTCCTCATGACATGAGCCTTCTCGGACCAACTGACCTGGCATTCAATTATGTAAAGGGATATTCGCATATGCCTTTTGCGCTGTAACCCTCGTCGTTCCTTTTATTGAATAAAAGGAGAATATGAGTTGTTCTCTTTCCACTTTAATCAAATGGCTCTTGAGCAAATGAAGAATCCATGTCCTTTTCCCTTCCACCTGATCTTGTCAGATTTGCTTTTATTGCACACTGCTAACCTCATGATAAGTTGGTGAGATCTTTTTTTTTTCCTAGATCAAAGTAGCGACTTAGGTTCAGGTATACCCCAAATATCTTTGGTCATACTTTTTCGTAGTAGCCGATAAATCATCCTACGAATCCATTTAACCCTTTTCTTGATTGTTGTCCTGATCGAGAACCCATCACATTCATGCTCCTCAAGTTTTTATTTAATTAGGATAGGGTTGGGTACAATTATTGACCCGCAAGGTCAGTTCCTAAGTGAACCGTTTTGCGAGTTTGGCAATACATGATAGTAAGGGAAGAAATTGAGCATACCTTTTCTTAGGCATATTTATCAAATTCTATATCTGTAGTACATTTTGAGACAAACATAGATGATTGGTCTAATAAATGTAAGCTCGAATGTACCTACGAATCTTTGTTGGAAATATTACTATCATATTCATAACTTCCTAAGCAAACATGACTATTTAGTAGAATTGTCCAGCCTAAATCTTAATTTTACCTACTATTATATCTCCGATGATAGCTAATGTTATGCAACTTATGTAAGATATTATGGGTTCATAGTGTCTCATTAAAGAACTATTCCTTCTCAATCTTTGTATGTGATATACGGATTCTAATTCCTGTCATTAATGTCTACTTTTACGTGTCGAACTTCCGAGTGGCCCGGCTGAGGTACGACTTCTTTGATGTGTGAATGCTTAGAAGAAGTGATACTTTTGTTGGTCGACTCAAAATAGATCTAACACCGTTCACGGGACGCACCCTGCTAGCTCCACCAGTAAAATACGACATGGAGCTAAAGCCAGGTTTGATGGTCAAACATGAGTCGTCTATGCTTAGTGACGCGAGATGCCAAATCTACTTTTCATGCCTGATCTAAATGCGCGAATCCACCTCTTAACGTGTCACCATTCATCTTTTTATCTATAAATCAAAATACTTTATTCAAGACTGTACTTTATAAGTGCAAGAAATTTTTAAAAGTAGAAGAAATCATGGCATGCTTAAGAAACTTTCATTATTAAGTTTTACGTAATGTATAATAATTTTATTCATTCGGCTCATGAAATACTTTTGATATAATGTTCCTAAGTCATCTAATTATATAATATATAACTTCATTTTCTCTTCTTTTTATCGATGCGGGATATCAATATTTTTTTAGTCTACTGATTAGAAATACGTAAATCGAACGGAGGCGTTACCTGTGAGAGAAATTTGTTATTTACGTACGAAGTCCTCCCCGTTCAAATCAAGTAACTTGTCCATCTGAAAATTATAACAAAAAGAAAAAAGGAAAAGAAAAATAGTATCCTGAACGGCTACGGCACCTGTCATGCACGAGATCCGAGGAAAGCAAGAGTCCAAGGCAGAGTGGAATTCGAACATCCTGGGCGGTCAACTTCCGATGTTCCTGTTTCTCATGTCGGTGTGTACAGATCAACGAAAGATATCAGAGGGGCATGATCGGGATTTCATAGCAAGATAACGCATAATAATACTTCTAGTTTAATCATGAAGAACATATCCCAATCAGAACTCGGATTTACAAAATAGGAAATTATCTAATAATATCGTGCGTCCTCCGCTGCACACTGGCACTATAAAATCTCACCTCCCCAGGCTTTGCGCTATCTTCTCTCCGAGTCTCTGTCTCTCTCTGTCTCTCTCTCTCTCTCTCTGGGTATCTGCTTTTTTAGCTTTCTGTGCCCCCAAGGAAAAGAGGGAATTTTTGTTTCAGAAGGTGCAGAAACAGAGCTTCAGCAACCATGCTTGTTTATCAGGATCTGCTCACGGGTACTGCAACCCTTTTCTTCTTTTTGCTGATGCCAAAGCACCTCTTTATTTTTTTTGACTTGGGTTGTCCGGATTTTTCTTTTTGGATTTCGTCTGCCTTGGTTGAAAGAATCTTTCGGTGATCGTTGGAGTGCGATCGCAGAAAGAAAAGCAGAGTTCTTTCTTTTTTCTTTTCTGGGTAGTTTGGGTTTTTTTCCCCTTTTTTAAGGGAACAGTTCTTTGATGTTTTATCCATGGGATGCTGCAGATTTCCCTTGTTGCGGTTCTTTGATTTTCTTTCAGTAGTTGAGGTTCTTCCGAATCAAAAATATGTTTCGGCGGTTTCCTCTGTGACTCTGAATTGTGTACAAAGTGAGAAGTTTTGAAAAGTTTTGGTGACCGGAATCCTTGTTTGTTATTTGGAGATTGGTGGTTATAATAGGAGACGTTAAAGATCGACATAGTACGCACGATCTTGATTTGCCCATGTCTTCAAAGCCAATGACATCTGTGTTTTTTGTGGCGAGAAGTAATACTCTGTCCTCTGCTTGTTACTATTTTCAGGCGATGAGCTTTTGTCTGACTCCTTCCCATACAAGGAAATTGAGAATGGCATGCTCTGGGAAGTGGAAGGGAAGGTCAGATTCTATCTCCGCTTCGTTTTTAACTTTATACCCCTACAGGCTTATGTTGATTCTGTTTCAGAAAACGCTTTTTTAGTTTTACTCATTAGGGATGGATTAGCATGAATAATATGCAGTTGTGCGTTTCAGATTGAATGGGAATAGGGTAATTTAATGATTTAAAAATTTACATCAAGTTGCGATCATGGACATGCAGTGGGTTGTCAAAGGAGCGGTCGATGTGGACATCGGGGCCAACCCTTCTGCAGAGGGCGGAGGGGAAGAGGAGGGTGTTGATGACCAGACCGTGAAGGTCGTGGACATCGTCGACACCTTTAGGCTTCAGGTGAGTGGATTTTTATTCCATAGCTCTGGATGTTGTCTTTTGGAGCTCTTGGCCTTTAATTCACGACACGTTTGGGATGGTGTGTTCTGGTGATTGCAGGAGCAACCTGCTTTCGACAAGAAGCAGTTTGTGACTTACATGAAGAGGTACATCAAGTTGCTGTCGCCCAAGTTGGAGGGAGAGAAACAAGAGCTGTTCAAGAAGCACATTGAGGGAGCGACCAAGTTCCTGCTTTCTAAGCTCAGCGACCTCCAATTGTAAGTTCAACCCTGCAATTGTGTCAGCTTCTCGATTGATGCTCGGCTTAATTAGCGCTTAATCTGTTTTCCGCTTCTGATTGATCGACAACCCGGTTAATTTTGCAGTTTCGTTGGGGAGAGCATGCATGATGATGGCACCATGGTGTTTGCATTTTACAAGGAAGGTGCTACTGATCCTACTTTCCTCTACCTTGCCCATGGACTGAAGGAAGTCAAGTGCTAGACAGGCTTTCTTGTGGGGGGGACTTACTAGATTGGGAATGGTTTTCTGTGTTTCTGTTCTATATACAAAGAGAAGGGGTATAAACTACGCGACGGGATGCCTTATTATCCCGTCTTTTTGTTTAGGTTGTTTTTTTTACTAAATTTAGAACATGGGTAACTTTGGTTAATTGAGAAATAAAGTTTCGATGTTGATATGCCCTGCTGTCTAATGGTTGCTATCTTGGTTTCTAAAGCGATGGTCCTCCGAACGCTTGCACCAAAACTATCGGTATTTCGTACTGCCCAAAAACTGTTCAGCAAGAAGTCCTCTTTGATTATTTATCTTATGGCATTTGGTCAAGATCCGATTCTGATCTCGGCCTTGCTTTCCGTCGTTCAAATTGGAAACGTCATATAACCTGGCACTGGCAATAACTCAATCTAGACTTCGAGCAAGGGAGATGATTCTGATGCGACCTTGCTCAAATGAATGGATTCTTATGTTGCGTAAGATTTTATAGAACCACAAGGTCTTGTCCTCGCGTGAACAATGCCATAAAATAACAAGAATTTGACCATCTAGCATTTTGCATATGAATCCAATATATCCACCTGCTTCTGTCCTTGGCTATCGCTATTGGCCTTGGATTGTGGTTTAATGTTAGTTCGTGAAGCAGGAGATACGGCATCTAAGATAGTGGTCGTCACCAAAAACGGAAAAGGAGGCCGAGTTTTCCAACTAAGGGGGCCTCAACCATATTTTTTCGTCCGGGCATTACATTGGGGCAAATCGCAACATTAGATCACCAGAATAATTGTGCATTTTGTGTGCCCTTCTGTAATCACAGCGGGAGAGTCTATCAATAGCATCTTGATGGAGCTATAGTAGTACGCCTTGGACCAGAATCTAGTTTTCTAAGGAGTAGATGACTTGCATTACTGCACGCATGTGGACACTCCATAAGATAGCTTCTTATGGAGGAGCGCGGTCCAAATAATGGTGTGACGTTAGATACATTAACCAATTTGGTAATGTTCGCTATATTATCTTGCAGAATGCCAACATAATTTTCATTGCCATATCATGGTTTTGTCATTTTAATATTTTTCATAGTTTAGAGTAGAATGCCATCGAAGGGGAATCGACTTTAACTCAGGGAACAGGGAAAGCTCAAAATCGTGTCACCCTTACATCCATCATTTAAAGATAAACTGGTCCGCTAACGTTTTCCCACAATAGTAGGAAGGGAAATTAAAGCCAAAATGGCAGCTACAATTAGACACTACGTCTGAACCATTGCCAAAACAGGAGTGATGATTCTGATGTCTGCAAGAACTCTGACCGACCAATCACGTGAAAATTTTATTGTTATTAGTGAATGGCTTTCCCAGCCAGAGTATAGACATCGAGTCTTCTGAATGACATGTAAGCGGTACAAACTACTTTGTACTCCTGCTTGAACATCCGTGAGTTTCTTTAATTGATACAGGCAGAGCTTGAACATTTTCTCAGCCAGATCCACTCTGGGAACCTGCATTCGCAGATCCCCTCTATGCAAGGATTAGAATCTGGATTACTCCCAAGAGCATGATATATTTTTTTCTCAATTCAGAAAAGGACACCTCTAACATTCTAAACTATACAACAAAAAACAATAGCTCACTTCTTATTCCCAGTACAGCCTCCTCCGAGTTCAGTGTCTTCTGGTTCCAAATTGGAGATCAATCAGAAGTTTTGGCGATAGAGAAACAGCATAGTGGACCCTACCATGGGTTGAAGTCTTAATTTTCTTGAAGTGGTGTGAGGAAAGTCAGGTCGCCTGTTGATCTTACCACACGTCTTTCCACAGTACTACTGCATGTATTTAGGCAAAGGTGTTTCCGTTCAAAAGTTGACAAAAAGGAAACTGCTTCTGCGTCACCACAAATTCCGGTTGATCTCTGAGTTAGAATTAGAAGACAGTGAACATAAAGAAGGCTGTACTGGAAATAGGAGGTGACCAGCTGTCACGTTGTTTTGTCTATTAGAATGCGTGAAATTTCTCTTCTGGAACTTGAGAAAGCGTGTCTAGTACCCTTGGAAATAAATCCTTGCAGAGAATGGATCATGAAAGCTCTTGAGAATGCGGGTTCTCTTACGGCGGCAGCCGCAGCGACTAAAATCAATGCTTAGAATGAATGGGGAGCCAGGACCTTCATATTACAATAGTACCTGCATTTTGCAGTGACAGGCTAACTGGGTCGTGGGTCGGGTTGCATGGAAATCACAGCTTCCAATATATGCCTAGCCAATGCAAAATGCCAGCAACAACACCCCAGAAAAGAATCTCTGCAAAGATGACGTAAAGAAGAATTCCTACTCTTTTGGAGTGCCAAACTCCAATGAATACATGCTTCTGAATCCAATGTACCTGCAATGTACAAATTTCAAACAGCCTTAACGTCAGAAATAAAATTTTCCTTTACATTTGAGGTCCAACTTCTATAAGGATAACACTATCTTTGATTGGGTATCTGCAAATAGGGCATTTACTGCTTCATTAGATACACGTTACAGGGGAAAAAAACAACTCAACTGAATGAAAGAACCAAATATTTCAGTATATTCTGAACATGAAAAGAGGAGGGGTGGATCCAACAACGTTTCATTCTTTTGGCCAATAGTCCTAATTTATTTCAGAGCCCTTCTCATTGCAAGGGTTCATGGAGAGACTCGCAGAGAAAAGCAAGAACACCTGAAAGGTTGTAGTGACATACCAGGTTATTACGGGGGTCATCATAATACCACCCATTAATGAATGCTGCAAATATGCCTTCTGCTGCCATGACATACACCAGCATCGCATTCATGCCAATCCATTTCAAGGGAAGAAATGGGAGATGCAGACCCCATACATCAACCTAGCATAACAACATAAAACTCAGTCATCCATCACAAGTTACACTTATAAGGACACCCACCGCCAGCCTCCCCAACAGTTTTCCCACAAAGATGGACTGCCACATTTTAAAGGAGAACATTACATAAGTAAATCGTTTTCTAATAAGTTAGAAGAAATTGTCCATCATGATCTTCAGGAGATGCCTGCACATTCTTGTATTCACCAAGTAGACTTCACTTGTAACTAACATAATGTGGTGTCAAAACAAATTATTACTAGGAAGCAAACTCCAGGAATGATCTGCTAAAAGTACTTGTACCATGCTGATATGCTTGCCACTCCCATTAATCTGCCTAAATTAGAAGAATGGACACACTCATCTCAATTCAATTCAGCCTTGATAATGAAATCAACTAGGTTAAAGCTTAGCCATGTAATATACATTTTACTTACTCTACGGAATTCATGCCAACTGTGTTTCTACATGATTTCAGCTTCTGTGTAGTCAGATCATTCAGTGCAGACAATTGATGACAGAACAAAAATTTACTGCAAAAAACATGAGACAACAAGATATATACCAGGACATAGAAGGCTGAGAATACCAGCGCTGCAGCACCAGCTGTTACGCAGACATAGCTGAGTGTATATAACTGCTTATTTAAAGGAATTGCTGCATCCAAGGAAAAGAAGTATCATGCAGACTAAGAGCTGCATAAAAGAACAAATCAAAGTTGTGCATATCATATTATAAAGATCTCACCATGGGTGAAATGCAAAATGATTCCCAAAATAAGCAAAGAAAGACCCATGAGAACCCAGTGCTTCAGTCTGGTTGAATGATTCTGAAACAGTTTTCATCAAATAAGTCGAGTAAGGAAAGACTAAGACAAATTCATTCTACCTAGACTAATGGACCTACCTCCAAGTGCAAGAGCACATGACCGCAGTGCACTCCAATTATTGCGGAGAGAATAGCAGATATTGAACTGCAAACAAAAAGATCCACTTTAACCACTTCGCAATTATCATGATGATTCTGCTACATAAAGATGGGGACAAATTTTGCAGAGCATTTGATAGAGTTTACAAGGCAGTAGGTGTGTCAGGAGTGACCCACTGCACAAGGCTCCCATGCACTACCCCTGCCCAGTGGGGAGGGTGTGCCCATGACATGGAGCCATCAGAACAAAGTGGAGTAACCCAACATCAAGCCTAGGATTTTTACATTGAAGTGGGCTAAACTCAAGAAAATGCTTCAACAAGTCGTCAAGAGAAGAATCCTCGCCTATTTAGGGACAAGAACAACATCCCAAGACCTGTTTGCTCAGACTATAGAAGATACTACCATACTATTACCAATACCTCAAAGGAAAAATTTGGTATGACATAGAACACAATGTGCAACACAGGGATTTATGTCTTGGACCCGGTTCAATGCAAAGCTTCACAGAATAAGTTTAACTATAAAAGCTCCAGATTGTAAGTTGATTTTTCAAAAACTTAATGGGGACTATCAGATGGTATAAAAAAACTCAAGCCACAAGCTAATAGCCATCTGAAAACAGCAAAATAAAAAGACTCAATATCTTAAGACAATAATGCTTGACAGACCTCAGAATTCCTTCAGGCTCAAAAGGTGCATAACACCATGCTGGAGCATCATTCCGTATCGGTCCCTCATATGGAGAATTCACAGTGCAATCCTGCAGCACTTCCAAGACAATAAACCATTATAACTGCCATAGATTACTACTTTGCTGACGTGAGAGTTAAAATCTTTTGATTTAGCAAGGGAAATCATGTTGCACCTTTGATCTCTTCCAAGCTGGATGTTGATACATATGATTAATTCCAAGAACTTCTCTATCAACGTATCCTACCGCATTACATGGAGGATCTAAGTTTCCTCTCGTGCCACAAGTTACCTAGAATTGACATAGAGTCATAAGAATATTTAACATGCTTTTTAGGGTATTGTGAGACTAGGACATGGAAAGGACTTACTCTGAAAAACTTCCCATAGTTGGGATTATCTCTGTCCTGGACTGTAAATTGCCAATCAGGAACATACATCCCGTAAAGAATAGCCAAGTAAACAGTAACAACACATGCTCCAAACAACCTGATATTTGACATAGAAAATAGCTGCTTCAGCAGATGCATCACTGAAATGGCAGATTCAAGAGCTCTTATTGCCAAGAAAGTCAGTAAATTTCAGATGCCAACCAGTGCCAACAATACTTTCTGAAGATTGAGAACGAGCTGGATGATTCATAATTCTCTTGTGGATTTTTTGTAAAAATCTCAACAAGTGCCACCACCAAATATGCAAGAGCAATTCTCTGAAAGTAAACAATACACACATGCACTGTTCTGTCATTGGGCCAAAACAAAAAAGACACTACTATTGAATCAAAAGTTATGAAAAAGGGCGTGAACTATATAAGTACAAGTGATCGTATTACCTGGAGAATGCCACACCACCTTATCATTTTCATATCAACGCCATACGATAGTTTGTCAGGGGCATGTGAATAACCTCCTGCATCACATGATGAAACCAGGTAAACATCAAAACTTGGCAGAAGAAGAAATAAAAAAATTGTCTTCGGAACTGCATGTCATCAATATAATTCTGCTTTGAAGTCACAGAAGAAGAAATACATGTACTATTACGGATATCTAACCTTGCAGCAGTAGACCCCAGAAGAGGAGCTTGAGAGTCCGCAATATCACCTTCTTAATGGCTGCAAACCGATCAGGAATTCTCTACAGGGAAAGACCAAAAAGTTGAAAGAAGAAGCCCACAGGGACTGCAAAACCACAGTTCCGTTCAAATAGAAAATGCTAGGAATACAAACCTTAAGAGCAAGCGGAATGGCCATACCCACAATAAAAAGAAAGAAAGGCATCACAAAATCGGCAAGGTTGCAACCATTCCACGGCGCATGTCCAATCATAGGCCATTCTCCTCCGGCATCATCCACCAAAATCATCAGCTAAAATACAAAAGAAACTTAGATTCTAATATGAAAACCGTGCGAGAATCAAATTGCAACCAGTACCGAACATGCAAATCAAAACCATGCTAATCATCCATAAAAGCATTCCATTTTTTCACCCCTCCCCGTCGGCCAAAACCATTCACCAATGCGCAGTAAGCAGCCATTCACACATAATAGACATGCTACGCTATCAGAGGAAAAGCAAGAGGAGCTCTCGGGAGCATTGAAATTGCAACTCAAAAAGTTACCTAGTATAGAATTCCACCAAAACAGAGGCTCTGTCGCCGACCACAAAAGATCAGCTCAAGAACCAGAAACACATAAACATAAACTAAGCGCTTCTCGCAAAAACGTCGAACTCAGTATTCAAGTACAAGAACAGCAAGACAACAGACAACAAGAAAAGCAAGACAACAGACAACACGGACTCACAGAGCACCCATCAGTCAACTCGAAGGGAAAAGCTTGACCGCCCAAGCAATCATGACAAGACGAAAACAATCCCACAGGAAGCTCCCGCAACAAGCATGGAAATCACAACTGAACGCACACCTTGAATCGTTTTGAGAGAGAAGAGAGAGAGGGCTGAATTCTACCGCGACGGTGAGGCCTCTGAAGATGTCCAGAGAAGCGACCCGCTTCGGTTTGCGGGGCTTGTCGCCGGAGGCGCCGGCGTCCGGCATGACGAGGGGGAGTTCGTGGTGGCGGGGAGCGGCCTGGGCTTTGATCTCCGCCATTTCCTGCGCTCCGGCGACGGCAAAGTAACCCAAGTTCAACGGTGAAGGACGAGGAAGAAGACGAAACGCTGTCAACGAAGCGACGGGACCAGTTAACTTGTGCATGTGTCAGTTGGAGGATAAATCGAGTTTCTCAAAATACAACTTTCAGCCCCCGAACTTTCAGCAAATTGTATACCGGGGATGGCGCACGATGCACGTGTGCGATTCCGTCCTTTGAATATATATCATGGGGCCGTAATTTATGGCTCTGATACCCTCTGGGCCTTTCGGAAATTGTTTATTGATCTCAATCATCCAATCGGGTCTCCTCGGTAGGACAAACAAGTCAGAAGCGGATAGGATGCCTGATTAAGATTCGTTTGGCGTTCTTCCGGTTGTCTTCTTTGTTTAATCATTTCCAGTTTTCAATAATTCAAATCCGCAGTTATCAAAGACACGACACCTTTTGTGGGGACCATCTTGAGATTCTCGCATCCTTAAAAAGCGATTATGTATGATCTTTAGTAGAATATTTAAATGTTAATGGATAGAATATTTAAATATTAGTGGTACAAAATCTTACACGATGCAAATTTCAGGCAAAAAAGCCATACCAAGCATTAGGGCTGATTTCAATGGTTTTGCTTAAGAAAAAGTTCGCAGTTTCGATAACCATCATACAACAAGTGTCTTTCACCTTGGATCTTATCCAACTTTTATCACACAAGTGACTAAGATTTACACTTCTCGATCTCAACTCAATTTTGTTACCACCGGGCTCCTTGTTCCCTACTCACTAGTGCAATTCGAACACAAATCTTTTCAACAATCATCAACGATATCTAGTTAAGAGAAACTGAGTTTGCCAGTACTCGACTCATTGTATCCTGAACTCATACCTCGTGCATTCAAAAATTTGGTGCCTTGAAGTCACTTCGATTTTATTTCCTCGTACTTGTCACCAACACAAACTTAACTGGCACTCAATCCCGTCCGCTACTGGAAGCACGATCAAAGACAGTAGGATTGGTCTGAGCTGCCCCACTTTTGGGTTGCGAAAAGAGAGGGGTAGCAGTAAATATATACTTGCTCAATGATGATTTGTGCATTCTAGCGTTAAACTATTTCTAGACTAGTCAAAATTGAGTTAGAAACCCATATGGTGTTAAATAAATTATAATTTAGTTAATTATATGAAGTAAATGAATTATAAGTGGATTTACAATTTACTTAGACCCAACACATTTTTATTACTTTCCATTCAATCTCTCTTGCTTCACTCAATCTCGCGCTTGCTTTCTCTACATTTTCACCTCAATTTGGGTATGAGTTTTCATAGTATGAAAGTGTTTTAGCAACTATAAATCAAATCAAGTATGAGTTGGGCAAATGGATCGGGTCGATTATGGGTATAGGTTACTATATTTGTATTGCATAGAAACTTAATCAAAACTGGTCAAATGGATTTACATCGTGTCAAAAATGGATTTATTTGAGTCAAATAATTTATGACCCGATATAAGTCCGACCCGATCAATACATTTGACAGGTCAGTCCATTTCTCGGGATGTATGAATCGGAATGTACCTGAGGTTGCAACAAAAAAGTTTAACTTCAGATCCTACAAGCAAGAAGCTCGATAGATCAATTCTCTTTGGCAGTCGGCGAAACAGCTTTACAAGCATCAGCCCCGCTCATAGTCCTTTATGTAATGCCCCTACCATGAGTTTCCGCATCTTCAACTTCAATACATAGCATATGATTTTTGAAGAGGAATGATAAAAGAGCTGAAGCAAGCAACGGTAATTGAAATCCATCCAACAGTTTCTTCTAGTGTCATACGGTTGAAGATTCAATTAACGGACAGCAGAGTCTAAATTAGCAAATTTGACTTCCTCTGCAAAGCATGTTTCGGAAGATTTGCCATTCAAAGAAAAAAAACAATCAGGTGTCATTTGAAAAGCCATTCACAAAGAAAGAAAGCGACTAGTTGGTACGTGTTATTATTTCATATAATTCGGACATCACTGTGATCAAAGAAATTAAAGGATCAACTGAAAAATTCCAATAATGGAAGGCAAATCAGGCACTTTGATAGGCAGAACTCTGGTCAGTTAGCAACCGATCTCGCTGTTATCATCAGAGATGCGCTTCAACAGAAGGCAAAGCTATGTCATTGCATTACTTACAACAACTCAGCCAAGCAAATATTGCAGGCTTAAAAAGACAATGCCTTCTGGAGCACATTCGTGTCTGATTTGGCTAAACTGCATCATCCCAGAGAGGAAAATAGCACATGTAAACTGAACAAGGCATAAACAGTTCATCTAATTCGATTATCATTGGTTAAAACCATAAAAGCTAATTTTATTTCTTCTATGGATGCTTTGATTCTTTTGAAGTCTCTTCAGTTAATTTATATTTTCTTCTGTAGATTTCCTTAAGTTCAAAAGTAGAAAAGCTGATTTTGCCTTTCTTTACGGAGGACTCATAAGTACTGCGTTCACATTATATGCAGCTGCCAGAGCAGTCCATCTTGTCCCCAATAATTTGCCTGCACTGGCAAGATTTGCGACACAAATGTGATTTGCAACCTCAACTAACTATGCAAGTCTCCCAGCCAAAAAAAAAAAAATGCTACAGTGGAGCAATAAGGAGCAACATCAGCCTTTTAGCTTACCATTCTAACCTCTATCTGCTAGTCATGGCATCAAAGTCCCAGGTTAAACCCTTACCAACAAGCTGGTAGGATCTACTTCACTTTAATTTAAGAAATCATGTTAGCAAGTTTAGCAACCATGCTCATCAGGCACGTGAGAGAGAGAGAGAGAGAGAGAGAGAGAGAGAGAGAGACTTTTCGGGACATAGATAGAACCTTCCAACTAGAACAGCTATGATGGTACTGCGGCTCAAAGCTACAATATACAAAAACATATGTATTGATCTTCACTCAGGTTAATTCAATCAAATAACTTTGGCTTCACAACTTTTGTGGGGAAATAAATTCACTTAGTCACAACATTCTTCCTACTATTCTCGACTGACCTCATATGAAGATCAGAACTTGCGTAACTCACTATACAGAGCTTAAAGAAATGGTCACACACAAAAAATTGCCAAAACTGAGGACTCCTAGACTCCTACTAGAGGTGTAATCTGCACAACAAGCGATTGATGAGGACACAGAAGGTTGGGGGCACCAAAAGATACACAAGCAAAGACCAAAAAGAAGAGTGCAGAGGAAATGGAACAGGCAAGGCATGGCAAAAAGTTCTTTGTGTAAACATACATACTCAATGCCTTCAATTCCAGCAGATAGATAAGCAATCTCTACCTTGAACCTCAAACAAAATGGATCTTGGCTCATCTTATTGTAATTTCACTTTTCAATTCCAAGTTCTTTGGAGATATCTCTTGTAAGACTGAACTGCAGCGTGTTATGCCAGGGGAAAAGGGTGCGAGTAACTGGAAGCTTTCTCCGTAGATCCTGCATTCATCACATTACAACAATACTTAAGTGATCGAAAACTCGTAGGGAAGTATATTCAAATTCCATAAAACCTTATAGAATATGAAAACAAGAACAAGCACTATATCAGCCAGAAGAAAGGATGCGACAATGGGTAGCTGTCATCTTTACAATAATAAAGCAGTAAAAGGGTAACAACTAGCAAAGGATAACACGGCCGGGATGAGAAATCATTAGGTAGATGATGAAAGATACAGCACAAGGATTCACAGAGTTACTCAATAGCCACCACTTTTCTTCAGGGGAAAATCAAGCTCGCGCCTTTCAAGTAAGAGATATGTCAAAATGCCATGAAAATGACCCAGTAGAGATCCTTAATGAAGTACCTTGGAAAGTAAATGGTTACCTTAAAGGTGTTGTCCGGCAAATTGGTATATGATGCCTGTATTGATAGATTTTAGAAAATCAATATTCTGATTGAAGTAACAATATACACATAAACAAACCCACTCATACCTCAAGAGAACCCAAATACTCTGTCTCGTGATGCCGAATTATACTAGCTATCGAAATAGCACAATCTTCTGGGGACTGGAAGAAGTAAATGCAAATGCCAATGAGTTCAGCACATCATGGTATCTTGTCATTAGATTGTCAGGCACTAAAAATGGTCAAGCAAGCAAAGGGATGATGGCCCCGAACCTGAAATATAGTTGAATCTTTGCATTCATGCTTTGTATCTAACTGCACATTTCCCTCTTCAAAATAATGAGCGCCCACCTAAATAAGAACAAGTGTTACGTTTCCCATAATTCAGATGGATGAGGCTATTAAGAAGGTGGGAATGGGGGAGGGAAACCAGCTCAGAATACCTGCATTTTGCCCCTTAATTCAAGAATTTGTATATCATCCTTAAACTCAATGTTCCAGACTGAGCGCCAACTTCCAGTGCTGCAAATATGTCAAAAGCAACAAGTAAGTTGCTAATAACCAATTTCAGAAGCTAATAACTAAACTCGCTGATTAAAAACTGAAGAGCTGAGGGCATTGTTCCACCATTTTCTGTTTAGATGGATTTGCAGCACCAAAGAAAGAGACATAGTTACTTGATAATTAATTATGAGCTTCACTGACCAGAAATTTTGTGGGCTATTTCTAGCAGCTTGAATAACTACGGCAAGCTCAAAATCAGATCCTGGTCCCTCCACATCTTTACCCTTTGTACAGTAAACTGAACAGACGCCTTTTGGATAAGCCTCCCCAACATATTTCAGAACTTCTGCATCCAAAGCACATCTGAAAGAATCAAGGCGGAAAAGGAATCGTGAGAGCGAATTATTTGACTGCCATAAACAGGAAGGACTCGTAGGCTATTTCTAGTTTCACAATGTATCAAGCATCACACAAGGAAAGCCTCAAAGTCTATTTCTAGTTTCTGGGTACCCAGCATTTCTCCAAATAGCAGTGAATTCATAGAATAAAGTACTTGGCTAAAAAAAGTATCAAAGATGAAAATAGGGCATGCTGTAATGCATTATTCACTTTTGCTTTTACAGCATGGTTCTATGAACCCCTCGAATGCGAGACATCAAGGTAGCACAAAGAGACGTACAAAGGATGGAGGATGGAAAAAGGGCTGTTATGGGCATGTACCATAAAGCACTCAGGAACAGAAGACATATTCTGGCAAGGACGAGTCAAGGGACCTATCAGGAAACAAGAAACGCACCTGAATTCCTCAATATACGGAGATGGAAGCTCTTCATCAGTTGCAGGTCTCACGTCTGTACAAACCTGAACCAAATTAGCAGATAATCAGAGAAACGGACCGCATATATCAAACAAACATCCTTGAAAACAAAAGAGGGACGAAAGAAAACAATGCCGCATGAGCTTGGGGATCAATCCAAGATTATGAAGCCAAAAGCCAAGAACAAAAAACAAATGCAAGGGACCAAGTTGAACTCCAATATTGAAGGCAGATAGATAATCAAAAGACTGCAACACTTCGCAACACTCACTTGCTTGACGTGGTCGACAATCCCGACTTGTGCAGTACGCGGATCAAGGAACTGATTCTCCTCAAGCTCGCCGAACGATGTGATCAGAACCTACAGCCACAGCGACGTCAATGCGCGAGCTTTCACACCTCTCGTCCAGGCACAAAATGACATTTTTTTAACTCCACATAACCAACGAATCACACCAGTTACAGGATCAAAGCACGAAACAGCGCATTATCAACACCAATAGTACAATGCAACTAATCCAAAAAAAGGCGAAACACTAAGTCAAATCTCCGGCGGAGCGGATCTGGAAGACTCACTTCTCCCATGCCGCGGGGCATGTCGAGGCAAATCATCTGAGCCTTGTTGTAAGCCGGGAACGCCTCCGACGCCGCCTCGCCGTACGCCCCGTCGTCGTCCAGCACCGATCTCACATCTGCAAGACACGACGACAACCGATCCGCGCCCCGCTCGATCACCAAAGCCCAAAACGAACGCGTGAAACCGAAAAAAACCGACAAACGCAAAGGAGAGAGAGAGAGAGAGAGGATGGCCCCCGGGGGGGGGGGGGGGGGGTGGTGGTGAACCTTTGGCGACGTATTGGATTTCGCCGCCGGGGGAGTGGAGGAGGAACCACTTGGCGATCTCCTTCTTCTGCTCGCCGCTGAGCTCCACCTCCGGAGCATCTTCCTCCGCCATCGCCCCGGCGGTTCCTCCGCTCGAGGAGAGAGAATGCGGTTGCGGATTTCGGAGGTAGAGAGAGAAACTGAGGAGGGAGAATGGTGCGCGGGGGGAGGGGGAGCCTCGTCGTCTGCGTGCGGCCCCGTTCCACGAGGCGAGAAATGATTTCGGTGTGTGTGGCCTCTACGCCCGAGGGAGAGGCCGTCGCGAGTTCCCAAACGAGCCCGGCGGTACCAGTTAAACTCGATTCGCGATATTTTCGGTTTCGTGAGCGTCGGATCAGGGTTGTTGCGGTGGAGACGCGGCATCTCGTCCGTTCATCTGGGCAGGCCCTGTTCCCGGGGATTTTTCACTTCGCTTTGCTGCGATTGGGGGCTACCGAAAACGCTCCTCGACCAACCCTCCCTCTGAAAATACACGATCTTTTGAAAAGTTGATGATATTTTCTTTTTCAAGGTATTAAGTATTTTGTATTATTAACTTTCATCATCTCGTTAACAATTGCACATGAATATAGCAGAATAAAATTGTCTTATCAATTTAGTCTTAAGTCCTATTATTTAGAAATTTGGCTCAAAGGACTGCATTAAAATGAAATTGGCAAATCGTAAAAGATTTAAAATTAAATTAACATAATTAAAAGGTGAATCGGTATCCATACAATAAGATTGGACAAAGATATGTCATGGGATAAGTGGAAATCCGTACACGTTTCTCTGGCTCTATCGCATCACAGGCAGCATGGGTTCTTGCACGGGGCAAAAGCATTTGCCTGCTTTCTTCTTCATAGGGCCCTCAAGCTTATTTCCAACGGGAAAGATGCATGGACGTGATAACTTGAGGGCTTATCTCTTTCTAGACAATGATAGACCCCTCAGCGGCCAGGCTTCCAGCTTATGAACTTTAGAAATGGGGGGAATAGACAGAAAGAAAAGAAGGGTAAGGTGAGACCTAGCTTGTGGGGGAGTTTGATTGAATAAGGGTGTGTTTAGTTCAACTTTTCTACAAGGCTTTCAGCCTTCAAAACCTTTTAGGCAAATATTAGGATATCTGGCAACTATTCCCAATGAATTTTAAAATGAAAATTAGTATTGGGGATACAAAAGTCAGGGCAAGTGCTGATTATAAAATTTATTTATTCGTGACTAATGTGCCTTTGAGAAAAATTAGGCGCATCGTTGTCTGCTCTCCGTGTTCTCTCACACGGGCTTCTGTTTCTTAGATTTCATCTTGATGCACACTGCTTCTTGTTTCAATATAAACAAGGGCATTTCTCATTACATTGTGAGGTGTGTAGTTTAGTTTTAAATTGCCTGGTACTTTGTTCTGTTCATCCAAGTTTTTGCTGTGTCTTTATGATGGCCACTTCTGCAACAGCTTAAAGTGACAATGTGTGCGTTTAACTCTGTAAAACCAATCGAAGAGCGTTTATCCATCCACAAGAATTTTCTGAACCAGGACTTTCAGTTTCTGCTTTAGTTTGGAGGGATTGTTGTTTGCTCTGTGTTCCCAAGGGTTTCATAGTTTATCATCCCTGTTTTTACGGGGTAGGAGTCCATTGCATTAGGAGTCACTTAGTTCGGTCCATCGTTCATCCGAGTTTAGGTTGAAAGAACGTTTTCTATGATTGAATACGGCCGTATTCTTAAATTGCCCTTCCGAAGCTTTGCATTTCCAGGTCACATTTCACAATCTAATAGGTCAAGGTCTATCTGCAACCTCCTTGATGACAATGTTTATATATTATTAAAATTTCAGATGTTTCGAATTAAATGCGTCAGTCACGAAATTTATATCAAGCAAAAAATAAAGAATCCATCCAGACAAGCATAGTCAAGCATGATCTAACCCAAATTATTGATTTTTTAGGCAGGATTTTCCATTTCAATCTTTGCCCAAATTATAAATGCAAGCATTACATTCTCTACAATAAAATAACTTCCAATTTTCTCATCTCTGAGATAGACACCCACATGCAAGCACTTCTACATAGCATGGACTAGTTACTCTTCGCGCATGACGTAAAAGCAAATTGCTAATACAAACCAATATTGATGCCAAGATGACGTCCACAACACACGTTAATCCTCCTCAGAGACCTGGCTAAAGTCGATTCCGCACCATAAAGGGATGGGACTAATGAGCTATCTATTTATAGATCCCCTACCTGTTTACCAAATCCGATGGTTCATGAATTTCAGAGTGAATACGAAATGCTCAGCAACAAGCAAAAATCAGGACCATGATGCACGACAGGCTGAAGAAACGAAAATGAATTCAATAGGTCAAAGCATTGTTACAGGCTAACTATTAACCCATTTGAAGCTAAAATGAAACTAATTATACTTGCTATTTTCCAGAGTTTCCTCGATCTGTTGTTGGTGCACTGGTGAACTGTCCATATGATCGTAGCATCGAAAATTTTCAGGAGAACTGCTAATTACAAGCGGCAGTTATTCTCCTGCAAGCGATCCAGGGCTCTGATGCTCCACAGTTGAGTTCACAGCTTTTATGTATGCAGAGTTCCTTATTGCACAGTTTCCTGCACTGAAAAAGGGAATTAAAACAATGACGCGACACTAATCCTATACGATAGAAAATCACTGAGTGAGAAAGAAATTAAAATGGATCCAGATGCATCGACAGAAGTTCCACAATTATGAACTCCGGATCAGTCATGTCTTATATTACCAAAAGACACACACAGAACCACGCCTATAGTAGAACACAAAATGGCGCATAAACCAGAAGAAAGAAAAAGAAAATCCTACTGGACTCCTACAGATTTCCTAACACTATCTGCTTATATAAAGAAAACTACTTTTACCAAACATAAGGGTATCAATTCTGCCACCACCATAATTCTCTCCAACATGTCAGATATTGTGCATCGATAAACACGTTCTGCATGCAGGAGCATGCTCCTTGGAAAGAACATAATCCGATGAAGGAATGAAAGTACATAGTTAGGAAAACAGTTCTCCTGTATGAGTATGGAAGAATTCTAGGGAGTTATGGTTAGTTTTTCAACATGCAGCAAGGAATACATTATTTTAATCATCTAATCCTCCTGTTCTCTAGCCAACTTTTAAAAAGTTTATTTGCTTTGCCATGGCAATTCATCAGGCTAGACATAAATGGCATGTGTAGTTTTGTGAAGTCAGCAACTTACATAAAATCATCCATCTGAAAGTTGGAGAAATTTTAAAATCCATCTACAACTTTGATGCCAGCATTCTTGTCCCACTGCTCAGGAGGGGCTGCATCTGCCATTATCTTCTCCTGACCACGCCAAAGAATCTGAAACAAGAATTAAAACCTCACATAAGTTCACACTGCATGCGCAATCATTAAAAGACACCATTAATACCTAAAACATTGTCTCACCTTGTCAATGACACCAAATTCTTGGGCCTTTGTGGCATCCATGTAATAAGGTCTTCTCATGACAGTGGCTACAGTCTCTATGGACTAGAGTCATTCAGAAATAGCATTAGTTATTCCCTTGCCCATTAAGATATGCAGAGAGAGAGGGAGAGAGAAAGAGAGCTCACATTCCCAGTGTGCTTAGCCAAAAGCTTTACAAGAGTATCCCTATTGGTTATCACCTACAAAAATCAACAGAAGCAACACGAACATCATGAATAGAGAGACTATATGCCTAGTTCCAAGTCAACTTATTTTGCACACTTTTGCACAGAGTAGCAAAATGCCTATTATGGTTACGTATAGCTCAATAAATATTGCTAGATACCTCTTTTGCACGGATAAGAACATCACTGGCTGGCATCAACCCAGAGGATGGGACACGAGGTTGCTGGATCATCGCTGAAACGATATTGTGTTGACATCAGACAAGGATGAGAGCAGAACACAGCAGATGAGTAGACAATACCAACGCACCTTTGGCATGCGGCATCATAAACCTTTTACCCTTAGATCCCGAAGCAAGAAGCAGACAGGCATGTCCTATAGCTGCACCTACGGCAACTGTATGTATCTGCAAAATTTAAAAAACATAAATGAATAAAAGTGAAAATGTGAACGGTTCAGCACTCAAATATTTTTCCCAGATCCAAGTGTAAAATTCAGTCAAAGTACTTCAATAAGCAGAACGAAGCCAAAATCATCACTAAGCACTACCTCGTTTAATCAAGTACCTACTATAATAACCAGAAAGTCACTGGAAGTTTTAGCAAACATAAATGCAAATTGTAAGAAAATTCACCTCATTCTTCAGTTGCATCAATGCATCATAAATGGCAAAACCCTCTGTCTCCATGCCCACCTGCGAAGCAATGATTGTAATTTTAACAAATTTCTAAGGATATATACTGTTGTCCCTTACCAATTAATTTGTGTCTTTGCTAAGGTCAGGTCTTGACCATTCATAAGCTTGAAAATTCAGTGCAAAATCAGTCGCAACAAAGATGGAAGCTTACCGTCTCACCGTCATCACGAGTTGTTCCAGTAGAATTTATGTAGAGATATATTGGTTCCTTTGGATCCATCCATTGCAAGTACATCAATTCCGCAACTACAAGCTCTGTGACTGCAGGCACCAACTGAGAGACAGTAAATAGTTAGTTCTATCTAAAAGACCTACAAGAGGTGGAGCTGTGACTTGCCAAAGGCAAGAAAGTACAGAACAAAAGATGGATGTAGAGAATGCAGTTGCCACCAATGCCAATTAACAGGTAGAAAGTTCATAGTAAGTTCAGCAAATAAGTGACTTCAAATAGATCATTTACTTCTGAACAAATGAGCAGCTCTAAGACAATAGTTTTTTTTTTTTTTTTTGGGGGGGGTGGGTCCCTGAATAAGATGATAGCAGTTATTATCTACCAGCTACAGGTAAAAAGCAGTTTCCTACTGACGGAAAAAAAGGAAGATACTATTTCTAGCAGGAGCTAACAAAACCTGTTAACATCATCTATAGATTCCAATCAAGTGCGCAAAAAAGAAAATAAAGAGTTCTCCTTCAACACATTCCTCAATTTTCCATTTTCCCTTGCCCTGATTAGTATCCTTTCTCGGAGTTATAGTCACTCCTTCACATTCCCACTGGCTTCTCTGATCATTTCATGCTGATTACGAAATTTTCACATCAGGCATGAGTGCAGTATGTATTTCCAGACTGAAGGGCTTAAAAGATAACAAATGTTGACAATTTAATGTGAAACACTTACTGGCATGCCAATGTAAACGATTCTTCCATGGAGAAGCAGTGAAGGCAAATCCGGTGGAGGCCTCCTTGGTCGGTGCTCATTGTACGAAACTGACCTCTCCACCTGATAAAAATCATTGTCATGCAATGGAAACCGATCCTCTAAAAACCAATCCACTGAGTCTCAAGAACTGATATTTCCACTTTGACTAAAGAGAGGAAATACTTAATAACAAAATTCACTTAATGAGACTGAACTCTCCCCTATTATGAACATCATTATATCACATAAAAGCCAGAAACCATGAGTTATGAACAATTTAGAGCGGCCGCTTACAGATGAACCAAAAAAAAGAAAAAAGAGAAATCATAATCTCCAATTTATTTCGTGACCTGAAACTCATAAATCATCCCACCATATCCTTGAAATTCACAGTTTGATCTGAGAAAGTTTATTTGAAAATATCAAATTTTCAAATTTAGCTTAAACAACTGTGTTTGCAACTTTTGCTCTATGAAACATTCAATCAACCAAGAATATTTTGAAAGCACACCAAAACCAACTCTCCTAAGATTGCTGTCAAAACTCCCAATTGTAAATACAAAAAAATGATGAAAACGCTCTTGATTTCGTGCATTGTTGACCTAAGAGCACCGTGGCAGCACCATATGCAGTATACTTCGCCAGAATTACTATCCTATTCTTGGTAAATTGATAAAAATCAGTATTTATTGAGCAGAACAAAAGGATATCAGTAACAAAACCACGACGATGGAACAAAACCGAGCAATTCTCAAACTCAACCACAAATTAACTCTACTACCTGACGCGAAGAACTGAGCTTCTCTGAGTAGAACAAATCCACATGAAACCGTGCATTGCTATCGACTATGCTTATCGAAAAAAATGAAACAGAAAAGCACAAAATCAACTCGATAACAACTCAGTCACGGCCACAAAACTCACTCAGCAACGCACTCAATCACCAAACAATTACGTATGCCGTCTCAGGAAAATTAAGGAAACGAAGCAATTGTAGCTCCCTCGACCGATAAATTCCAATCGACCCAGCAATCCTCCAGCTCCCACAAAGAAGCGAACCAAGAGAACCTCGCCGAGCCTCACTCGCTGGCTCGCTCACCTGAGCAGGCGTGGCCATGAGCTGCGGGGACTCGAACAGGTCCAGGTACGGCGGCGTGTCGGAGCTCACGGGGCGGTCGAGCAGCGACTCCGGCGAGGCCGCGGCGACGGAGGCCAGCTTCGACAGGAAGGGGTCCTTAGGGTTGATTGGCGGCAGGGGGAGCTTGGAGGAGGAGCCCTTGGAGCCGATTGCGGAACAGCGGACGCCGCCGACGCCGCCGGCGGCGGCGGCAACGGTCCTTCCTCTTCCTCTCCTTCCGATGGGCGACGAGGTCGAAGGCGGGACGAGAGAGGCCATGGCGACTTGCAGGCTCGCGGCCATTCTCGCTCGGGCAGTTATTCTTCGAGCTGCTTCTTCCTCTTTCTTCTTCTCCTCTGGTTTTGCTAGAGAGAGAAACTAGTATCTACCGGTTCGTGGCCCGGCGTGGGCTTGGCAGGCTTGCGGACGGAGAATTCCCGGGTCGGTTCGGGTCGGATTCGGAGGCCCGTAAGTTCGGCTATGGGCCTCCGTTCCCGGTTTTGGGTCGGATCCACGCCCAATGCTCGAAGCCCATTCAAAACGGAAAAGTAAAATGGTGTGATTTTGACAAACTAGAAAGAACATTACAAAAATCGGCCTGGATCATCAAAGTTTGCATGCACGTAGACAAGGCTTTGGAGCGTTGGGCTTCTCACTCAAATTCAACTCTTTAAATTTTTTGAGTCAAATTGAAACTAATAGTAAAGCTTATCCAAAATATTATTTTTCTTAGGGGAACTCAAGTCGCCTTGTGTTTGAGCACTTTCAATTCGGGAAAGTTACCAAAAAATGTCTTAACTTATGGCATTTATACCAATTCAATCATAAACTTTTTAACTTAGTCAAATTTAGTTTCAAACCTTTTTCACAATTTGTCAATTGATTCATTGCGGCCAATTTTGATAAAAAAAATTCCTAACATAAATGTTAATATGACTGACGTCGCCATGGAAGAAAACTGTCTCAAACTATATGTTTATTAATTAGAGTAAGCAAGTCTTTTTAAAATTCACAACTTCGATTTGCGCATGTTGTAAGTCCATAAAACTATAATCATCTCGAATTCTACACGAACATATTGACTATTCACTTTTAGCCACTTTTCATGTCATGTTTTTAAGAGAGACACCTATTTATGGAAGTAATCACATTTTTTTTGGGTAATTGCATCAAGTTCGTGTGCTTTTTCGCATCTCATCCCTTCATTTCCATATCGATAAAAAGCGGAAGAATTGTGATCAAAGGATAGAGTGGTAATCAAGTGGTAAAGAGATTACACTATCTTTAATGTGATCATAAATTTAAATCATATGGCGAGAAATATCCAACCTTCTGCCTTGACCATTCAACCATATCACGAGCAATGTCCAACCTTCTGCCTTGACCATAGGACAATTCATGCGGACAGATTTCCAAATTTCCGGATTCGTACATATATGGGGCAGACTGAATAGTCCTTGGCTCACGGGAGAAAATTCCATAGTGGGTACGAGAGCTTACAGTAGCTGCGCCGCTGGCCTACACCATCGATTTTTATGACTTTAGTTCTGTATTTTTATTGACCCTTTTTGTCCCACCCGTTCGACGACGCTGTCAATCATCTCGCCCGTGGGTGGCCATTTGGGTTTCTCTCGTCCGTTTCGTGGAAGCGCTTGCCAGGGTTTTCAAACGGACAATTCGGTAAAGTCAAAAGGAAAAGCAAAACGATGCGCATCCATCTCAGATTTTACCTTGAACATCGTCCCTAAAAGCGACACGTAAATCTCTAAATCGCAAGGAATCGACCGTTCTCCTCGTAATGAGTACCTTTCTCGCACTCATTTTGCTCCCAACTTGCGTTTATAATTGCCTCGTTCAACACCACCAAATTCGTCCACCGACAGGCCACAGAATAAAAAAGGGCGCACGCGCGATGTTGCAAATCAGCAATTATTGAAAAATCCTAACACGAAACTCCTCCCACCGTCTATTTCTTTGGATGATTTTTATTATGTATTTTTTTCCGCGTTACTATAATATATAGCTGGTTATATATATATGACAGAGATAATTAGGAACTCCGCGTGCCTCCAGTTCACGTGCCAGACTTGAACCCGAAAGGCTCCTCCAAATGACAGGATGACAGCCTTGCCATGGGACTTCATAGACTCAATTAATGAAAATCATGCCCCAAAAAATGAATTTTTTTTTCAAAAACTCGAATCGGAACTCCTGTTTTCACTTCATTTTAAATCGATATATATACATATATATAATTTAATACCAATTATTGAAGCGGCAGAATGAATATTGAGGTAAAAGGTGCCAGACGATAGTCCACCTTTTCTCCTTGTCTTTTCTTCTTTTTCCCAATCAAGAATCAAAAGACAGCACATAAACGTAAAACTACTGGGCGGTTGGGGGTGGCTTCCGTTAGATGTCTTTTTGACAAAAGCCCTCAGTTATTCTAATAACCCTTGCCAGCCTTTGAACAATTTTTCTCACCACGGAAAAGGTACAAAGACAGCAAAAATCACAAGAAAAAGCAGAAAAGATCATCAAATATTCACTCAAAAAAGTAAAACCAAATAAAAAACCAAAGTGAAAAGCACCAAGAAAAAATTGAGAATTTTTTTCCCTTGCTTAGTGGGTGGAGGAGAAAATTCACTGAGGATGAAGTCCTTGATTGGGTTTCTTGCCTTTTGGGCGGAGGAAAATGGATGAGATCTCAGCATAAGAGAGGGGAAAAGAAAGGCTAAAAAGCCTGAAACTAGAGACGATTTCCATCAGATATTGCTAATAAGTGCAAATTGGGATCACTAGCGGCAGAAGACAACTTCATCTGATGTACTCCTACTTTCTAATTTCTGTCTAATCCTCCATGAATTAGAGGTCCAAGAGCATTTATTTTTTTAATTTCTTTATCTGGCACAGTTATTCAATAAATGAGCACGGAAATTCACCCCACAAAATAAATGAAAGCAATGATCTTTTACAGATGCGCCCCCTGTTTATACCAACAATATTTCCATCAGAATAACAACACAGACCGCCCCTTCCCAACTCCCGGTCTTTCCCAATGTATGACAATTAATCAGACCCATCAAAACCCAACAAATAAGAAATAAATAAAAAAGAGAGAGAAAAAAAAACCCCAAAAAAAGAAGGAAAAAAATTGAAAATTTATGGGAAAAATAAATGATTCAGCCCCTGCACCTCGTGATGGCGCTGCAGCCGCGGGAGTAAGGGTTGGAGCTGGCGCCGGGCCGGCAGTTGTAGTACGACGCGCCGCGCCGGGAGCAGGGCACGGTGTTCCTCTTCAGCGCCCCGTAGCTGATGTAGCTGCTCGTCGCCAGGATGCGCCGGTTCGACTCCGAGTCCAGATCGAACTCCCCCTCGCCGTCGCCGCCCGCCGCCAGGCACTCGGCTATCGACCCCTCGCAGCGCGATCCGCCGCCGCCGCCGGCCCACCCCAGCCGGTGGCCGTGCTCGCTGACCCCGCCGCCGTGGACGGCGGAGGCGAGGAGGCTCGCCAGGACGAGGGCCGAGATCAGGAAGAGGCAGGACCGCGGCGACGGAGAGAAGATGCTTGCCATCTCGACGGTGCTTTTTGGTTTCTGGGTTTCTGCTTGGACGAGTGAACAAGCGGTTTCCTGAGGTTCTCTGCTTCTGGGTCTTGCCTTGGACGATGAGAAGATGCCCTCTCTCTCTCTCTCTCTCTCTCTAGAATACTTGTTTGGTGGGTGGACTGGGAGGTGAGAGGCTGGCTCTTCTCTACTTCTTCTGCTGTGGGGGGAAGCTGGAAGACACAGGACGAAGGCTAAGAGGAGCCAACCCTTATAAGACTGAGGTGGAGTTGAATTTCTAGGCGTGGGTTCGGGGTTTATTTACGGGATTTGCCACTGCGGAGGTTTGAAATTCTGTCCACAACCGCCAACGTGGACCTCAATTTTGTACTTCGTAGCTGCGTATGAAAGGGATAGCAGGTCTCGAGGAGGGAGGTACTTTCTAAACTCTCCATTGGATGAATATGAAACCGTGCATTCCAATTGAATAGGCTCGCTCAATCTTAGACATTATAGAATGAGAAATATGCAGACCGACGTTCCGATGTAATTCGAATTCCACTTTTTAACGGGTACATCGTTCTCGTTAGAAGGTGCAAGGCATTCTTAGAGCAATGATACAAGAGAAATCAATCCAAATTTGAAACTAACCAAACAATGTGGACAAATTAACTTGCGTTAGTCATTTATTATGTCCAAATTTTCGTTTTTTCCCGCTTATTCATCATGGTAGTGCCCTAGCTCGACCTTTTGTAATCCCAGCTAAATTCAATGGCGTGTTCTAGTTTGCCACTAAGCTACAAACACCAATGGCAAGTGTGTAATTAAGGGCGCCTAATAGGGTTGTTGTTTTGCATTAAGGCCAGCACCACACATGGTTGACTGGTTGTAATCCTCCTCTCAAGTGGTTGAGAAAAAGAGATGAGAGAGAAAGGAGAGAGAATAAAGAAATGTTGGGGGGCAGGAGAGGGGCACCTAGGGTTTGCACCTATTCCCCAAATAAGTTATAATTCAGTCCTATTGCCAGAATCCTGTTTTTAACCGAAACACGTTTTCTCTCTTGCCCACTTCCGTTAACGTACCGTCGGCCATGTATGTCGTTGCTCAAAGAGCAATGTTGAGGAATGTTCAAAGATGTAAAGAAAAGGTTCATGTATAAAGTAAATTTAATCAGTCGACAAAAGAAGAAGTATATATATATAATCAGTTTTCTGGTAAACACCACATCAACCTTTTAAATTCAAGCTTGCGAAATATGATAACGCTATAAAAATTGAGATGATTGAACTATACAAATGAAACTGGTGGGATTAGACAAGCCCAAAAAGAAATCCACAAAATGGAAAATGTATTGAGTGCAAGTTTATTATTTCTCACGTCATGACAACATAAATTATCAGGCACACCAACTTAACAATTTGATTTAATAATAACTCATTGCATTCATATCACCACGAATGTTCAGGTCGATTGAATTCAGGAAAACACATCAAGTCTTAAGAAGTATTGTTATAATTTCGAATCCGAGTAATTTCCTAGAGATTGTATCCAAGTAAATTCGTGTTATGACAATTAAACCAAACCGTGTATTTAACCCTTTTCAAAGCTCGGAGACTAGCGTTGCAGGATTCGGTCGACTGCAAGTGTGTTGCCAGTTAACTCTGTGTTGCTAGTTTAAACTTTTGGAGCCAAAAACGAAGGAACAAAGTTCAAATGACCAACGGCTGTCGTCAGGCGAGCAGACGGCGTTATCTGAAGGAAGTAAAAGCCGCCGTTAAAGGGGCGGGGCCCATCGCAATCGCAAAACACAGATCAGTCCCTCGATGCGGTGTTTGCGCGTCTCCAGAATCCAACTAATGCCCTCCCAATGCCAGCTGTTTCTTAACCTGCTCTCCCCCTAAAATATCATTTTTTTAAATGACTAAAGAAAAAAAAAGGAGCTGGCCCCGAAAAAAGACCAAAAAATAGAAAAATAATCACTCCAGAAATAGCTCTTCAGACACACTCTCTCTCTTTCGGCGAATCTCCTAACGCCATTTCATTAAAATAATTTTTCTCCAATCTGGGACCAGGACAGAAATGGACATGGAAATCTAAAAGTTAAAAGGAGAGAGAGACATTCGTTCCCCCCAAGTTGACGGATGTGCCCCCTTTGATTTAACAGCTCCAATTCCTTAACCACCCTCACGCCCCATTCATCCCTTCCCATGTTCCTCCCATTTTACCTACCGATGAACGGACGAATGTGACTTAAGCAATTAATAACTCGGTGATGATTTATGATGTCGTTGACATATCTGAAGGAATCGTGCTGACCAGTGAAGAAATAGTCGCCCCAAGAAATCAATTCGTATGGAATGAAAGTTGAAACTGAATAGAGGAGCTTAGAGACTATGGAATTGATTGGAGGAGAATCGGTCAATTCGTTCTTGGAGTCATCTTTTCACCAAACGCACATGATGAGAGTAATCAGGAAGCGCAGAGAGAGAGAGAGAGAGAGAGAGAGAGAGAGAACAGGAATATCCATAAGGTACCTCGAACAAATGCATCGAAGGGCCCCTTGGAAGGCTATATGATGCAGTCTTCTGGGTTAAGTCATCCGAAGGGCCGGACTTTTGGTTCATCTACAAGGACCATCTAAGTGTTCTTCTGTCGCTTGTTCACATCAAGGCGAGCTAATATTATCTCTACAACCTCCCGCATCAGAGCGAATCATCTCTAACCAAGTTTCGGCATCGTCCTTCTGGAATTGTTACACCGGCCAATCCACCTCATATCATCTCTTTCTGATAGAAACAGCAAGATGGGCTGTCTTCGCTGAACATTAAAGCAAATAAAATCAGACAACTGCAACGGCATAAATTGCTAAAATGCTTTCAAAGGCCACTTATCAAACAAGACAATGTTCCATTGAAAAAAAGCAATATAATCTCATAATTTCTGCCTGAATAACAGATCTGTCTTTGCCACTGGAGAAATCAAATCTCTTCAACACGACAACCTAAATAATTTCTAATCAGTCCCAGCCTCTAAAAGTCATGGGCAGCATGAAAGAATGAACGTCAGATTTCATCTGCAGATGTATGGGACAGAATATGACTGAACAAACATAAAGACATTTGCCCTGAAGGTTTAAGTCCATGGATGAATGACCGTACGTAGAGGTGACAAATGCACCATAAAACCACATGATGCCAAGACACAAAATGGGTGAGAGGAAAAACTCAGACACAGGGACTTGTGTGTACTGAAATTTACATGGAGGGATTTACTCCACAGAACAAACTCCTTATCTGAGCCTTAAGTAAATTTTATGATACCTTGACACCGTCACAAATTACCTCAGCAGAAAATATTGCCACAAATCAGAACACTACAAATTCGCCATCCTTAAGTATAGAAAATGGAAGTAACTCGCAAGGAAAAGTTAAACTGAATTCGTTGGAGTTTAAAAATGACGTAATCCTTCTAGAATGTGATTTTAAGAAAGGAACATGAACCTCTTAAAAACCTTTTGACTGCTTCCTCTTCGATATACACAGATTGACTTAAAATGGTTTTCAACAGACAAAACAGAAAGCTCTCTATGGCAAGGGATCTATTTAGTCAAAAAACTTCAACAGTCTTTTAAATGTTTTGAATGTGCTGGTGCAAATAGTAGAGAAAGAAAGCGGGAGAAAAACTGACAATTTTATTTTCATAAACAGACAGACTACAAAAATAGCTCAGAGAAACTCAGTATAGAAGGCAGCAGAAACTTTAATCAAACAAGTCATAGATCTCCACATGAATAGCTGTTTTAGAGATGGCATCGAACAGCACCCCCCCCCCCCCCCCTCTTCTTTTTCCTCTCTCCTCCTCTTCCACCATATTTGAAGTTGCAAAGCTAGAAAGGCATTATTTGACAGATTTAACAAGGTCTAAACACAATTTCCAATAGTTCTAAATTGCTATGTCCTGTCCATAAAGCAGCAGAACCATACCTATATTGATACCTCACTCAGCAAAGTGCATCAACTTAATACTGAAAAACAAAAGAGAGGGAAAAAGAAGTGCATTAAAATGGCAGCTTTGTTGCATGATGGACTAGTTAAATTGGCACAAGCACCAATGTATAGTCAAGTAGGAGAAAAAAGGAGAAAAGAAAAAATGACACAGGACGCTTAAAGCAAGCAAGACACTACTCCCAACTATTTGAAGAAAAAAGGACAGGATATATCGAGCATTGGAAGGCACAAGCACTTACCAGTAAAAC
The DNA here is from genome assembly GCA_026873135.1 of Eucalyptus urophylla. Classification (NCBI taxonomy): domain Eukaryota; kingdom Viridiplantae; phylum Streptophyta; class Magnoliopsida; order Myrtales; family Myrtaceae; genus Eucalyptus; species Eucalyptus urophylla. The sequence goes on along the minus strand of CM049473.1, from coordinate 50,886,762 downwards.
TAAGAGACGGAGGTTATCATAGTCAAACAGGAAACATAATGTTATTGATCTTCATAGTATGGTGGTGTTGATCGAACACAGAGTTCATCACCATCCTCGTTATCATCATCCTCATCCTCATTGGTGTCAACCCAATTACTTGGATGACGTTGTGAAAAACCATTTCCATCTACACAAGAGAAGAATGAAGAGAATCGCTTTAGAAGGATTATCCAATTCAACTACTAACAAATTGCATGAACATACTAATGATGCGCTAATTAGTGCTATATAAGTTACAATCTTGTTCGGTACCTTTGCCGCTAAAAACATTTACAACAACTAACAAATGACATGATACAACCAGACTAATTGAATCGATACAGAGAAGCCCGAGAAAGGCATGTGAGTTCAGTCTTCCAGAAATAGGTACTTGCACAGGTATGTGCAATGTATCCTCGGGGTTCACAGTTGAGCAAAAAGCATAAAATAGTTTTGCTCCACCTTGTCTGTAATATCAGGTGGACAGTTGCACAGGAATGCTTACAGTTTTGGTAGGCCATACATGGATTTTTGCCAAAAATTTTTCCTTCTCGATGCATGAATAAAGAGTAAAATTTTGCAAGATTACAAGATAAAGTCACGCAATCAGTTGGCCTAAGCTGAATGCTTTCCAGCAAAGCAGCATTTACAGTAGGGAAACAGGCAATTGAGAAAGTAGCAACTTTATTAAGAAATATCTGTAGGAGATAGCAAAATAATTCGACCTACAGATAAAGATGGTGTTCATCATACACAAAAAATGAGAGAGAGATTGAGAGATGAAGAATCTGGACCAGTTTGGGTGTTTCCTTCAGCTGATACAGCCTTTGATATTTGAATGGTGCTGATCCTTTCAATTCCTGACTGACCACCAGCTCTTAGGATCCTTTCTTCTGGAACTTGCCTTCCATCAGAACCACTGCCACTTCTTGCAGCACTTCCTGCCCAAAGTTAGTAAACCACTCAAATTTTAATTCCCAAGAGATACCTTCCTAACGACTTCCTAAAAAACATTATCTTACTGATGACATACACAGCATCTCGTTTTAGAGCAAAGCAAAGTCAATTTCCTTGCCATCATTGAGATGATAATGCTACAAGCTACAAGGATCACTCACCCGAGAGTTCAGACCATATTCTGGTATGATTTGATGGAATCTCGGAAGCACTTGTTCTATTCCTCTCTGGCTGTTCTCCAGAAGCTTCCGCAGTATCAGCCTGGCCCGGCATTCCATTTGCTGAAGGTCCAGTAGTACCTTCATGTAATTGGGATGTAAGCATGGTGGCCAGTACAAGTGTAGCATCAAAATTGGAAGAGGCCCCTTCATCAATGCCAAATTTAGGGGCCATCAAAATAGGCCTGTTGCATAAAAACATTCAGTCATATCAAGTTCTTTATTCTTATCTATTTTGCATTTAGTTGTACCTAAGCCCCCCTGTGACAGCAGAGATGTTGCACTTGAAACCACGAATTTAGTACCAAAAAAGAAAGGTCAAAAGATTTACATTAACCATCAAGTTATTGCACTGATATTCTTAGCTGGCATACTTTACTAGCACCTCGCATTAAACTCGATAAATAAACCATTTATAATCCAAACTAAAACTTCTTTAAACCATTATTATCCAAACTTGATTTGAAGGTGCATTATATTCTATCAACCAAATTTTCAATGATAGTCTCTTGTTTTATGACATTCAGCTCAGAAGTAAAATTGCCATCGGCCTTTACAATTGTGATAGTGAAGCTATGCATTAGCATGTATTAAAACTCTGAGCAGATAACTAGCAATTATGCATCTATTAAAACCAGTTATGGACTGATTGCGTGAAAACTACCCGTTGCATCTGAACTACTTGCATATACAAAATTGAAGTGAAGCATGGAAAAAAATGGAGAGAAGGTAAGAGTCGAAAGAGCATTCAGAATTTACTTACTCGCCAGCCTTCTCAAAGTACAAATGAATGTCCACTTCACATCCCTCACAGAATGCAAGAAATGCCTGGATTTCCATGAGATGGACAGATGTTAGATACTATCATACTCACAGGAAAAAACAAGGAAAAGCTTCGACATAAAAGATGGTCCTGAATGTGACCCCAATAGGATTTCAGCAACTAGGTGGACTCATTTTAAGGAAATGGAGCTAAGTTTGAAAGTGAAGTCATATGTTCAAGAACTTTTAGCTGCATTTACGACCCAAATGTCTTGATAGATAATATAATAAAAAACGGATCAGATGGAACACCTTCAACTCTTTGACAGCAAAAGTCACGTCTACTGGGTTGCCATTATGAGTATACTGCACAAACTCTTCCACAGGATCTATCCACAGCTGAGTGTGCAGCAAAGAGTCGTTCTCTGCAACCAGAATCTGAACCATGATATTCTTCACCATATTCGATTGAAAAGGAAACAGTTAATCTCTACCTTTGGTAGGATCAATGTAGCTTCGAAACTCAACAGCTTTCCCACCAAATTCACTGGCAGCATCAGAAGGATCGGAGTTGCGTTCCGTTGCGATGATAGTAATTTCCTGAAGGGATGACTGAAAATTTGCAAGCAATCTATTCAGATCACGAGGCCTTGCTACAAAATTGCTAGGGTATCTTCTCCTATCCAGAGATAATTGTTGTATGTCGGGGTCAACATTGCAAGTAATCCAGTATGTTTTCTTAATGCCTGCATGCATACAACAACATCACATATGCATGAACAAAAACTCACAGTTGGCACAGTGAGATAAACATGTATCTCTGCAAGGTGCAGCTCCTTAACACATTTATGCAGGTTTGAAAGGTGCCGCCCTCCGATTTGTACTACATTTAGATAACATACTGAACAGTACATAGTTTGCATGACTGAGTCACAAAGGCGTAAAATGTTAAGTGGCCAACAAAAAAGAAGTAAAAGTGGTAGACCTAGGAATCTAATTTTTAACATAAACTTCCCCATCTCTTTATTCTGAATTTCTTGGCTTTATAGGTCATATTGGGCACTGCAAAATCCCTTTAACAGGGTTCATGCTGCCTTTACATGATGAGAAATTATAAAAGCTCGTCTCTGTGGACACATATGACATGACGAATAAATGCTTCTCCCAGCATCTTGCAGTCATTTTCTCTCAATGAACATGTCAGTTTCAAGACTTCATTTCTGCTGTTTTTCCATAGATTTGAAGCGAGATTATTTTTATGAGGAAAGGGAATGTGCTAACTTTTCCATCTGTGCCTCGAGCTTGCAATCTTAACTGTCAAATACACCATTTCGAACATAATGAATACAGAGCGCCACGCACGCAACAGAAAGGTCTTTACCACTGAAGCACTGCAGAGCCCATTGAATTTTTGATGCATTGATGTCTGGTAATTGCACACTCAAATAATCAATGTTTGTAATAGGCGTTCTCAGGACAGAACAGACAGCCTGCACAGAGTACTTTATCAGTGTTTGTAAGTTGCTTACAACTATAAACTGGCAAACACACTAGAAAGATGACCAACGACAACATACCTTTAAGAGAACGCTGCATTGAACCTGCGCACCAGATACTGTAAACACATCAAAGAGGTCTGGCTTGAAGGTTATCAATTGATAGGCAGATCTTGATGAATTGAGCGCATGAAAGGAAATCTGGAGGTCAAATATGAATATGAGAATGAAATGAGAATCTTGATCTGATATATACGAGTGAGAAGGTGATATCTGCACACAGATCAAAACTATTGCAATTCTAATACATCAAATAGTGCCGAGTGCCAAACAATGAGCTTAGAACTTGGAACTTCTATTGTTATTTGGCAGTTAAATGTGGCGAGGCAAAAGGAAGCCACGCAAAGTACGGTCACATAAGAGATATGCTAGGGAGCACGATCGCGCTTTCACTTATTGATTGTTGCAAAACTCCACAGAATACCATCAGAGTAATTAGACAAACCAGCAAAGCACTAGCAAGACAGAATAGCAGCACCCATAGAAGGTTATCCATAGGGCTTTTCTCCTATGGTTTCACCATCTGACGTATTGCCGCAAGTACTGCCGATAGCTCTCCTGTCTATAACAGTGAACTGCCTCAGTCTTACGATATAATGAGTTTGAATCACCCCATCAACAGTATGAGATTCTTTTAGTCACTTCAGATTTATGCACGTCAAGTTCTGATCATCGTCAACAGGCCCAATCACAAGCTAGGTCGACAAATTTCTGCCTCAATTCCACCGCCAAAAGCTCCACGCCCTCAGCAATCGGTGCAAGGACTCTCAGAATTTCTCAATCGGACACCGCATCCAGCGAAATGAGCCAGTACCTAACACAGCATCATAGCCATCTAAACGAAGCATCGCTCGGCAGGGCACACGGAGAAGCAACTGCTGTAGCTATTTCACTCGACGGATGAAGCTGAGGAACGATGATCGACGTGGATTTCAGTGGCGACACGCCGGAGCTGTGGCGAGAGAGACGACGGAGAAGACGAAGAAGAAGAAGAAATGTGTGGGAAGAAATCGATGGAATGACCTGGGAAGGAGAAGCTTGGATGGCGAGGTCGTTGCCGATGCGGGAGAGGCAGGTGACGGAGCGAGCCAAGGTCTTCAAGGCGTTGCCGCTCAGGGTGAACTCCATTTTTCAAGCGCTTCGCTTCCCTCTCCGCACTGACGCTACAGAATTTTATGAGCCGGTCGCTGAAAAATTGGCGGGATTGGCAGTAGACGTCGCTTGGTCTTTGGCTCGGGGAGTCAATGATAGAACGCGTTAATCATCATCTTTCGCCCCGCAAGATACCATTATATTACTGGTGTTTCCCCAAGTGAATATGTTAATTTTATAAACAAATTCATAAAATATTAGAAAATAGTATGTCAGATAAAAGGAACGAAACATGACTTCTTATTGGCCACTTTTTGCGTTTATACATCTAGAATAGGTCTAACAGGCTCGACATCTCTCAAAAGAGAAAATATTGGGTGGTCCGGGACCTCCACGTCAGCGTGGTCCCCGGCCACTCACGAGGTGCCATGTGGAGGGGTGGGCGCCACTTGGTGTCCTCTTCGCTTTTTCTCTTGCTCCTGGACGCAGCGCTCCTCTCTCTCTCCTCTCTCTCTCCCAAATAACTCATGGCTAATGGCTCGGTTGGCAGAAGAAAGCACGGGTCAGTGGAGGTCTCTCTCTCCTCGCGGATGAGCTGCACTTCCTCTGTTTCCTTCTCAGCGTATCCCACCCCCTCCGCCTCCGCCTCCCCCAAAAAGCCTCGCCGGTCCGTCGCCTCCTCCAAGAGCCCCGCCAATCGCAGCTGGTTCCCGACCCCCTTCGCCTCCGACTGTTTCCAACGCCGAGATTGAGCGTAAGGTTCGTGCTCGCCTTGGTGTCTAGGCAACTTCTGGGCCTCCGTCCGATTGCCTCCCTCTGGCGAACTCGTCATCAACTCCGACTCCGAGCCGCCGTCGCCGCCGCCGATGGCGTCCTCCGTCTCTGGCATCTACTCGTCCTCCCCCTTCCTCAGGCCGAAGACACCGCCAGCCTCCGCCGCGAAGTCGTCGGCCTTCGGCAGGAGGGAGGCGGCCTCGGTCTCGTTCCCGAGCGGCGCCAGGCTCCCCGCCGTCGACCGGGTGCTGTCCCTGTCCGATGAACTCCCTCTCTCTCTCCACCCTCCCCCTTTCCGATTGGCGAACCACCGCGAGCAGCCGACGAACCAGTAAGCGAACCTAATATTTTCTCCCTTCTCCAACGCTCGATGCCCTCTCTGCCCTCTACCCCGACGCTCGACGGCCGATTTAGCTCGCCTCTCCCACGACCTCCACGCTTTTGGCGGTTCTTCCCTCGCGGTTCGGTGAGGTCTCGGGTATGCCCTCGTGCTGCGTCTCTTCTTCCTTGCTCAGCAACACCGTACTGCCTCTCTCTCTCTCTCTCTGAGTGTGTCTCTCTGTGCATTCTTTCATCCATGAGGCAAGCATTTCGACTAGGGTTCAGGGGTTTCGCCACCCCCTTCTTCGAGGTTCGTCCGGGTACCTCTCATTTTTGCGTGAACCCAGCGTGAATTTTATAGTCTTTCTTTCCATATGACTACCCTTTTCACTTCGATCGGTCCTTCAGCAAAAGCGACTGCTAAGCGACAATGCGACGGCAGTTTCGAATCCTGGGTTTCGCTCTGTGATGCTAAGCGTTGCTTTGGTTCCTTAAAAAGTTGCTGACTTTTTCGCATATTGTAGCTTCTTGGTTGCTCTGAGATTCTGGGTTGGTCGTTCTATCGTCTTTCTCTGAGCGAGCGAAATGTTGTCCAAAAGGGGCGTGTCGAATTCGTCGACCCTGAGTCGGCGGCGACTTCTGAGGACAAGAAAGGGAAGAAATCAAAAGGATTGGTGGCTTCAGTTCCTAGTTCTACCAAAAGTCATGTCAAGGTATTGTCTTTTAATCGAACCTATCGTTCCACCTGTGTTTTGGGGACTTGACCATTCAGCATTCATCTTTTCTGCAGAAAAATTCTGGTGCAAGCATTGGTGAAGTCATGTTGCCTAATAATGACCCGGCCAAAATTGAGGCAATGATATTTCACGAATTGAGAGCTACATTGAGGTGGGGATGAATTGTTTTAGTTGCAAGCGTGTGATGGTCGTTATAGCGTTTCCTGCGCAACCTTTACAGTAAGCAAAAATCAAGTTTTTCTATTTGATGCTTGCAAGGGAGATTATTGAGCAAGGAAGTGAATATTACTGATGGAAAACCATGAGGTCTTGAGAATTTGCCTTCAACAAAGAGCAATTTGTTTATGAAAATGAAATTTTTTGCATCACGCTTTTTCTCAAAATGATAATGAAACCTGTAAGTCCTTTTTTGTATTTCTATGGTTGTTTCTGAGGCTTGTAAATTGTTATTGTAAAGCATGTGGGAAGAGTACACGGAATGACTGGGTTGAAGGACTAGCTCCCTACCTACTGTTGCAGTTCAAAGGCATTCTGATTTGTTACCGCGAGTGCATTTGACCCCAATGAATTGTCATAGTTTGACCAAGAATGTCGGAGTCTGTATAGATATTCTGATGTTTTAATCTAGTTAATTGATATAATAATATGCTTGTAATAGGGTTAGTCCATTTGCTTTGTGTATATTCGAATGAAATGCTTCTCATCTTAAATAAAGATCACAGCCAATGATCAGTTAAGTTGCTTATGAGATATAATTAGCATCTCAAGTGATGTTGGATGAATAATAAAATCGGCATGGGTTGCACTTTGTATGTCAGAAACGCAAAAGTACTACCTTCTCTCTATATTAATTTGTGTAAGGTGGATACCGTGCCTTCTGGTTTTCTCCTACATTTGGCTTTTTTGGATTATTATTTTTGAGGTTATTTCTAGTATTTTTTTTGTGCAGATAAAGCCCCTTTCAGTTACATATGGCTTGGGCATATCAGATCATGATTCTGAGGGACGGCTTGTCACTGCAGAGTTTGATTCATTCTATCTCTTGAGCGGTTACGTTCCTAATTCTGGTGATGGCCTGAGAAGACTGGTATCAATCTATTTCATTGGTTTACTCTGTTACACACTTTCAAGTATGATTCATTAATTCTGTTGCTTATTTATGTCAGATGTATAGGATTTCACAGTGGGATCCATCTCTTGGTAACTACATAAAGTATGTTCAGCACTATGTAGCCCTTTTGTTTTTTGATAAAGCTATTTAGACTTTTGTTCAGGAGTCATTATTCACCATATCATGGATCAATTCTACAACCTATGAAGGTTTTCTGATAGACTACTATTTTTATTCTGTTGCAATATTGTTTCATCTCTTACTCAAATTTGTGCTTGCTGTTGGCAATACAGGAACTTGAAAAGTTGAAGCCTGTGATTTTGACTGGCGATCTGAATTGTACCCATCAGGAAATAGACATTTATGATCCTGCGGTAAGGGAAACAATCAATGTGCCTTTTCTGCCTTTGATTGACTAGGTGCATTAATAATTTGCATGAGCTTTTTAACTGTCACAGGACAATGTCCTGGCCACACCATATGCCCCCCACCCCACTTAAAAGAGGGGAAAAACCCCAAAACAGAGGACTGTAATCAGGCTTTTCCTCCATACAACTGAATTTTGTTTTGGCTTTTTGTTGGGGGGGTGTTTGGGGTTTTGTGTTGGGGGGTTGATAAAAATCACAATTTAGGCTGTTTGGCATCCCGAAACAGAAGTTCTTAATACGTCTAATGTTTCTTATTTCCGTCATTAATCTGATTGTCATGAGACTTCAGGGAAATAAAAGAAGTGCTGGATTTACAATTGAAGAAAGGGAATCTTTTGAGACCAACTTCCTGTCGAGGGGCTTTGTTGATACCTTTAGAAGACAGTATCCTCATGCTGTTGGTTATACTTATTGGGGTTATCAGCATGGTGGGAGGAAGACAAATAAAGGTATACATAGATCTACTTGATGAAACATTATATATCTAATGTTACACTTCTCTCCTGTAATGGTGATAATATGAGCAATGACAAGCTTTTGTTTTTTGTTGAGTCATTATGCATATCGTTGTCTTATCAGATGAAGCATATGGAAATAGGTATTATCACCTGTTAACTATCCTCTTGCAATCTACAGGGTGTCAGCTCGATTATTTTCTCGTTTCAGAATCTATAGCAGACAAAGTTCATGACTCGTACATCCTTCCTGATATCACCGATAGTGATCATAGTCCTATTGGCCTGATTCTCCAGCTTTAGTTCTGTCATCTCTTTTGGGATCTTGGTGAATGGACTGCGAAGGTAGTCCAGCAGCATCATCCTAGATGCTGTTTGCTGAAAAGTATTGAGCTTTTATTGTCATTGTCATTCATGTTGAAGCCACTAGCAAGGGAAAGTTTTTTTGATGAAATTTGCTTAGCAAAAGGGGGCAAAGAAAAGAAGGAAGACATGAAGGGGCTGACTGTATTTACTTTGTCTGGGCCCTGTGGAGTGATCTGGGTTTTTCTAGATTATTTTACAAGGCATCCTTTGGAGGAAGAGTTATGATGGAACATTGAAAATGTAATTAGCAAGTTTCATTATTTTATGGAATCCTCTAGCTGCTCAAGTGTATTACTGTTTGCTTGATTCCTTGACAACTACGAAGGCTCCTGGAATTTTCTTTGCATGATAAGGGAAATTTGCTTGGAATTGTTATGTTGTTTATACCAGGAAGTCCCAGCAAACTTCACAAAGGCCAGGATAAAGCCTGAACTGCTAATTATTATCATCGTCTATCGACATGTTTTTGCCATCTTTAAACTTTTATCTATAGGGAAAAAGCCACGAAAAACCTTGAACTTTGCTCGGAGTGACACATTTACCCCAAACTTTTTTTTGTGACGTGAAAAACCCCAAACTTTCCAAACTGACACATTTACCCCATAAGGGCATTTTTCTTCTTTTTATTCTATTTTTTCTTTTTTTTTCTTTTTTTCTTCTTCTTCCTCCGAATGGGAAGCCACTTATGCTTCGCCGGCGGGCGAGGAGTCTTAACGTTATTCTCGAAGATCTGGCGAGGGACACCCTCGCCCGACGCCGGCGAAATGTGTCACGGTTAGCAAAGTTTGGGGTTTTTCACGACACAAAAAAAAGTTTGGGGTAAATGTGTCACTCAGGGCAAAGTTCAGGGTTTTTCGTGGCTTTTTCCCTTATCTATATCAATGAACTGCAATTGCTTCTTCATAAATCCTGAACTGCTTATTATTGCTTCTTTCTTAGTTATTCATGCTCATAACATGAACTTATCATGCCCACTGACTTCATAAACCAAGTAAGAAGACGAGGCTGAAGCTCAAAGGGAACAGTAACATCAAGAAATGAATCTACCTCGTGCGTTTAATTGGCACGCCTGTTCCTCACACCAAATCAAACATTGGGATGTCAACATGTAAACTTAATTACATCATTCCGAATTTTGTGAACACACGTCTTATACATACTCATCGAACTTTGAGCAATGTTTGGTGGAATTAGAATTACTTATTGCTGACAGTTAGAATTACTAAAGATCGTGAACCAACAAAGAAACTCGACTACCTGGACAAACTGGTAACTTCATATGCCTAGTTCATGACAATAGTCTTGATCTCGAGTAGTTTACACGCGTGTGATGGGAATTTGATCGGACTACCTTCAATTTTTTAGCTAAAATCTATCAGTGCCCCCAGTCAAAATGCCTACCGAAGGGTCACTTTCTTTTTTCCCAACTTATGGTTTTGTCAACAAAATAAATTTCAGTCGTAGATACATGTATGACAAAGGAACAATTGTCTTGTTTTTAACATAAAAATAAACTTCAAGGGCTAAAACTTTGGGATGAAGAACCAACGCAGAGAAATAAATTAATAGAGCGAATTGGGAAAAGCTGCTTTACTATGGAGGCATGTCATTTGAGAGTCTCATCTGGATATGAGCTCCAATCAGAGGTTCTATATTACCGTCCAAAACAGAATACAGGTCAGGCATTTCAACACCACTTCTTACATCTTTCACATGCTTGCGAGGGTAAAGAACATATCTTCGGACCTTGTCTCGCCATACATCGAACACATTTTCTTTCTTGAACCCATTTATGCCTGGAACTCCTACATCTCTGGCTGCGATAAGTTTAGCCTTCAACCAGTTGAGGGCCTTAATCTTATTTGCAAAAATGCTCCTTTCACCTGGGATAAAAATTTTGAGATCTTATTTCTCAATCACAAAATGTAGTACTAGACAGGCAATCATGAACGTGTGTTGAGGAACAGGCATTTGCTTCTTTGCAAAGTCAAAACCAGATTGCGGAAACCATTGGTAAACAAATTTGAGTTGGAAGGTCAACCCTAACAAATAAGGGAATAGACAACTCATTACCCAAAGATTGGACGACAAAACCAGTAGGAACATGCTGAATAACAACTCCAGACCGGCCTTCAATGACTTTTACTTCAGGCGATGACGATGGGCACGAGATTAGCAAATCCTCCTCACTAATTTTTAGGTCAGGGGCCGAATCACGGAACAGAGGAATTATATCGACAGCTGCTAGGCTAACCTGCAATTTTTGAGTACTAAAATGAGGAACTGACAGGAATTTAGGGGCCAATGATGTAGCAGAACAGAAACACATTACACAGAAAAGGCTTTTCTCGACCTTCAATTCACTTGTATAAGAAGCAGATATACTATAAAAAGAAACAACTTGAATGGTAGGATCCCATGAAATGCAACAATTCCCTTGGCTATGTTTTTGAGTGAACTAAATCAACCTTAAGCTCATGTGCAAAATTAATCCACACACCATTTGAAGTTGCATATCTTATATTTTTTAGCCAATGTTAGACTCTAGGGTACATGTAGACATCTAGGTGCCACACAAATATCTAAGTGTGTAATTAAGATAAGATCAAGAAAGAATTTACCCAAATATATACAATAAGGTGCCATGAGTACGAGTTCATATTTAGCTGCTTTGATTTCAAGAAAGAGCCACAGAAACAATCAATCTTTCAATTCCAATGTGTTTTTCCTTGCACACGGTCATTTACATGTTGTCATGTCTTTAATACACTTTAAATTGTTTCTTGATATTAATGATGCACTAACAAGATGCCACTTTTGCCTTCTGAATCTCCGGAAAGAGAAGAAACAAATCATTCAGAGCTCATTGTTAAAAAGAAGTCAAAAACCAATAGCAATATACAAAAGTCAATGTTTCATCAAAACAAAAATGATAATTGTAAACCTACCTCATCAATTGTTGATCCAGTTTCTGAACCACTTATCATTCGATGAACACCCCTCTCCCCTTGAAGACAACCATATGCATAATCAAATTCAAATTCAACCGTTGCAGAAGTGATTCCACCATTTGTTGCCCGACGCTTCTCTACAATCCTCCCTCAATAACCTTGCTTCTCAGCTCATTTTTGGTACATTCTCAGTAGTTTTTCAGCCCATAACTGGATTAGCATTTTTACACGAAAGACATGATTGTATGACCAATAAAATCCGGAAAAGTTCACTCTTTCTTTTTCATTTTACCACAAACCGGTCTGGATTTCTTCGCAAGCAGTCTAAAACATGTCAAAGAACTTCTTAAAAAAGCAAGAACCATCTATCATCTTGTGCATTTACAAATGAACCAAGCACTCCATCTTAATCTAACCAAAAGAAGAACTACCCACATGAAAGCATTCGAGAAAGACAACATAATGGAATTAGGCGAGGGAGACGGACCTCGTTCTCTGTAGACCTTGCTTTTGCCGTCGACAGAGCTACAAGCCCGGACCATACAGCGCAAGACCGTGGACTTGTGCGGCTGTGGAGCCCGCCATCTTGACCCGAACGAAGCAGATTCTCAAGACCTTGCTCTTTGTTGAAGGCAAATTCTCAAGACCTCATGGTTTTCCATCAGTAATATTCACTTCCGTGCTCAATAATCTCCCTTGCAAGCATCAAATAGAAAAACTTGATTTTTGCTTACTGTAAAGGTTGCGCAGGAAACGCTATAACGACCATCACATGCTTGCAACTAAAACAATTCATCCCCACCTCAATGTAGCTCTCAATTCGTGAAATATCATTGCCTCAATTTTGGCCGGGTCATTATTAGGCAACACGACTTCACCAATGCTTGCACCAGAATTTTTCTGCAGAAAAGATGAATGCTGAATGGTCAAGTCCCCAAAACACAGGTGGAACGATAGGTTCGATTAAAAGACAATACCTTGACATGACTTTTGGTAGAACTAGGAACTGAAGCCACCAATCCTTTCGATTTCTTCCCTTTCTTGTCCTCAGAAGTCGCCGCCGACTCAGGGTCGACGAATTCGACACGCCCCTTTTGGACAACATTTCGCTCGCTCAGAGAAAGACGATAGAACGACCAACCCAGAATCTCAGAGCAACCAAGAAGCTACAATATGCGAAAAAGTCAGCAACTTTTTAAGGAACCAAAGCAACGCTTAGCATCACAGAGCGAAACCCAGGATTCGAAACTGCCGTCGCATTGTCGCTGGTTCGCTCGCCTCCGCTGTCGCGCCTCAGCCTGCGCCTCGTCACCGCGACCCTCCTTTGCCCCGACGCTGCTGTTCAGCCCCTCGCTGGCCTGCCGCCCCGACAGACCCCGCACTGCAGCCGCCGCCGCCGCCCAGCGACTCGCGACCCAGCTCCAATCTCTGCTGCCCCGAGCTCGAGCCACCGCCATCCACCTGCAGCCGCTCCCCGCCGGAGCCCCGATGACAGACCAGCGCAGTCCACCGTCGGTTTACCCCCCCTTTAGGTAGTTTTTGTTCTTTTTATTTTATTTTGTTTTACTTTTATAGTTTAGTTTATTTTATTTGTTATGTTACTTTTGCTTATTTCATTTGATAGCATTTTTTGTTCAGCTATTTAATTTATAATGGTGGATGTTAATATTTGTGAATTTAGTATGCATTATCCGTAGGGATTTTGTCCGAAATTAATATAATTATTAATTTGATCCGAGAGACATCGGATCATTTTTCTAATTATTTTTAATTTCTAGGCTTTTCGATAGAATCTAAATTGTTAAATCATAATAATTATTTAATTTGGTCCGTAAGACTTCGAACCAGATTTTTAATTATTCTAAGTTTTATGATGATTAGGGTTAAAATAATTGTTAATTTAACCAGTGAGACGACAGGTTATTTTTTTCAATTATTTTGATCCTTTATTTAGTGATTATATTAATTGTTTAGATTTAACCCTTATTTAACAATTATTCAACTTAAAAAAAACTAAAAAGAAACTAAAAAATCAAAAATCAAAATATTCAAAAAAATCTGCATGAGCATATAGGACATTAAGGTTTAATATAATAGACACGTAGGTTTAATTAATCAAATTTTTAGGATTATATTTCTAGGATTGCATTGTTAGATAATATTTTTAGGACTGCATTTTTAGATATTTTAAAAGAAATAAGTTAGGATTAGACTTAAATAGCCTTATTAGAGTCTTAGATATAATTGGCACATTTTCATATTCTCATCCTCTTTTTAAAATAAAAAATAAAAATAGTTTTCTAAGACAGGATAGGGTTTAAGTTAAATTTAATAAATTAGAAAATTATCCCTTTTTAGATAGATTAATTAGGATCTTTATAAATTCTGAATTTCAAGAAAAAAAATACGAAAATACTAGGTGCATTTTAACTAGTTTGCATAATAGGATTATTTAAATCAGAGCTTGTTAATTAGTGAAATTAGGTCATGAGGTGCATAATAATTAGTTTGCATAATAGGCCCATTTAATTAAAATTTGCATATTAATAAGATTAAGTCACTTAGTTTAAAAGTGCATTTTCATAAAAGAATTCTAATTTTTAAGAAAACCCAAAAAAAAATGATTGCTTGCTTTGTGTGATGCAATTTATTATTTGAATGTTTTAAATAATGGATGAGCACTTGTGTGGTCACCACATTTGCATGATAGTAATTTAGGTTAAAATAAATCAGCTGCCTACAAAAACAATTTTGAAAAAATTAAAAAGAAATGGTACCGAAAGGGCATTAGAGAAGTCTAATGTAATCAAGTCCCCGTACCCTTAGTCTTTGGTTCGTAGGAGTAAAATAAATCTCCCTTTATTTTACTTAGGTGTCTAATCGGCCTACCCTAAACTGATTAGTGGCGACTCCTAGATAATAATCTTTTGTATGTTAAAAAACTTAAACCTTAAGTCGCGAATTGATATGGGCTTGGGAGAGCCCAAGTTAAGTGTAAAAACTTAGCAGTCCATTAATCTAGTTTTAGGTGGTGCACCCGAAAAAAATAGGTCGTGACAGTGCCGATTCGGTACTAAACCTTTTTAAGTTGCGCCAATTTAGTCATTTCCAGCCGATTTTGGCCGGATTTTGCTGACTGGATGTCGGCCGATTGACGTGCCATAATCGGCATTAACGTGGACAACTTTTAATAATATTTTAATATATTTTAATATATTATTTTATTTTTATTTTTGTCTTTTTCCTCCAGCCAGTCGCTGACGCCCGGGCGACCGGCCAGAGGTGACCGTTGGAGAGGGCGAGGCTCGCCCATGGCTTGATCTGGCGAGGTCGAGCGAGGCTAGCCCTCGCCGATGGTCGCCTCTAGCCGGTCGCTGGAATTCGGCGACTGGCCAAAGGAAAAAGACAAAAAAAAAAATATTTAAAAAATTAAAATATTATTAAAGTTGTCCACGTCAGCGATGATCATGCCACGTCAGCCGGCCGGCATCCAGTCAGCAAAATCCGGCCAAAATTGCCAGAAATGACTAAATTGGCATAACTTAAAAAGGTTTAGGACTAAATCGGCACTAAAAAAAGGTTTAGGACTAAATCGGCACACAGGCAAAATGTTTAGGACTTTTTTATAGGGGTATGCAATGGAAACCGCCCGAACCGGGACCGGCTCGAACCGGACAGGACCGGCCGGTTTTGGGCGGTTCCCACAGTCGGTGGTCCGGTTCCCGGTTCCTAATCTTGGAACCGGCGGCCGGTTGGTCCAGTTCCCGGTTCCAAGGTGGGAACCGGACCGACCGGACCGGACCAAATTTTTTTTATATATAATTTATATTCATATAATATATAAACACATATAATATATGAATATTATATATGAAACTTTTGCAATCGGAATTGCAATTTAGGTAACAATCTCTTATGTGGCCAAGAGACCACCAAAACTCTTGTTGTTACTCTTTATTTATAGAAAAAACTCTCCTCATGCTCACACTCTCTCTCTTGTTCCCCTCACTTGCAAACGACAAGGCACTGCAAGCCTTAAAAAGTCTCATATCGACTAAACATTCAAAGTATATAAGAGAGATTGTAAGCCAAGCACAACCTTTAATCACGTTGTTCATGGGTTTTATGCTTAAAATTAAGCATGAAACACATAAACTATGATTGATATTCACACAAGTCAAGTTTGAATATTTTGCACGTGGAAACATGTGTGAGTAGTTTTATTACATTGCTCGAAAACAGAATTTGATTGATCGGTCCGGAGCATAATTATTCTTTAGTGAATAGTAATTTTTTAGAGAAAAAAGAAAGTGCTAATTCTTTTGGACCGGACCGGACCGGAACTGATGGTCCGATCCGGTTCTCGGTCCTAAGACCAACGGTCCGGTCCACGGTTCCCAAAATTGGCAACCGATTCTCCCGGTCCGGCTCCCGGTTCCACCTTGGAACCGGACCGAACAGGGACCCGATCACCCCTACTTTTTTAGCACTTTTCCCTATAGTTTTGATTATTATCGTTGTGCTTTTGAGTATGGTTCGTGATAATAAATGACGAATCAAATCGATTGTGATTTAAGTTCTTAAATCCATGTAAAAGGTTGCCTTGCTCACCGTGGTATAAAAAGAGTACACACATACATGGGGGCGTGCAAAAGAACCGGAAACTAGTAGGTACCGATCTAGTTCTCGGTTCTAAGTGTGGAACCACGTACTCACCCACCTAGACCGGATCGGTCATACATAAATATATACATTTAATTTTCAAGAAAAATTTCCAACGGGAAAAATAAAAAATGAAGAAAAATGAAAATCCTAAAATCCATAATTTGAAGCTCGACACCCATTAATTGAATGCTTGTCTTGTCTTGTCTCACTCTCATCTCATATAAGTCGTCTCTCTATCTCCCACAAGCTCAACACTCATCGACTCACGGCGTCGACTCCCAAATTTTAGTATGAGTCCGATCTTTTTACTTATCTTGCTATTAAGAATAGGAACGTTCTTTATTTTCTACTTTACTTTGGCTTATTGGAAAATGTTACACTTAGTGCATGAAGCTTGATGGAACCATGGTTCTACTTGAGAACTAGACTGAACCGGCGGTCAAGGAACCAACAGGCAATTCCCTATTTAAGGGTGAGAACCGCTTACCCGGACCACGCTTATATCTACGCATGCACGTGAAGAAAACATTTACATGTGTGGAGAGAGATAGATACAAAAATAAAAATTAATATAGGTATAAAATTAATATGATTGTAAGATTAAATTCAATGCTAGTAAGATATATAAAGTATTATTATCTTACGTATATCTATGTTGCAATTTTGTCCATTTTGTTGAGCTATGTCACTATGATATATCTAACAAATGGACATAAGCATTACATAATTTTAAAAAAAAAATTGAAATTCTCGTTTGGGATTTGTTTTATGCAGTAGTAACTAACCGGCGCTCACTCTATGGATAATCGATTAAATTAGCATGGGCCGTAAATATGATTTCTTTAATATGCCTTAATTGTTCTCAATGTTCCCATGCAGCGGGGGCTTTCGGGCTTGGGCCGGCCCGCTGCATCGATAATCGGATCTGTTCGGGTCACGGAGAGGACTGGGGTTTAAGCTCTGTCCCGTTTAAAATCCCCAATCCACGGTCCCGCCTTGTGCCTTCTTTCATCTGCTGCCGGTGCATAGCTCTCGGTCCTCCTCTGGCTAAATTCCGGTAATCATTCATCCCTCTGAATACGTAGTTTCCTTCGCATTGCGATGCTTTCAAGTGGGTTGTTTCCCTTTCGCATACGATTGACTTGATGAATTATTTTGTAAAACGAAAGCTGCATTTGACTGGTAAACTCATGTATCTTGCTTATGAATGGATCATTGCGTTGTGAAAATGCAGACAGCTCCTGGTGAATTGCCCAACTTAGGACTTCAGTTAGTTGGTGATGGAAGGAGCGAAAAGGGAGAGTTCCAATACTCCATGGTGCAATTCGAAATTGAGAAACGAGGAAAAAGCACAAGCACCTGATTAAGCAACCATCTTACATTGAGATTCCTTATAATTTAAATCATCCATCCTTACAATAGGTTTCGGAAAACCGATGCAATTGAACCTTCTTTGGATGAGAAACATGGGAATATGCAACAGCAAGGTGTAGGATGATACGCCCACAACTCAAAAGTCACGTACCACGAGAGAGCTTCTAGACGATCCAGACCACCATCAATTCGTGCTTTAGGCAACCTCTCGGGGCAAGTAAACTTTGAATTCCACGAATCACTCTGACTCTGGTTGGTTCCATTACTGACAAAAAGGAGGGATTTACTCCGCAGAACAAACTCCTTGACACCGTCACAAATTACCTCAGCAGAAGATGTTGTCACAAATCAGAACACTGGAAATTCGGCATCCTTGGGTATGTAAAATGGAAGCAACTCACGAGGAAAAGTTAAACTGAATTCGTAGGAGTTTAAAAATGACGTAATCATTCTAGAATGTGATTTTAAGAAAGGAACACGAATATCTCAAAAACCTTTTGACCGCTTCCTCTTTAATATACACAAATTGACTCAAAATGTTTTTTAACAGACAAAACAGAAGCTTTCTATGGCAAGGGATCTATTTGGTCAAAAAAACTTCCACAGTCTCCTTCACGTTTTGAATGTGCTGATACATACAGTAGGGAAAGAAAGTGGGAGAAAAGCTGACGTCGTATTTTCATAAACGGATGGACTACGAGGACAGATCACAGAAACTCAGTATAGAAGGCAGCAGAAACTTTAATCAAACAAGTCATAAATCTCCCCATGAATAGCTGTTTTAGAGATGGTATCGAGCGCCCCAACCCCCCCAATCCACCACCGCCACATTTGAAGTTGCAAAGCTAGAAAGGAATTATTGGACAGGTTTTAGAAGGTCTAAACACAATTTCCGATGGTTCTAAATTGCTATATCCTGTCCACTAAGCATGTGACTCTTGTAAGAACTATCGACCCTGCTCTGTTTTTATTGGCAGGAAGCCAGGAACAAATTGTTGTAGAATAAAGTGTAGAACCATACCTGTATCGATACCTCACTCGGCAAAGTGTATCAACTTAATACTGAAACAGAAAAGAGAGGGAAAAAGAAGTGCATTTAAATGGCAGCTTTGTTGCATGGTGGACTAGTTAAATTGGCACAGGCACTAATGTATAGTCAAGTAGGAGAAAAAACGAGAAAAGAAAAAAATGACAAAGGACGCTTAAAGCAAGCAAGACACTGCTCCAACTCTTTGAAGGGAACACAGGACAGGATGCATCAAGCATTGGAAGGCACAAGCACTTACCAGTAAAACTAAGAGAGAAAGGTTATCATAGTCAAACAGGAAACAAAACGTTATTGATCCTCATAGTATGGTGGTGTTGATCGAACACAGAGTTCATCGCCGTCCTTGTTATCATCATCCTCATCCTCATTGGCATCAACCCGATTACTTGGATGACGTTGTGAAAAACCATTTCCATCTACACAAGAAAAGAATGAAGAGAATCGCTTCAACTACTAACAAACTGCATGAACTTACTTATGATGCGCTAATTAGTGTTATGTAAGTGACAACCTTGTTCAGTACCTTTGCCTCCAAAAACATTTAGAACCACTGACAAATGACGTGATCCAAGCAGACTAATTGAATCGATACTGAGAAGCCCAAGAAAGGCATATGAACTCAGTCTTCCAGAAATAGGTACTTGCACAGGTATGTGCAATGCATCCTCAGGGTTCACAGTCGAGTAAGAAGCGGAAAATAGTTTTGCTCCACCTTGTCTATGGTATCAGGTGGACAGTCGCACTAAATCGTGGAAAAACAGAAATGCTTACAGGTTTGGTAGGACATACATGGATTTCTGCCAAAACTTTTTCCTTCTTGATGCTTGAATAAAGAGTAAAATTTGGCAAGATCCCAAGATAAAGTCGCGCAATCAACTGGCCTAAGCCAAATGCTTTCTTGCAAAGCAGCATTTACAGTAGGGAAATAGGCAATTGAGAAAGTAGCAACTCTACTAAAAAAATATTTGTAAGAGAGCAAGATAATTCGACCTAGAGATAAAGATGATGTTCATCATACATACAAACTGAGAGCAAGATTGAGAGATGAAGAATTTGGACCAGTTTGGGTGTTTCCTTCAGCTGATGCAGCTTTTGATTTTTGAATAGTGCCGATCCTTTCAATTCCCGATTGACCACCAGCCCTTAGGATCCTTTCTTCCGGAACTTGCCTTCTGTCAGAACCACTCACACTTCTTGCAGCACTTCCTGCCCAGAGTTAGTAAACCACTTAAATTTTAATTCCCAACAGATACACCTTCCTGTTGACTTCCAAAAACAAAGTATCTTACTGATGGCATACGCAGCATTTCATTTTAGAGCAAAGCAAAGTCAATTGCCTTGCCATCATTGAGATGATAGTACTACAAGCTACAAGGATCACTCACCTGAGAGTTTAGATTTGATGGAATCTCGGAAGCGCTTGTTCTATTCCTCTCTGGCTGTTCTCCAGAAGCTTCCGCAGTATCAGCCTGGCCCGGCATTCCATTTGCCGAAGGTGCAGTATTACTTTCATGTAATTGGGATGTGAGCATGGTGGCCGCTACAAGCGTAGCATCAAAATTGGAAGAGGGCCCGTCATCGATGCGAATTTAGGGGCCATCAAAATAGGCCTGTTGCATAAAAACATTCAGTTGTATCAAGTTCTTTATTCTTTTCTATTTTGCGTATAGCAGAGATGTTGCACTTGAAACCACGAATTTAGTACCAAAAAAGAAAAGCCAAAAGACATACATTAACCGTCGAGTTTATTTTTTGCACTGATGTTCTTAGCTGGCATACTTTACTAGCATCTTGCATCAAACTTAATAATTAATACGTTTATCATCCGAACTTAAACTTAAACCATTGTTATCCAAACTTGATTTGAAGGTTCACTATATACTATCCACCAAATTTTCAACGGTAGTCTCTTGTTTTTTGACATTTAGTCAGAACTAAAATTGTCATCAGCCTTTACGAGTGTGATTGTGAAGCCATGCATTAGCATGTATTGAATCTCTGAGCAACTAGCAATCATGCATCTATTAAAAAGCAGTTATGCACTGATTGCGTGAAAACTACTCGTTGCATCTGAACTACTTGCATATACAAAATTGAAGTGAAGCATGGAAAGAAAGGTAAGAGTCAAAAGAGCATCCAGAATTTAATTACTCGCCAGCCTTCTCAAAGCGCAAATGAATGTCCACTTCACATCCCTCACAGAATGCAAGAAATGCCTGGATTTCCATGAGATGGACGGAGTTTAAATACTATCATGTTCACTGGAAAACACAAGGAAAAACTTCGACATAAAAGATGGTCCTGGATGTGACTCCAGTAGCATTCCAGCAAGTAGGTGGACTCATTTTAGGACTCATTTTTAAGGAAATGGAGACAAGTTTGAAAGTGAAGTCATACGTTCAAGAACTTTCAGCTGCATTAATGACCCAAATGTCTTGATAGATAATATAATGAAAAACGAATCAGATGGAACACCTTCAACTCTTTGACGGCAAAAGTCACGTCTACTGGGTTGCCATTATGAGCATACTGCACAAACTCTTCCACAGGATCGATCCACAGCTGAGTGTGCAGCAAAGAGTCGTTCTCTGCAGCCAGAATCTGAACCATGATATTCTTCTCCATATTCGATTGAAAGGAAAAAAGTTAATCTCTACCTTTGGTAGGATCAACGTAGCTTCTAAACTCGACAGCTTTCCCATCAAATTCACTTGCAGCATCAGAAGGATCGGAGTTGCGTTCCGTTGCAATGATAGTAATTTCCTGAAGGGATGACTGAAAATTTGCAAGCAGTCTATTCAGATCACGAGGCCTCACTACAAAAATTGCTTGGGTAGATAATTGTTGTATGTCGGGGTCAACATTGCAAGTAATCCAGTATGTTTTCTTAATGTCAACATCACCTATGCATGAACAAAAACTCACAGTTGGCACGGTGAGATAAACGTGTATCTCGGCATGTTGCAGCTTCTTATCACATCTATGCAGGTTTGAGAGGTGCTGGCCTCCGATTTATATTACATTTAGATAACGAATTGCGTCAATAGGTTTTGCCCCTATGGCCAGGCTTGACAGCCTGTCATGATTTGCTTAAACACTCAAAACAACACATGGTTAAGATGACACGGGGACAATAGTTTGCTACACTTTTAAGCGCGGAAGTGAGAGAGGGAGAGGGAGTGGAGGCATAGATCGAGAAGAGGACAAGATAAGCCAGTTCAATTACAATTCCACCAGCACTGATGACCAGTTCAAGTTGAATTCCATACATATATATATATATACACACACATAGATAGAAATACGTTTTAACCACGACCACAACTTGCAATCAAACAGTACTGCATTCATACATTGAAAATAAAACAGAGACTAGAATGATCAGACTGAAGCCTAAGGATGATTCATTCTCCCGCCTTGGCAGACATGGGCAGTGCCGAGACAGATGCTGGCGATGTCGAGGTGGCCATGGGCAGTGCCGAGACAGATGCTGGTGCCGGTGCTGAGGCGGACATTGGTGGTGCTGCCGACGAGATCCAAATCTTGTTGAGATCAAAGGGCCTCCAAATTTGTGTTCCTACGTAAAAGCCTCCCTGTGGTGTTGGCATCAGATGGAACGTCTGAAAAAGGCAAAGAATCAGGGTCGGACTCTCAGAATTTATGCGCAGGAGGATTGATTAATCGATTAATCAATTGATCGATAGAGAAATTGCAGACGGTCGACATGAAATAATGACTTAGAAAAAGGTTAAATTGATTTAGCTTTTTTCTTAAACAACTTCATCATCGGAGCAACAATTCAACAACTCCTCTCCATTAAGCTACAGACAGACGAATAGTCTCTGCTAACAGTGGATTGGATAGGATGGATAAGGGGATCAACCAAGGTGGTGGTGGGTGATTTTAATTCAATAGAGGGAGAAAGAGAGAGACCTGGTTTGTAAGGACGGCGTGCGCCTTGTCCTTGGTGCCGCCTACCCACGTCTGGCCGCAGACAAAGACGAGCATACTGCCGGGTGTGCAGTGGCGCAAGCAGTTGAAGTCGGCGATTTCGTGGTGGCACTCCGGAATGGAGGTAAGTTTGGCGAGGATAGCCTCCTTGCCCTTGATATGCTGGTCTTCGAAGGCCAGCACCGACTCTTCCCGGAACAGATTGACCAAATCCGCCCGGTTCGCGTCGAACGTCCTGTAGTAGTTCTCCATGAACCGCTTCGCCTTCCCTATCAGATCCTTGTCTTCTGACTTGATGGTCGACATCTCTTCCTCCTCCTCCTCGCTTTGTGCACGCGATTCAGACGGTAACCCCAAGAAGAAAAACCCTAACGCAGCTCCGAGAGCTTTCTTATCAATTCGGAATCGGTCGGGTCAACGGACGGATCAGGTTTCGGGTCGGGTCGGTTATATATATAAATCCCCGACAAACCCGACAATTCCTTATGGAAAACAAAACCGCTGGAAACCCTAAAATCCCCCCACCTCCCCTCCAAGAACGCTATGATGGCCGCCTTTTTTGGCGTCAATACTACTTCGCCTTCCACTCCAGCCGCCCATTCCTGCTACTCTATTATTGCCCCACATCGAGGATTTGATTTCGACGGCCAAGCTGCCAACTTGAAAGGAAATGAAGACAGCATCCTTGCAAGCTTATTATCAAAAATAGGCATATACAGGATTAACAAAGAAAAACATGTGTAGCGATTCATACTTGCACCAAGGTTTCGAAAATACGGAGACATTCCTTTTTTTTTTTTAAGTCTCCATATTTGTTCCATCATTTCGAAACCGTGCTGCAAGTATGAGCTGTTTTTCTTTGTTAATCTTTTATATGCCTATTCTTGATAATAAGCTTATGTGAAAGATAGATTGTCTAACCAATTATTTGCCGATTCTGTATCGGGGTTTGTGTTAGAGGAGGACGTTGCTGGAGATAATAGAGCTGTTGATGCCATCCTGATTGTCTTGCATTCGCCGATCACGGTCAGGGAGACCTTGACAGGTCCAATTGTCAATGCAGAAGGCACTCGGCATATCTGTAATGTCATCCTTATCATCGGTATCTATTAACCTTCCTCACTAGGAGACAAGACATCGACCCAAATTTCCAACTTGTCTTTTCTTGGATCGTTCCTATGCTTGGATGTGTAGCGACTGGCCTGAGCCGATTATGATTGCCTGGGACCTAATGTTGTACTTCTGCTCTGGCTCATCGTGAATTGAAGGATTGGCTTTTCCGATGTGGTGATGTGGTCGATTTGCTCGGGAACCTTCCAATGCGGGCTCGGATATGAACCTCTAGTATTACCCTGAACAACTATTACGTAATAATAGAATAAATTATGATGATGATTACAATGCTTTGTGGCGCAATGTGGTTGTATGTTGGGGTCAACATTGCAAGTAATCCAGTATGTTTTCTTAATGCTTGCATGCAAAGGACAACATCACCTATGCATGAACAAAAACTCACAGTTGGCACGGTGAGATAAACATGTATCTCTACATGGTGCAGCTTCTTATCACATTTATGCAGGTTTGACAGGTGCTGGCCTCCGATTTATATTACATTTAGATAACATACTGAACAGTATGCAGTTTGCTTGACTGAGTCACAAAGACTTAAAATGTTAAGTGGCCAAGAAAAATTAAACAAAAGTGGTAGACATTGGAATCTAATTCAAATGGGAGCTAATTAGACAATTCGATGAGTGCACGACTTAATATCGCGCATCAAGTAAGCTTATCCTGAATTTCAGGATATTGTCCTACATCGATTTCGCCAAATTATTACATCTAACTTATTTTTTTGAGAAAAAAAAAAGTTAGATTACCAAAGCATCAATTCCATGGGATTCCTATCCCCTTTGCGGTCGTTTCACTTATTTCCTTTTATCAAGTCTATTTTTCCTCTTTGGGTGCACTTCTCATGGTTTTAAGACAAAATTAATAGAGCTACATCTACCACCACCGCCGGGCCACCAATCTTTCCGTAGACGAGATACGAGATCGGACAGGATAATTCCTACTCGCCGACATTAGACAACCCTCAAATGGATGAACTGGCATTGAATAGAGCCGACTGATTGGGGTATTTTTCTGCTTCTAGGGTTTGTGTGTGGAAATCGAACTTACTTAAATTGTGAAGATGTTTAAACCAATTCCAATTTGTGAAAGATGTTTATGAGAAATCAAACTTACTTAAATTGTGAAGATGTTTAAACCAATTCGAATTTGTGAAAAACACGTATACATCAGCGTTCAAAGCCCCCCTCAAACTTACTCGAGATATTTCTATTAATCAAGATAATATATATAATGATTTCCCAAAAATAGTCATAAAACTTATTATAAGGATACCAATTCAATCTAAAATTTTTCAATTTGGTTAATTTAGTCCTAACCTTTTATTAAGATTTGTCAATAGTTTATTCGAGCAATTTAAATGACGATCACTAAAACGACAATAGGTGGTTGTTAGCCAAAATTGACCGAAATGGCTACGTTAATAAATCTTCACAAGTTTAGAATTGAATTAATAAATTGAAATATTTTGATTGAATTTGCATTTATATATTAAGTTTGAGACTTAAAAAAAAAAAAAATCTCATGTGCATTGGTGGAGAATCCGAATGCGGTGTCAAATGAAATGTTTGATACGCATGCTGTGTTTTTTTTTTTTTTTTTGATCGAACATACGCATGCTGGGTTAAGCTGTATAAGGACGTGTAAACCAAAGTCCGTACATCATATCTGGAAAGATTTCGATCGGTTAAGGACAAATACCCAGTTATTATCCCACATGGGAAATCCGCCAACCGCGCGGCGGCAAGTCAATGATCTCATCTCAAGGATTGGCCGCCGAGGTGGCCAGAGCAGCACCTCACATTTGGCTTTTGTAGAAGAAGAATAAAAGCGCTTTTCTTTTTGGTATATCTAATGATGATGATGATGATATTATTATTATTATTATTATTATTATTATTGATCTAATTTTCACGCACTCAATATAATATTCACCCATACCACGAGGACATGTAGAGGACCGCATGCACATACGTAAGGTATTCATTTATTTATTTAAGGGTTTCCACGTCGTCTCTTCCTTTTTCTCCTTTTCTTTTTTCATTTGTATATTCCTTAGAAATTAGCAGCCCCTTTAGAAGAAGCCTCTATTCGAGGGGAAGAAAAGGTCGTCTCGGACTCCCCCATCTTTGAGGTTCCACCAAAATGACCATTAATTCAGGTTTTAAATTCAAAGAGATTATCTCAGGAAACAACTCCTAACAAAAAAATAAATAAATTGGTCTATACCATGGTTTTGATAATTCAAACAAGAATGTTTGTTTAAGGGAGAACCATCATTTCAACGAGTTGCTTATTAAACTCTCTTTTGAACTTATCAAGGAATCAAACTGAATTTCAGATGATGACAACAAGAGCATGTGTAGGTGCATGGTGCTTGCATGTATCTTTGTGATATATGGGACATTGGGTCATTTGCATGAAAAAGGTGTAGCTGCTTCTTACTTTCTTAGTTTGCTATTGAAAGCACACGGAAATCGAAAACCATGGAGAAGTCTATCAAGTTACTAAACTTGCTTAATCTGTAGAGCACGGCACCTGGAGTTAGGCGCATCGTCGATCTTGAATTTCAACGTGTTGTTTATTAAACTCTCTTTTGTACTTATCGTGGAATCAAACTGAATTTCAGATGATAGCATCAAGAACATGTGCAGGTCGCCACGCTTGCGTGTATATTCGCGACATATGGAAATGGAAATCAAAATAGGGCCACTTGCATGGAAAAAGTTGGAATTGCTTTTTACTTTCTTAGTTGGCTATTTAAAGCACACGGAAATTGAAAACTATGGAGAAGTCTATCAAGTGACTAACCTTGATTAATCTGTAGAGTTAGGCGTACCGTCGGTCTTGAATTTTCCATATGCATTGTGATGGGGGGCATAGATAAGGGCTTTGCCTAGTAGAGAGGGGTGCGCACGCTAAATTTGCAGCATTAAGCTAAAACATTCCCCTGTGGGTGATCTATAGTCTGCTGACGCTAGACGCCCTTCTTTTTTCTTTTTCTTTTTCTTTTTGGGTGTGAAATTTTAAAAAAAAAAGGGTAAAACTTATTAGAAACAATGATTATCAAGTTGGAATGTAGAAATCATGTTCAGTGTATAGTTACTGTGATTTAATATTTGCTTCTTTTCGTCTCTAATTTGCTAATAACTTGACATCCCTTCTATAGTTAAAAAGGATTGTGATAGTTGCGGACGAAGACTTTTGCATTACATTGTTTAGGCTGTTTTTTCACATGCATTGCTTGTCACTATATAGTAATGATCTGTTAAAATGAGCAATAAACTTATATCTTAACCCATATTTGATAAGTTGAGTTATTGTATGGATTAGTTATATTTAGTAAATGGATTTAAAATAGCAAAGTCTAAAATAATATGGATATCAAACAAACTCACAGTTTACTTAAACCAATTCACATCTATGACTCTCTCTCTCGCCCTCACCGATCTCGCAATTACTCACTCCACATTCTTACCTCAGTTTGCATATGAGTTTTCCTATATTAGGTAGAACATGAAAGCGCTTTAACCATATGAATTAGGTTAGACAGAAAAATGCGTCGGGTCATTATGAGTCGCTAAATTGGTATTGCATAAAAATAAGTCAAAACAACTTAAATTGGCCAAATTAGGTCAAACTATTTTTCACTCAACCCAAACCCAACCTAATCCACCCATTTCACGAGTCTCTATAATACTAAGTATTAGGTTTTTATCTCTTGTTTCCAACTATACAATTTTTTTTTTCTAAAGTATTAAAGCTCGTGGGTCAAAGTTCTAATCCTAACCCCAACACAGACTTTTCTTCACGCGTACTTCGATTTTTGGCATGCCCACATTTGTCTACCTTTCCCATTCTTGTTGTCATAGAATCCTCATCATGTCCTAAATTGAGGAATGGATTAGACTGAAGAAGTAATTTCGTAGGGAAGTCGACTCATGCCGTTTGTTGAGAAGATCGCCTCAAAGTAAATGGATTGATTCGCTTGGAGGAAATTAATGTGCAGTTGTCGGTGCGTTTAACATTTTTTTTTAAATATCATTTGTATTGAATGACTAAAAGATATTTTTATTTTGCTACACAAATATTTAAAAATAAATGGTTATCGATAAAGAAATTACTTTGTATTGACTAATTATTTCATAAATAAGCAATTATTTTTAAAATATATATATTTTCAGATTATTTATTTTCACAAAACAAACGGACTTTGCGTAAATGTTCGATTGATGCTATTGGTGTTTCTTTTCAATTCAATCGTCACGATAGCAATCTGACTAGATCTTTTAAAAGTCTACAATTCGTTTGCTTTCACGCTAGGATTTATATTTCCTTAAAAGACATTGAAACCACATAGCTATATCTCTCTTGCATACATGCTCTTGGGACCACTATAGTTAATGTCTAGATGCAAAGTTGCTTTGGTCACCCCTCCCAACCCATTTTAATCTAAAATAAAATATCAACAGAAAGGATAATAACTCACTCAGCAAATATCCGAACTTTTTTTCCATCTTATTATCAAATATCTAAACTTTTTATTTATTTGATCAAGTACCTCAATTATTCAAATTTAACTCAATATAAGATCTCTAGTGAATAAATTGTCATATCATGTGATTAAGCCCATGTGACTCGCTTAATTAGTAAAAGTTAAGCTGTCTCCATTTTGATGTCAATTCATGAGGAAAGAGAGAAAGAGAATGTTACTCGGACGACGGTAGCAATCCAATATGCCTCTGGCATCATTTCAAAAAGTCCCATCATGTATGCAATCAAAAGTCGAGAAAATATTGGGTGGTCCGGGACCTCCACGTCAGCGTGGTCCCCGGCCACTCACGAGGCGCCATGTGGAGGGGTGGGCCCCACTTGGCGTATTCCGCTTCTGCCTTCTTCCCCTCTCCTGACGCCCTCTCTCCTCTCTGCTCCTCGACTCAGGCTTCTTTCACTCTCCTCTCTCTTCTCACTCTCTCCCAAATAACTCGGCTGGTGACTCGGCTCGGCTCGGCTGGCAGAAGAAAGGACGGGTAATAAATGCGCAACGCTCCCGCTTAAATTTTCTAGGTTTTGTCTCTCTTTCGTGGAAGAGCACACAGACAACGAGCTGCACTTACTTCCTCTGTTTCTCTCTCAGCGCATCCCACTCCCTCCGCCTCCGCCTCTCCAAAAAGCCTCGCCGGTCATCTACCTCTGGCACGTCGCCTCCTCCAAGAGCCCCGCCAGTCGCAGTTGGTTCCTCGAACCTTCGCCTCCGACTGTTTCCAACGCGGAGATCGAGTTTGTGCTCGCGTTGGTCTCTCGACAACTTCTGCCCTCCGTCCGGTTGCCTCCCTCCGACGAACTCGTCGTCAACTCCGACTCCGAGCTGCCGCCGCCACCGCCGATGGCGTCCTCCGTCTCTGGCATCTGCTTGTCCTCCCACTCCCTCAGGCCGAAGACGCCGCTGGCCTCCGCCGCGAAGCCGTCGGCCTCCGACAGGAGGGAGGCGGCCTTGATCTCGTTCCGAGCGGCGCCAGGCTCCCCGCCATCGATCGGGTGTTGTCCCTGTCGCTGGCCCGAACGGTCGCAAGGGAGATCTCGGTGGACCTGGGCAGGGCCGACGGCGCGGCGAAGAAGGAGAGGCGCGGGCTAGAGGGCTGGAGATTCCCGCTCGCTGTGGACGAGGTACGTGGACTGGCTACACCAGCACCGGAGCTAGGGCTTTTCCTTGGACGTGAGCCTGAATCGGGTTCACGGACGAGTTCGTGGAGGAGATAGAGCCTCGGTTCCAGGCCGCGTTCAAGGCGATGGAGGAGCTGGGGAAGGGCGCGATCGCGAACCTAGCCCAGACGAGGGCCGCATGGTCGGGCACTACTGGTTGAGGAAGTCGGAACTCGCGCCGGCCCGATTCCAGGCGCAGATTGAGAGCACGCTTGACGCCGTCTGCAATTTCGCTGTTCTTCTTTGATTGCTGTTTCCTGAGTTTAATGAGCTCGTGGTAATGATTCTAATGATATCTATTGCTCCTATTCTAGAGGATTCTTAGAAGAGAAGCTTGACGATCGGTTTATTTGTTGACATTTGCCGAATGTCAAGTGTCAGGAGTCCTGTTGAAAGATGATAAAATTTTCATATGTTTTTGGAGCTATTATTCATTGGAGCAAGTTCAATAAGACAGGAAGCTCGTGACTTTTAACTTACAATGTTGGACACTCCTGCCGTATAGGTTTGTCTTTCGGTCGACTTAGATGGATGTTGGAGCTCCCGAACGACATAGAGATAGTCAGATAGATCGGTATCCTTTGCTAATGGAACAAGTGGAGAGTAGTAGTGGTCATCAGCACGTAATTGATGTACAGAGAAATGGGGACGCCTCATTGACAGCATCTCATGGTGATCAGCAACGCAGGGTAGACTTGACAGAGAATGAGGATGGACTTTCGCCTAGCATGCCAGCCCCTGTGGATCAAACAACTGTAAATTCATCAAACAGATTGAACTCCCTGAATTCCTCTAGCACGAGGAGTGATGATTACCACCAGCATTGAACAAGTCCATTGAATTCTGGACTATGGATTTCGGTGGAGCTAGTTGTCACCGTGGGTCAAATTATAGCATCCATAGTGGTTTTGTCATTGTCAAGACATGAAAATCCAGAGGCTCCACTATTTGCATGGGTTGTAGGTTATGTGGCAACGTTGCCTATTCTTTACTGGTGTTATCATTCTGGCAACCGTGGTAGTGATCAGCAGTCCAGTCGATCCCATTGAGGGACTTCTCATGGCAGTCAATCAGAGCCTAGATCTTATACAGCTATCTCTGTCACACAGTCCACAGATGAGGGCAATCAACATTCTGAAGAATCGGCATCATGGAATGGCCAAATTGCAGACACTCTTGAGTTCACGGTAAAGTTCAATTGTTTCTTATGCTGCTCATGGATGATGATTGCTTCTCATCTATTCAAATTGAATTTCAATTTGCATGTTGTGGGATTATTGGCATCATTCAGAATAACCTAGTCTGTACAATCTATGATAGATGGAATCAACAGCTAATTTCGTTTTTGCAGAATTAGTGGGCTGGTGGACCATTTCAAGATGGCCTTAGACTGTTTTTTTGCTGTATGGTTTGTTGTTGGCAATGTGTGGATTTTTGGAGGTCACTCTTCACCTTCTGATGCTCTGAAACTGTATAGGTACCAATTTATAGGGACACTGTTCTGTTCTGTCTATACATGTAAGTGCTGTGCTTGATGAAATATATGTGTTGTGGCCCTTTTGCAGGTTATGTATAGTATTTCTAACTTTTAGCTGTATTGGATATGCCATGCCTTCTATACTATGTGCAACAATTTGTTGCTGCCTACCTTGCATAATGTCTGTTCTGGGCATCCGAGAAGACTTTTCGCAGACAAGAGGAGCCACCTCAGAATCCATCAATGCTCTTCCTATCTACAAATTCAAGGTGAAGCAAGACTTAAATGCTGACGGCGAGGAATTTAACACAGGAGGAAGTGAAGGCAGGGTCTTGGCTCCAGGGACAGAAAAGGAGCGTTTCTTGTTGGGAGAAGACGCGGTAAGCATAAAACCCACTTATGTCCTCCCATTCCAATTCTGGAGTTCAAGCACCTTCCTGCTGAATTTTGACCTATAACGTAGGGCTAGCATTTGATTTTGCGTCCTAAAAAGAAAGGCCTCGCCTCACATATGCTTATATGTTCCTTAACATGGTGAAACTATCATGATAGCAGCAAGTGGCAAATGCTTACTATCGGCAGCTAGGCATGATATTTATCTTCAAGCAGACAAAGTGATGTTGCCATTGTATTTGTGCAGGTTTGCTGTGTTTGCTTGTCAAGATATGCAGATAACGATGAACTAAAAGAGCTACCTTGTCACCATGTCTTCCACGTTGAGTGCATTGATAAATGGTTAAAGATCAATGCTTCATGCCACCTCTGTAAAAGTGAGATTAGCGAGAGCAGTGGGCTTTCGAAATCTGACAGAGACGGCTAGAACTGAGGACGAGTTTCAAGTAGCTCAAGAATTTGCATAAGGGAGCTGCCCATGAATGTGCCAACTACAATGTTTGCTCATCGGACTTACGATGAAACAGGGCCTCTTCGCAGAGACGTGTATTGACTTGGCACAGGTAGCAAGAGGTTATATCTGCAAAGAGGTTCTCTTGCGACGCATCGGATGATTTACCATTGCTACACTACACTATGGAGAAGTGAATCTCTTGCTTGGGAGTGGTCCCACCTTCTCAGGACATGTAAATGTGAGGTCGAAGTTGGATGCTCGGCTCATACACCGGGTCCCGTGAAACGATCTGGGGGTGCTGCAATGGCAAAGGAATCTTTGCGCACAGATCCTATCTCAGGATAATGGTAATGATGTATATAGCTTGTTCGAAAATACAGCACATGGTGTATTTAATCACGTAAATTGCGATAAACTGTAACTATTCATCGTGTCATGTTCTCCTATTTTGGAGCCCTAGAGTGGGCATGCTTAAGATAAATGGAGGACCTCAGTACTATTGCTGTTACAGACAGTTACCCAAGGCTGATCAAGAAATAGCTAGCATAGTGCGTAATCAAAGTTGTAGCAATATGCTAAAAAATTGCTGATATTTGCAGAGAACAACTTAGTTTTTATCTTTCCGCACCATACATCACAAGATATGAGAGAGCATTGTGCACGTGGTCGGTTTGGGACTCATAGAAAAGAAGAAAAATGGCTTTTTCTTGAACTTACATATTTCGTGCCATTCATGTTACTATTCTGGTTGTGGTCTAAGAAGGGAGATGAGGCTACATAATTTCATCCTTCTTATTTTGGTGCAAAAACAGCAAAAATGGCATACCATTATTTTCGCATTTTCTAAATTTATTTTCAGAGTTTCAGACAACTTAAAAGCAGGAGAAATTGCCAAAGGCCTCAAAGAGATAATTTCTTCGAAGCTTGTAAGAGGGAAAACTAGAAGAAAGAAAAAGAAAATGAAACGTTTTCCCTACAACCTAGGGAAATTTCCGTACCAGAAAAAAGATCAAGTCCAGCAAAACATATGGCTCCTCTCCAACAACCCATTAGGAGACCACTTGTCTTCATCCATTTCATTAGTGATACGAAAAAACCAAAGAAGATAAATTAGGAGGTTCATATTAGCAAGGATAACATAGAGCCAAGGCCCGAATCACTCACTTGCGTACTTTAACCAAAAAATAGAAAACTGTCATGACCTGAAACTAGAAAACGAAGAACAAAAACCAACCCAGGAGAGTATGTCTTATTGATGCAAAATCTATCATTTGTAACATCTCATTCCAAAATTTTTCACAGGACGCAATGTTTATACAAAGGAAAAACAATGGTGGACATAAACAAGGTAAGTACAACATGTCTCCGGAAGTAAGTTTGCAGAGGCCACTTGTTCTTAAGGCTGACGAACCATCCGTTCTCGAAAATTTCTCCTGTGGCTCCACCTCAGGGATCTCCTATAGATTGTAAAACTAACAATGCAAAAAGGGAAACCTTAGTTTAATGCATATTCCCATGGAGCCCGCCACCTTTTCTCATTCATGCCCACAGACACACAGGCTATGAATCCGACCGGAAACGAAAGTGGAGGAAGATTATACACAATTAGCAAAACAAATTCCAAGATGAGAGGGAGAGGGAGGCCAAAAAGAACAGAAGCAAATGCCAATCCAATAAAGCGACAGAATGGCCATGGACTGGAAAAGGCCCTATGAATGATACTTCCCCAGTGGTTGAACGAACTATCTCCCAAGCAGCTGTGAACTAACTCTCATGCATACCGATGAATGTACAATTACATTGCCCAAAATGAGCTTTCAACTCCACTTGTTAGATAGAGAGAGGTCCTTAAAAGCTTCCAGTTTTCCATTTGGCGCAAGAGAATCCATATGCTTATGCCACCCGCAGGAGGGTTGAGTCCATTTTCAGGATTATGAGAAATCTGGTTGTACGAGGACTTTAGAACTGCAGAACTGCAACTTCCTTCAAAATACGTGGAGTGCAGGAAGTATTCGGCACAACGTAATTTCCATCCTGTTGAAGATGTATTTTACAAGTGTCAGAGACACCATCTCAAAAGTCAAATCTAGCTTTATCCAATCATAATATCCCATCTTTGTATTCAGTAAAATGAGTAAGCCAATAAGGAAGTAGGGATAGAAGAATGGTCATCAGTAACGAAATTCACTGATGAGATCCCTCCCTGACTCTCACACCCCAACACACACCCACCCAGCCACCCACTTGCTACCCTATACTGCTGCTACTCCAATTATTCCAACAGATACTCCACATTTTAAGCATAACTTTAACCAAAAACAGTTGATGAGATCAAAACTTACTTGACGCAACATCCGTATCAACTACTACTGAGGAGAGTAGCTTGTGAACCGCAATACAATCCTTGAGTTTCCATTCCTTAACTGATCCGAGTGCTCCATTTCTATGCAACATAACGTGGACATGCTCAACAGATTATCAAGGGGATGGCAGCGTAAAACAGTCCAAAACAAATGAAATGAAGATGGTAGACCTTCGTTGCACCAAACAGTACCTTTGCACCAAGTTGTTGCTTGAATCCTCAATTAATTTCACAGCCTTGCCCTTATTGCTGGGTTCCA
Organism: Eucalyptus urophylla; assembly: GCA_026873135.1. Taxonomy (NCBI): domain Eukaryota; kingdom Viridiplantae; phylum Streptophyta; class Magnoliopsida; order Myrtales; family Myrtaceae; genus Eucalyptus; species Eucalyptus urophylla. The sequence goes on along the minus strand of CM049473.1, from coordinate 50,852,199 downwards.
AAAGATACAGCATTTCTGCAGCAGCTGCCCTGTGCATCAAGGAATCTGCACACACAATAAAAAAAGACCAAGCACACTTAGAACATGTTATAACACACGTAAGAAAATTGTCTGATGTTGAGGATACCTTTATGCTTATCGAGGAATGACTCATTTGCCTCTAAAAGAGACTTCCCATGCAAATGACTGCAAGATGAACAATTGTATGTGTTAAAAGACTGTCATATTGAAAAAAACAAACAAGAAAGATATAGCAAGTCCAAAAGACAGGTTGTAAAGAACCTGATTTTTTGGTCGTTCAGCTTCTAATACAGTGCAAATGAGTTTCTCAGAGTCAGTAGCTGGGGCAGCCATGGAACTAACTACGTGGAAAAACTTTAACTGCAGCAAAAAGCACCCATCAGGAACAACACCGAGCCGTCAAAGTCTAGCAACCGGGGAAACAATATAGACCACCACTGAAAAGAGTTGAGGAAAAAGCAGCAGCAACACAGATCAACATACTATGACTTGCATCAAAATTTACAGACACCCAAAAGATGCGACAAATATATCAACAGCTCAACCCAAGGAGTTAAGAGGACATATGAGAATGATAAAATATCTCGAGTGCAAACTAGAGAGAAACTAACCAGGCACCTATGTGTGTCAGGGCTTTCCGCGTCCAACCAGAGCAGCTGCTTCACTGTCTGGGTTTATGAAAAGAGCATCATATAAAGATGCATATATTAAAATGGAGTTAAGTAGAAAATTAAATTGCAAGCAGCACGTATATAGGAAAAAGAAACAGAACATTTATCAGCTCGTCATTAAGTTACTCCGAACAATATGTTTCAAGAAGTTTCAAGAGTAAGAAAGTCACTGGACAAAAAAGAAGAAGAAGCAAAGTAACCCCAGGCAAAATTACTTGAAAGGCAAGCAAAGTTTTCCGCTTTCTCATATTTACTTCAAACGAAAGAATGTATGTTTCCAAAGAATCAGGTGAGCTCCTTTGAAGCCGCTTCAAGTACTTTGTTGCCTCTGATAGTGGATCCTCGACCTACCACCACATATACATAATGGAATCCAGGTCACAGCAGCAACTATTAATAAAAAGGAAGTTACATAATATGTGAAGCCAAAAAGAAGATTGCGCAGGAATATTACATACACTAATTTATCAGGAAGAAGCTGCTCATTGGTACATATCATGCTCTCTCTAGAAACGATAAAGCACATTTTTTGGCGAAAGGAATGTAATCACCAATTCCAATATTAAAATGGGCAGGCATTTGCATATATGACAGAACGCAGGGAACTATAGACTCTCTTACCACACGGAGAGCAACAACGACCGAAATTCCAGAACTGACCTTACCGCTGACCACATCGACAGCAAATTGCAGACGGCGTCAAGCGTGCTCTCAATCCGGCGTCAATGAGATGCTGTCAATGAGGCGTCCCCATTTCTCTGTACATCAATTACGTGCTGATGACCACTACTACTCTCCACTTGTTCCATTAGCAAAGGATACCGATCTATCTGACTATCTCTATGTCGTTCGGGAGCTCCAACATCCATCTAAGTCGACCGAAAGACAAACCTATACGGCAGGAGTGTCCAACATTGTAAGTTAAAAGTCACGAGCTTCCTGTCTTATTGAACTTGCTCCAATGAATAATAGCTCCAAAAACATATGAAAATTTTATCATCTTTCAACAGAACTCCTGACACTTGACATTCGGCAAATGTCAACAAATAAACTGATCGTCAAGCTTCTCTTCTAAGAATCCTCTAGAATAGGAGCAATAGATATCATTAGAATCATTACCACGAGCTCATTAAACTCAGGAAACAGCAATCAAAGAAGAACAGCGAAATTGCAGACGGCGTCAAGCGTGCTCTCAATCTGCGCCTGGAATCGGGCCGGCGCGAGTTCCGACTTCCTCAACCAGTAGTGCCCGACCATGCGGCCCTCGTCTGGGCTAGGTTCGCGATCGCGCCCTTCCCCAGCTCCTCCATCGCCTTGAACGCGGCCTGGAACCGAGGCTCTATCTCCTCCACGAACTCATCCGTGAACCCGATTCAAGCTCACGTCCAAGGAAAAGCCCTAGCTCCGGTGCTGGTGTAGCCAGTCCGCGTACCTCGTCCACAGCGAGCGGGAATCTCCAGCCCTCTAGCCCGCGCCTCTCCTTCTTCGCCGCGCCGTCGGCCCTGCCCAGGTCCACCGAGATCTCCCTTGCGACCGTTCGGGCCAACGACAGGGACAACACCCGGTCGATGGCGAGGAGCCTGGCGCCGCTCGGAACGAGATCAAGGCCGCCTCCCTCCTGTCGGAGGCCGACGGCTTCGCGGCGGAGGCCAGCGGCGTCTTCGGCCTGAGGGAGTGGGAGGACAAGCAGATACCAGAGACAGAGGACGCCATCGGCGGTGGCGGCGGCAGCTCGGAGTCGGAGTTGACGATGAGTTCGTCGGAGGGAGGCAACCGGACGGAGGGCAGAAGTTGTCGAGAGACCAACGCGAGCACAAACTCGATCTCCGCGTTGGAAACAGTCGGAGGCGAAGGTTCGAGGAACCAACTGCGACTGGCGGGGCTCTTGGAGGAGGCGACGTGCCAGAGGTAGATGACCGGCGAGGCTTTTTGGAGAGGCGGAGGCGGAGGGAGTGGGATGCGCTGAGAGAGAAACAGAGGAAGTAAGTGCAGCTCGTTGTCTGTGTGCTCTTCCACGAAAGAGAGACAAAACCTAGAAAATTTAAGCGGGAGCGTTGCGCATTTATTACCCGTCCTTTCTTCTGCCAGCCGAGCCGAGCCGAGTCACCAGCCGAGTTATTTGGGAGAGAGTGAGAAGAGAGAGGAGAGTGAAAGAAGCCTGAGTCGAGGAGCAGAGAGGAGAGAGGGCGTCGGGAGAGGGGAAGAAGGCAGAAGCGGAATACGCCAAGTGGGGCCCACCCCTCCACATGGTGCCTCGTGAGTGGCCGGGGACCACGCTGACGTGGAGGTCCCGGACCACCCAATATTTTCTCCCAAAAACCAGGACCATTGCAGATTTTCCGCATTGATTTATTTGCTTTTTTTTTTTTGTAACCGAAAACTCTACCATGAATCCTGGTGGTCGAATGGCTCCTGAGGACTGAGCCCTTATATCTCGGAAGAGGGTAATCCACTGTTAAGACTCCTTAAATCACTAACAATTGCGGATTTTGAACTTTCAACTTTTGCTATTAGAGGCCTCTTAAATCGCTAACAATTGCGGATTTTGAACTTTCAACCTTTGCTATTAGAGAGGCACCTTCAATCAACGTAGCTACCAACAGATGAGTGGTTTATTTGTTTATTTATCTTGAGAGTAGAGACAATTGCTAAAATAATATGCGGGCGGCTCGGTTTTCAGATTTGCCACCGCCTCCCGAAGCCCCATTAGCGGCCCCCATTCATCCTTAGCGTCTAATGAGCTTGGGTTAGGGTTTTTTCCTCTTTCGTGTATGCTTGTTCCTAATTTGTAGGATGCGAAATTTATTGATCATGCACTCTTACTGATTATTTCTGATGTCGATGAAAAATTTGCAAAAGAATGTTATTTACTATAGAGATATCTGGCATGCTTTACGAATAATAAGCAGAGAAGAGGGCTTAATAGGACTTTACAAGGGACATGGAGCGACTCTTTTGGTATGTGCTTAGTTTTTATTCAGCTTAGCTTAGGTTGTATAACCAGAATATTGGATGCTCATGGATTGTATATGACAGCTGCTTCTTGAAGTTTGTATTTCACTTCCTTCCGATTTTTCCCGAATGTCATCCTCACAGAATAATTTGGATAATACTAAATCACGTACGATTCCGAGTTCAATAAATTGTCAAGTTTCGTTTGATTACGGGTTAAATGACTCCTAGTGATACCCCTCTACAGCAAATTTAGTGACTATTCATATCTCTTATATCCTTCACACTTCACAGTCTATAGGTCTTTGGATCACATGGTTTTAACGTAAAACTAAGTAGTTAATTGGTGTAGCTTATGCCGTACTTGCTATGTATTTAAACTTTCCAAAGCCAGTTTTGAACAACCGGAACGTATTGCAGGAGATTAATCAATTACCAATGTGACATTGCATTAAAAAAATATTAAAAAATGTCAAGTCGGCTTTTTTGTTAGCTAAATTAGATGAAGCTAAGGGAAGACTTAATTACACTAATTCAATAAATTTTGCAATTCAAAATTTGACTTTCGCGACTAACTTTTAATGTCAATTGCAATAATTTGACAAATTTTAAAATTTAATTGCACTTTTTTTTTTAATTTTAGTATTCCGTTGTGCTTTGGCCACTAATTTATATATTTCAATCGCACTCATCTTTTGACCAAAATAGAAATGCACTTATCTTTAATATAGACCAAAGAGTCAACTTTTGAATTTTGTGTCCGCCCCAAAACATTCATCCTTTTGCAGTATTTTCAATTCTCATGCAATACATGCACCTGCCAAGCACATTGTCCCCTTCATACCTTCATCCCTATTTTCTAGGGTGATCAGTTTTTGGTCCAATCTAATTTTTTATCCAGTCGAATGGAACAGATCAATTTTTTTTCTCATTACTTGATGCCTTCTATTATGAAGAAATAATATATTTTTAAAAAGATCACTTTTATTTTTTCCAAAGAAATTTTAAAAATAAATATATGTAGTCAGTTCGATTCCTTCTTAAAATACTAGGACATCGGTTCCATTTTTAGAAACCAGGAACTAAACCGATACTCTCGGAGCTCGAGAATCGAACCAAATTGG